>WBMY01013284.1:273761-586533 GCA_013397315.1 Donacobius atricapilla
CCATTACAGGGAAGGAAATGCTGTTCGTAAAAATTCAGCACTTGCCATCTTTCAGTTAAGAACTGACAGATCTCTCACCTACATGTTTCTTATTCACTCCAAAGTCAGTCTTGTTTTGCTTTGTATTTCCAAAGACACAAACACACAGCTCAATGCAAATCCTCAAGTGAATACAACTTATTCTCTTTGACTTTTACACATTGGAAAACCTACCAACCAAAATGAGTAACCTTTCCAGCCTTCTTCACTGATAAAAAAAAAAACATACATACCATTTGTATGGGAAAATCAAGGGACATCAAATGAAATTTGTGCATGTTATACATCTAGAAACATCCCCGCACAAAGAAATGTAAGTCCTTCAGCTCACCCCAAAGTAAGGAGAATCTTTCTGAAGACCTGATGCAGTGCTGTTTGCTGATGTGGTCCTAGGCATGGCCCTGTCACACCTCTGTCGCTCTTAGCAATAACTACAGATGAGCTGGCAGCTGCTTGTAGAGACTGGTGGTGTTTGTGAGTCAGACTTGAGGAATCAAGCACTGCATTTTTGCAGCAGGCTTCTAGAGTTTTTTTGGGAAGGAATGGTACAACTTGCTGCAAATATTGTCCACCCACAGGTCACTGTGTAGATGAAGCTGAATATTTCAGTGGGTTACATGAATCATCACTTCATCCTGTGGCAGCTGTTGCTGCAGTGAGCAGCTGTGAGGCCTTTTCTGGGGAGGGAGGGATGATCCCCTGCACAGGCTACATCCAAGAGAGGATGTACTACCTGCTTCCAAAGGCACACCTTCTTTTCCTGACACTTAAGACTGTTTAAGCCCAGGTCCAAGTGTGCTATTTATTATCTAAAATTATATTCTAAGTGGCTTTTAAGCCCATTACCAGGCTTAAAATTACAAGTGATCTGGGCACCTAGTGCATAATTGTAATGCTTTTGTTTGTGAAAAAGGTAAGCAGATTTCAAGTTAGCATCAAAGATGTGTGATTTTGAGATAACAAACAGTTTTTTCACGGTCCTGCTGATGCAATGGATCACATTTAGCCTGTGGAAAGATTAATATAGATATCATGTGACATCTTTGTGACCACTACTAAAGCACAGTGCTCTGTCGTGTCATCCCTCACCCATTTGTCAACCATACCTAATTGATTAGGCTACTGTAACATTTTTATTCTGCATGTGAAGTTCCCTCCTCAGCAATCTCTCCCTCCCAAAATGTACATTCATCATTAATTACAAAATCAATGGGAGAGATGGTCTGGACATATACAATTGATAGCTTCCCTCTTCAGATTAGCATAACCTCCCAATTCATTACGTGGAGTGAATAATACAGTTGCTGCCACCATGAAAACAGGAGGTCACCTGCTGTAAATTTCTTAACAAAATGTGGTGTCATGAGCCTTTTCATGTGCTGAGTGTTTACTGTGTGTTTGGAGGAGTCCATCTTCTTTCTGAGCCTCTCTCTTGGCAAAGAGACAATCATAAATTTAGACAAATAAATGCTTAAATGTTGAAAGACTGAGCAGTTCCATCTGAAAGCTCCAGTGCTTAATGTGAATCCTGCAGAGTGCTGATACTGCAGCTGTGAGTAAGACATTAAAAAAAGATGAAAGGATCAAAATATTTGGTCCCCATAAACCCAGTGATGTTTTTTGCATGAGAAAGGTAATGGGAATTTAGGCCACAGTTTGCATACTTTCCTGTGTTTTAGCATATTAAAACACTGAAATCTCCCAGATTTTTTTTTTTTTTTTTTTTTACTCTGTACTATATTCGGATTAGAGTCTTCCATTCCTCTTTTCTCAAAGCAAATATGCTTTCAGTCACATTTTCCAAAATAGCCTCTGTGGTCTTTTAGTAGCTACCCGCTTATAACTTTACAAGTCAGGTCAATTATGAAATAGAGGCAACATTTCCTGTAAGAGTCAGAAATGTAACTGGCATTAAATAAGTATTCCTTTAACAGAAGGATAGAAGATTGACTTTTTTTTTTAGGGTGACAATTGAGGATCAGGTTCTGATATGGTTCTCTATGTTCTACCTTACTCCAGTAGCTTCACTAAAATTAATTGGACACCTTGTGGAATAAGGAGATGGACAACAGAGTCCTCCTGTCACTGCTGGAACACTGGAATCTTCATGCTGAATAAAACTTACCACAAGGTATACATATATATAAAGCATGCATATCTTAAATTCTAAGATGGGAAAGATGATTTAGCCATTTAAGTAAAGGGAATTTATGCTTGCAATTCCCATAAACATTAACAGAGATTTTATTGGAGTTTTAGGGGGAGTAAAACATTGTTCCAAATTAATTAACTGCAAGAGAGCCATTCACCTCAGCAGGATTTGGACCAGGTTTCAAGTGATTTAGTGACTTTAATGGACTTTATTCTAGGGATTATAAAAATCATGCCTTGTAACGTTTAAATTGGGGTTATAAAACAAAAGGTAGGAACTGAAGCATTATTAGAAAATTGTCATCTGTAATAAATAAATTAGGTACAATGCCTAAAGCAAGGCTAATACTAGTATTTACAACAAAATTCAAGCCAGACTATAAATAAGAGTATTGTTAATTGTTGTTATTAAATGGTAATGTAATTATCTATGTGTTACAGGTCAATGGAATATACAGATGGTTACAAACATGCCTTAGACCAGACATGTCTTTATCTAGTTTGGTATGAATAGAAATTTATGATCTGTTTTTATTAGCACTTCTGGATTGTCCCTTGAACTAATTTTGCAAAACTCCCAATGTGATTGCCAACAACAGTTTTTATTTAGATCTCAGTGAGGAAAATTACTGCAATCTCTTGCTCTTCAGATGTACATTCTGAGTCAGATATTCCTTTCCTGAAAACTTTCCAATAGGATTCACTGGTGAAAATCCAATTGCAAAATCAAAATCTTTGTCGATTGAAATTGTGATGTCTTTCAGCCCACAAAATAAGGGCAGAGTGCGTGTAATGATTGAAGCCATACTTCTAGTGGTACTTCCCTGTCAAATATCTATTATTTGTTTCAGTATTATTTCTCATGTTCCAAACCATGGGGCTTTCCTGTATTTGTCAGCTGCTCCATCATCTGGCAGGCTTTCCTAGCTGTTGTTTTCCAGTAACCAGAATTCCAAGATATTACCGAAATCCTTGCCAGAACCCCTTTGTCTCACTTCAAATAATTCTTGCACAGCCTCCCGGGGTGCTGTGCAAACTTCAGCAGCCGTGTGGCGCCTTTCCTGCCTCACCCAAACTGGATATCCAGCTCTGTCCCTGCAGCAGCACATGGAAAAGGGAGAGATGGATGAACCCCATCTGATTATTTCTGCATGAATAAGGTTTTCTTAGGTAAATGGAGGCCCTTTTCATGTGAAAAAGTCCCTTGCAGACTACTGGCCTGAGTAACTACATTTATGAAGTTTTCTAAAAGCACATTACTGACTTGTTTGTGATGCATTGTTGCTACATTTTGTTATATAAATATGTATTTAGGAGCCCTTATAAGATGCAGATTATTGACCCAGTCCTATAAATATTTACTCAAAGTTTTAAAATTCCAATTATTTGACCTGATTGTATGGCTATTCATTCTTAAAAAAAAGCTCCTGTAGTATATCTGTATTGGGAATTAAAACAAAAAAAAAAAGTTTAGAATGACCTCAAAAAGATGTTAATAGTACTTTTGGAGTAATTTCAAACTTCACGCATTGTGTTTCTCTTATAGTATGATGGCTTGCAAAATTTTGTATTTAAAATATGAGTTTCCTTTTTTTTTTTTTTTTTTTTTTAAAAGGAAAAAAAAAAATTAAATATGTTTCAGCTCTAGAACTTGTTTTCTAAGTTTCAGCCCACAGCAAAATTTTTATGGTTGAGTTACAAACCTCTGAAAATAGGGGTTTACAATGGAAACACTGACACCACTTTAACTATGGCAGCACTGGCAGAGCAGTGTAATATACACTAGAAATAGAAAGCAAGATTAGAGATGACATTTAGGACATGAGACCTTCTCCAGGCTGTGGGAAAAATAACTGTGTTCTATTTTTTTCCACCGCCTGAAAAAGGCCTCCTGGTCTAAGTGTCATCTCTAATCTTACTTCCCATTCGTACCATGCATTTAACTAACTCCCTTTTTAATTATTATTGACAGCAATTTGTTGCAGTTTTAAGTACCACCCCATGTCCAAATCACGGCTTCCCTGGCTAGTGCCTGTCAAGGTGGTGCGGAGGGTAGCCGGGAGCGCTTTGCTGATATTTCTGTCTCAGAGAAGCCCAGTCCCAGCTGTGGGAGCTGTGGGAACCCGCCCCGCTGCTCGGGGTCACCCTGTGCCAGAGCAGGGCACTGCCCTGTGCACACGAGCAAGCTGCATTTGCTGAGGGCACAGAAAAGCTGGCAGTCAGATGCACTTACCCTGCAGTGTCTGGAGCCCTAACCAGAGCAGGCAGGTACTCAGGTGCAGTGATTTCCACACCGCTTCTGGAGCAGGCCACACTTCCCAGCACTATTTAGCCTTGATCCAGGCTCCTGAATACTCCAAAGTGAGAATGTCCTGAACATGAAGAAATAATTTGGTAAGACGTTACTCTGGACTAGGCTGCCGTCACCACAAAGCTGTGGTGCTAATAATGTCAGGAAGATCTGTCTACCAGTGTGGCCCCCATGAAAGCGGGGACTTGGTACTGTCTCCAAAAGGTAGCTAAGCTCAAGGGATGAGTTTTAGATTTCTCCATGTTAAACCCTTTTCCATGCTTAGGCATCCTCCAACTCATAGCTGCTTCAGTTTTGTATTCACTGCATTAAATGATAAATCCCTGTATACATTTATGGCCTTTTAATGCCTACTATGCCACAGCATTGCTTTGCAGTAATCTTGCAATCTCCAGTCTCAGTGTGGGGTAAAAGGGAGCAATAAGGAAAGAAAATGCTACTGCAGAACAAATGCAATTGTAATTATTTCTTGCTCCCATCAGAAAAATGCCAGTAAGAGATCCATATCCTGAGGGTGATCAGACAGACAGAATGCATCTATGTTGCTTGAATGGTCAAGGTAGAAACTTATTCTACATTTGAACTGCATTTTCAGTACTCATCAGATCAATTCTTTTTATTGCTGTACTCACAGTAGACAAAGATCCTGGCAGCAACTGCCCATTCTCCAAGAAATGTATCCTGCAAAGTCAATAATAGAGGTAAACTTATTGCTGAAGCAATTGCCTAGTGGAGGTGCTTCATTCCAGCACTGTGAAGGCTGGTATTAATGTAGGCATAAACACGACCTGTTCTGTGTGTACATGTAAGTAGGTGTGTAATTTTGTTTGCAAGCACAGCGTCTTCTTGGCAGGTACTCTGCAGCCAGTGATTGCCAGCTGCTAAATGTTCAAAGAAACATGATGTGAATTGTTTTCCACACTGGGAGAGTGTCCAGGAAAATGCATTTAATATAATCAGTGGATTCAATTCTGACAGCAAAGATGTAGAAAAATTTGCTTACCTGTGAACATCTTTTGGATTTTAATTTACAGAAAAAACAGTTAATAATAAGAACTATTCTTTCTTGTACAAATAATATATCATAAAGCCAGAAAAATTGAAATATGAATTATTTGGTAAAGTTGAGCATTCATGTTCATTTTTCTACAAGATTTTGACATTGTTATTGGCACAATACTTCATTCTTCTTCGTGTTGTTTATAGATCCAGGAAAATGTCATATACTTTCTTTAATCCTTACAAAATATAAACACTCTTTTAAAAATGTTCTTTTCTGTGGTTAGATCTCTGACTGAACAGTACTTTTTGCACAAGCCAAATGCATGACATAGTCATTTGTCAAAAAGTAGCATGAAGATTTGAAATGCCATTAATTACTGAAGCTGCTGTAAAAGGCTGGTAACCACAGTACTTGTGCACTGGGACACAGAATGTTTTTCCAAAAGCACCTTCTTGGTTATATAGGGCTGTGAGTGTGGGACATGAAGAAGGGGTAGATCAAGATCTCTGTTGGGAAACCAAAGCCTGCACTTCAGGCTAGCGGTGCTAATCCCTGGACATGGAGTGCTGTTCCAGCCAGAACACTGTGTTACACCAGCCACTCTGTCTCACTTATGACAGCCCCTAATCATATTTTTGGCCAGGAGAGCCAGACTAGAAGTTTCTGAGACAAGATATTCCACCCTCAGAAGCTGTGAGGAGTTAACCTGAAAGAACTCTGCTACAACAGTGCAGTGGAGTGAGTTGGCACTGCTGATAATCTCACCTGGTCCAGCCCAGAGTGAACCAGCACAACTCTGGTTTAAATGATTACATGAGCTTCCATACAAAACCCAATTTAACTAAGCACACAGGATTGCACCTTCTGTTACCTTGGCGCAGCCCTGTGTCCAAGTGATTGTATCCCACCCAACCTGAAACAAAAATTGGGGCCTGCTGTTTCATAGAGGGAAGGAATGTATTTACAAAACAAAGCTGATGGCTGGAAGGCATGGATCTGCAGCTTTCAAGATCAAATCAGCCATGCAAGTCCTTGACCCAGAAAAAAACCATCTTTCTAGGGACAGTAAGTGCCCTTGGAAGGACTGTGGTAATGGGTCATATCAAGTCAACATTAGTTCTTCTGTTTGCTCTTGAAACATTTTGTGTGATGATTCTGAACGTACATGATGCTACTGTTCCCCCACATTATCGGAGACAGCATATTAACTCTGAGCTGATAGCATACAAGGGAGAAGAGAATATGGCAAAATTTGCCTAGATTTTAGCACTAGCTCTGATTTTCCTACACACAAAAATTTAAAATTCATTGTTGGGAAATCAGGCAAAGCAAACCAGCCTCCTGGCACAATTTGCTGAAGCAAAAGTAAAAGTTCTGAGTTTCACACAACTCTGGGTCCAGCTTATCCAATCACAGCAAAACTGCATGGTTTCATGCTGCACTTCTTCCTCTGAAAGTCAGAGTTGCTATTTCCTAGTGGTTTATTTCCTTCTTGTGTACCAGAGAGATGTGACAGTGAAAGCTTCGTTGCAGTGCGCATGCACAGCATGGGAGGTATCTTCTCCCAACAGCAGGTCCTGTTCTCTTCATCATTTTGTTCATAGGAAGCATTAGGAAGAATGTTAAAATGCTGAATTGTGAAGACTTACATCAACATTTTTCTATGATAACCTTGTAATTATGCTAATTGGAAGCTACTTGTAGTATCATGCTGGTGTTATAGTACTACTACACATAATCCATCTTTCAGCTTGGGAGGCACATTGGCTGGAGTTGACTGAACAGATTTTACTGGGTGATGAAGATGTCTTCTTCTACACTCACCTTAGTTACTTCCTCCCCTTGATGAATCTTTTCCTTGAAGTCACTTTAAGAAGCAGCACTACCGGGAAGCAGCAGGAATCCTCCTGCAAGAGATGAGGATTCATGTCAGGATGACACTGCTGAGGATTCACAATACATCAACACAGGTAACAGAGTCTTTTTTTTTTTTTTTNGTGCTGTCCCTTTGGATCAGGCTTCAAAGCTGACCATCAGCTCTCCTTTCTAGGTGCCCTAACTCAAGTCGGAAGTTCCTGAGTGTCTGGAGTTGGCTCCTCACTCCTTTACTTCACTCTCATTTTCTGTGCCCTACACATTCTCTAGCCCACTCTGGAACAGGGATTTGAATTACAATTTCCCAGATGCCAGAGATTGCCTTAGCCACTACCAGATAGGTTTGCAGTACTCCTTTGTCTGGTTCAGGAACTGCTTTGCTATTCAGACCAGGCTGGAATGCCCTGGTAGGTGGAGAGCCCAGGACTGCCAGTTACCAGGTGCTCTGGGCACTCCGCTGGTGAGGATGTTCTTGCTCTGACGGAGAAGAATCTTCCATTCCTTCTGAAATCCTCTCCCATTGCATCAGATGTGTTACTCCATGGGAAAGTTCACATCTGAGAAGCCTCTCAGAAAAAATACTGATGTGCCTAAAGCTCTTCTCCATCCAGACATCTCATTTCTTTCTAATCTCTTTGGTAGCCTATTCTGGAAATTGAATCCTCTGCACATGTTCTTGGGGAAACCTGCCTTTGACAAAGACATTTAATGATCCAGAGTTTCTGATGCTGACACTAAATCAGGCTAAGCAGATGTTGCTGATAAGCTTTCTTGTCCTCTCTTGGTGCTGCTCATTGCAAACAGGGCAGGTTTCCTCTTTGGTTTTAAGAAAACACCTCTCTGATTTGCAAGTTAAAATACTAAAAAATAAAACTAAAAACTACAGATACATAGTATCTTACAAAAACCCTTAACTATATCATGATTTTGGAATACTTTAATCAGAATTAAGTTATAAATTCTTACATTGAAACTCCTGTTTTACAGACAGAATATTGCCTAAAAAAGACACTGTTAACTTATGGTAGTGGGTAATGCCAATTCTTGCAGTCTGGTCCTAGTCTTCCTTTGAACATTTGTTAGGGAAAATATGTAAAATTGATTAAGTTCTGAAATATAATAATAGCAGCAATATTATACTGTAGTGAAGGTTATTTTGCATAACTTTAAAACATTTACAGAAGGCTCAACATTTGGTGCCTTAATACAGAAGTATCTTCCCAGTAACAATTAGTGGTTTGTGGTGCCTGCTGCAGTAGCTGCCCCAGCCCTGAGGGTCTCAGTCCATGTTTGCCACACACAGGGCACCATGCCGTGCCCCACCTTGCTGGGGTCAGCCTTGGGGCATTGCCTGAATAGCTCAGAGCTCAGCTGTGACAAGTGGACAAGCAGGGTGACAGTGTCCATGCTAATGTCTGCGGGAATTTGCACAGGGGGAACAGGGCAATGGTGAGAGCATGGAATAAATTAAAGTGTGAAAGCAACTGCAGTCAAATGTCACACCCAAGCACTCAGGGCCTGGCATGCTGTTTGGAAATAGGTTGGGTTACCTGTCAGCGTGACATTTTCTTTCTGTTGCTGGAGAATAATGTTATCTGAGGATAAAACCTAAGGAGTACAGATGGTTGTTATACAGACCTGACCCTCTAAACCCTTGCAATAGCAAATTATTCCATTGATGTAAATGGGATTGCTCCTATGTAAAAGATCTCAGTTATATTATCTAATTCTTCCATTATTGAATCTGTTGAATACAGATTAGTTGCTTTGTGTGTGTATGTATGTCTATACTTCTATTATTAAATAACATTATGCATGGGACAAACTCTGTCATAGCCTGACAGTACTGTAGTCACAGGCATTATGTAGGACTGTAGGATATAAATTCTCACTTTATGAAAATTAGAAACATTATTTCTGCGCTTTCTAAACAAAGAGATATAAACTGCCATTTGGCCTTGGAATTTTCTTTGCTTGGGAACCATCAGCCCAGAGTCCAACACCTGTCTGAAGTCTAATGCTTCCTTTTGTGAAAACAGACGTTGAGGACTTTGGGTTGTGGAGCAAGAAGAGTTTAAACTGTAAGCAAGAGTAAAACAGATTAAAATTTAGAATCAAGCCTTATTTGTTTTTACCCATTGTAAATTACTTTATGTATTATGAGGCAAATCTCTCAGCATTTCTTGAAATACTGATTGTTTAAATGTAAATAATTTTTTCAGCTGCTATTTCTGTTGTCAGATGACCCTCTACACCCTGTGAATCTGTCAGGAACAGAGGCTGTAGCCCATTAATTGTCTTAGGAAACAATTCTGCTGGCTTCAGAAACATCAAAATAAGGTAAGTTGCCTTGAGATGGGAATCTTGCGGCCAAGAAATTGACTCGGTTCCTTAACTGTACCACTTACCTCCCTATGTCACTGCACAGTTTGGTTAGAAAACACTTCTCATTTCTTTTTGTGTGGTTAGAACTGAAGCCAACCCTTGGAAATCCCTTTTATCTAGGAAGATTAAGAGAAAATATTGAATCCCTGCCCTCCTTCAGTTGTGAGGGGAAAAAAATTACAATTTTTGCATAAAAGCCATGCAGTTCAGCTCTGAGCCCGGAACCTTTCAGTGGTTGTAGTAGTTTGGCATTATTTAGACCTTCTCATTTACAGTCTACTCAACTATTTTCAATTTGAGGATACCTTTTCTCCAGGAAAACCTGACATGTTGGAGTAGAAACTATCCCTGGCTTGGGGTTTGAAGTGCTGGGTCATGTGCCTACCCTTAATTTTTAAATCATGCTGGCATTACTGGACCAGGTAGTGGCAGACGGATTGCACAGAAATGTGCCATGGTTTTTGAATACTGGATTCCCTCTAATTAAAAACACATTGTGAATTCTCTGAAAGGAAAAAAATCTTAGCATGGCTGATTTCTGTTATAGTTGTCACTGTCACACTATGGATTCAGCTAACTAAGCCATTTTTTATGAATAACATTTAGTTTGAATTCTGGTACTTTTCATTGAGTGAGTATTTTTTCATTATTTTACCAGAGATGGATTGCAATAAATCTGACCACAATGTTTCTGACCCATTTTTTTTTTAAAAAAACAGAACCAATGTGATGACCTGCAAATGTTTTGCTTATTTTTGTTCTATTTACTCCAGAATTCTCCTCTGGTAGAAACATACTTCTTCACTAAAGGCTGAAAACCAATGGTATTAGTCCTAGGTTCTCACACACAAAAGCTATGAGGAAAAAAAAAAAATTGCAAATAACAGACCAGCCCAGAGCTCTTCCTAAAAAACAATGCAAGGAGATTTTCTACAGCTGTCCATATAGAAAACAGATGATTCATTTGATTTAATGTTTTTTCACAGAAACATTTTTGCCTCTGCTATAATGGAGCATTCATCACTACCCTTTATCTGAAGAAGCTCATCCATAGAAATTGTTTGGAGCTAATTTTCAGGAGTTCCACCTGAATCTCACTACGTGTCCATGTGACACAGTGTTACAGACAGTAACTTGTCTGGTGACATGAGAGGAGAGCTCTGTATGTCAAAATGAATGGACCTGACACCATAAATATTAACCCACCAGTGCCAGTGAAGCACAGTGCAAGCTAATTCTGACATTCATTTCAAAAGCTGTGATTTAATTCAGTCATAAATGAGCTTGGTACAAATATAAATTTGAAGTTGCTTTTATTTTTCATCTGCTGGCTAAAGCTTGCAAACAATAGGGGAAAGGTCTTGCTATACTGCTACAAATAAGTAAACAGTCTTTTCTGCCAAGAAGACTCCAGTATAAATGCAGAGTCAGGGAATAATTTTTCGACTAATTTATCCTGCATATGGATACTTGGAAACTACAGATGCTACATAACGATCTCTATCTACAAATATTTCCCAAAGGACAAGAGAACTTCAATTGCAGCAAGTTTATAATAAATCATTGCCACGGACTGCTGCTAGCCCACATTAGAGAAGCGCTGTGGACAGGGTGAGGTGTGAGTGAGGAGTCTGGCTCGGCCTTAGGAGCACAATTCCCACCTGTGGTCAAAGCAAGGCAAGGTCAGAAGTTAGGAAGAGGATACAGAAGAGAATGAAAACCTCCATCTATTACAAAGCAGCTGCTAGAGCTTCTCCATAAATATTTCCCTGCCTTCCCTTCTCTCTTCCTCCCCCAGTGCTTTCTCCCTCCCTGCTTTGACCTGGGGCTGTTTTCCTTCTCTTCCATTATTCTGTGCATACCACCAACCCCTATCCTGGAGATAGCAGGAGTGCAAGGAAAACAAGGCTGCTAAATGAACTCTCTGTATTTTACATTGGTTCCCAGCTCCTTCTATGAACAGGCATATGGTGTTAATCTAAACTGTCCAACACATTAGTGGGAGGGAAGTAGCACCCAGAGGATTATTACAACATTTTACCTGGCAGATGCCACCATATTTATTGATATGAAAATTTCCTCCCTCCATATCAGCCGTGGAAACCTCCCTCTGTGAATTTCTCTTTATTTTAGGCATAGCTCTATTAAAATATTTTGTTAAACTTCTTAAGTTTTACTGTCTAGAATGTACATTCACTATTCAGGAAAAGTTATTGCTAAAGTCAATAGAATTTTAAAGTAATGAATGATGTGTTTATTGTACTTGGCTGGTTGAGCACATTGCATTTTTATGAGTAATTTCTGTGGGCTACATATATATGTGTCCATATGTATGCACAGGTATATATATGTATGTATAAGTATAGATATGTATATAGATTTGTACATTTGTGTATATATGTATTTTTGATTTTGATCTTCAAACCTGTGATTTTATATCAAATATTCTTGAAGAGGACACTAAAATCAATTAACAGCGGTACATCAAAATGCTAAAAAAGAGGGCCAAAGTAAAGTATCAGTGAATTAGCTTTCAGATAATCCTGAAATGTGTAATAGTGTCAAGCCAAATCTGGAAAGCATTTATAAAATAATGCAGAATATATTTGAAAAAAAATTTAAAAAATCAAAGTTTCCTTATTTGTCTTTTAAAAATAATATTTTGAAATAGATTTCTTGCAGTTTTTTATCAAATAACCAGAGCCAATATAAATATGAAGAAAACAGGTCAAAGACAATATTAAAGGCATCTTTTGAAAGGGCAAACACTTTCAGTTTGGTTTTACTTTTACAGAGAAAAACTATATTCAATTCCATCAAGCCCTATGTTTTCAAATATTTTGTGGTTCTGGCTTAATTCCAGAAAGGGGAAAAACTTCAAAGTTAAGGATCAAGCCTCCAATATGAAAAAGTTGGGTAAAATGCAGGATGGCAACCTGTTGTGATGGACAGTAGGGAGGCAGTGATCTCTGACCCTGGATTTCCTTCCTTTTGCTCAAATCATACCAAACGTCAAACACAGATGAATTTCTTTTGCTAAAGTTTTTTTGTGTCTTTTTATTTTGGAAGCAAATAAAATCAAGAATGTCTGCCTATGTGTATTGGTAATAAACCAATTCATACCTCTTAAGATAGCTACAAAACTTGACTCCCCTTTCCTGGGGAACTGTTCTGGGTTCTTTGTGTCTATGGGGCCTTGCAAACATCCTTTTCTTCCCTTTGGCCAGCATGGGAATGTGATCATAATATCCAGTGACATGCAGTACGGCAGCATGCAGTTCTACCTGTAATAGAACTGGTATCTGAGAAAAGTCAAGGTTCACACATGGAAACATCATTGATAAATCCATTGATAGAGCTTGAGAAACTGAGCAATGTTTTGGGCTGAAGCCAATCACATTTAGTGCAATTTTCTAGAGCAAGGCAAGTCAGTGGACGTGCAGAAAAGATTGAGGGGGGTGTGTGGAAACCACACAGGTTGCTACATCTTATAGGTTAAAAATTTTCCAACTCCATCTGTTCCTTAAAGGGAAAGTTGGATTTTGTGAGCAAAAAGGTATCTTTTTTTCCATAAAAAAGTATCTGCTTTCTGTAGAAAATTAGAGCTATTCATCAGACAGCCAAACACCTGCTAGCCAAATATTTCTGGCTGAAAGTATCGATCCTCTCAAGAGATGGGAGTCTGGTGCTTCATTGCCATGCCCTTTGTGAGGGGCTCACATGTGCCACATTTTCAGTGTCCTGTGTGGCTGAGCTCGAGTGGGGACAGCAGCACCCGTGACAGCAGTGCTGCCGTGGAACAGATTTGGGGGTGAGCTGATATCCCACTCCACTCCTGCAAGACTAGGATCTGCCTGCAAGCAAGCCAGGGCAATGGGGATGCTCAAGGACCTTGGGCTGGAAAAAGCTCCAGGATCAGATAAGGCAGACACAGATTCTGATACAGCACTGCAGAGAGCAGTCATATCTTCGAGTACCTAAAACTACCATTTGCATGGTAAATGATTTTTACTGTGAGTTTTCAGATGGAACCTTTGTTATTTTACTGTTATAAAAACAAATCTTTTCAGATTTTCCAATTAAAAACAGATCAATAAACTCAAATAGTTTTTGGAAAGTAATGGGCCTCACTCTGCTCCATTAAACTCAGAGACATTAATTGGGCAGTAGATTACCTAGAACAGAAGCTTGGTAATGCTTGAATTTAGATTAGATATAAGAAAGAAGTTTTTTACAACAAAGGTGGTAAAACACTGGCACGGGTTGCCCAGAGAAGTGCCCCATCCCTGGAAACACTCAAGATCAGGTTGGATGGGGCTCTGAGCAGCCTGGTTCTTGGTGAGGTCTCTGTGTGTTGCAGGGGGTTGGAATAGATGGCCCTTAAAGGTCCCTTCCAGCCCAAACCACTCTCTGAGTCTATAGATATTTAATAGTTAATAGTTGTATCTAACAACTATTTATTTTTTCAGAATTGCATTTTCGTTTTGGTCAAATTGAGTTTTGAAATACAACAGGTAAAATAAAAACTAACCAAGAAAAGTATAATTTTTTTCAACCCCAAATATTTTGTTTCGCTTCCAAAGAATGGCTTCATTTTTGGTTTTGGGCTGTTTCATGTGTTTAAAAGCTTTTTCTCTTTCCTTTTAAAATTTAGAGCAATTTAAAAATGGACAGATTAAAAGCTTGTTTTGAAAATTTTTGGAAGTGTTTTGGCAGCTCTAAAATGAACTACTCCATTTTGAAAATACTAAAATGAAGTGCTTAGACACTTTAATTTTTTTTCTGCATTGTTTCATCTGGGACTATTTGCTAAATTCCATTCAAATTCATGAAGAGTCTCACTAACCCTGCAATTCATTTGTGTGGTGTATTTATTATTTGTCAGACAGCAGTCATTCATTAAACTCTGCATCCGTTCAACCTTAAATAATGGGAGAGAATTCTTAATAGGGCCTTGTTCATATACAGCTACCATTCTCACTCCCCTTGTAATTACTGCCCTAAGGGGCACTCGGCTGTGCAGAGCCACATTTACCCCTCTGGGAGAAGAGCTGGCAAGAGAGACCTCAGCCCCCTTAGCTGGTATTGCTTCCTCCTCTCCACCCAGGAGAGCACTCCTGGAGTACCCCTATCACCATTACAGCTCACACCAGTGTTTCTATAACCTCTTGCTAAGCTCTGCCTTTCTGCCCCTGGCTGCTCCTGCCACCAAAGCAAGTCTCTTTGCTGTTCTCATCACCGTATGTGGTCGCTGCTCTTCTTACGGCTTTATTACCTTCTTGCTCACCTTTTTACCATTAGTGAAGATTGGCCTGTTTATACTCCAACTGGTTTAAATGTTTCTAAAAGCCATTCACCTGCAGTAGCAGTCAACAGCTGGCATGCCAACATTTTTGTCTTTTCTGGCTGCTCAGCTTCACCAGGGCTATTCACAGCTTGCACTTTGCTAAGGTCGTTGGTATCACCCTTACACATTTCCTGTATTACATGAGGATCAGGTTCCAGTAGTTAACAAGTCAAAAAATATTCCTGGGGGAGGAGAGGAACTAGGTAGATAAGTGCGTTCCACATGTGCACTTTATTTTGGGAATTGGTGCCTTCATCCATGTGAGAAATAATTGTGATCAAACATAGGTCTGAAACGTGGGACTCCAGATCCCACAGAAATACCTTTGTACTCTAAATGTTCCGGTCCAGCAAGGCCAGAGTATGATGGGACGTCAACTGCTGGCCACTGCTCAGTGCCTGGCTCTATAAATAGTCTCTGGGTCAAACTTTGCACTACTGTAATTGGGAATAGCTCCAGTAAAATCAGTATCTCCACATTTATTCTCTTGAAATTTAAAGCCAGGTTTGGCCCACTATGTGGACAGAGTCCAACTGGAAACTAGGGCCAGCCTGACTTATGGGAGAGGAGATGGGAACTCTCCTGCAGTTACTTAGCCTGACTCCTCACGTGTCTCCCAGATATAACTGTTCTGACCTCAGTGGAATTGATCCTAATTTATGCCACTGTAACTGAGATTGCAGTGTGCATTGTTTGAATTCTGTTGGGTGCGCCTTCTTCCAGATGGAAACTATTTGCAAACTATAACAGCCTCTTTCCTAACGTTGAGGCTTGCCATATCTGAAATTTTTGGTGGGGCAGGGGTGTGGAGAAAAGGATATAATGCCAACTTTGTGCTTAATGCTACCTAGTGACTTTAAATTCTGTAGTGTTCTATTAAATTATCAATGCCTAATTAGGGGATTAGAAGACTCCTATCCTCTCATCCTAATTACAGAATATGTTCCAAGATCACCCAAAAAAAGGGAGGAGGTAGCTTTAGGAAATTCAGAGTGTGAATGTGGTAATTCTGTGCCTTTTTTCTTATATGGGCGTTCCTGCTAATTTATTTTTCTTGCATCTGCAGCTTCTGTTTTTTCCAGCTTTGCATATTACATTGCTGAAGCGTTTGATGAATGGGATGCTGTGCAGCTGAAAGATCACACATCTCAAATGGCTCACTTGGTGTTCTCAGACTGAACTGACTGGCAGAGTTGCAGCCCTCTGACAAGGGGAATGGCTGCTTTTCTCTCAGAAGAGATGTAAAATGCAACATAAAGGCAAGATATTATACACAAATATATGAGTGTGTCTGTCTATATGCATATGCATATATGTGTGTGGTTCTATGTGTTTTTGGAGTGAAAAGCCACTCTGTCTTACCATAATTGCACTGGAAACGTTCAGTTTGTCAGCCTGACTTTTTTCCCTGTTAGCAATGAAATTTGGCCAGGAGTCCTAGCATGCCATAAGAAATCAAGCCGTGACCATGTTAAGCATGAATGGCAGGGCAAGGTTATAGCCTGTAACACTATGCTGGGTTGACCTGTTGCAGAGTTAGAGGCTGAGGTGTGAGGCTGGGTCAGATAACTATTTGCAAGTGAAGCACAAAATGAAGCTCAAAGCTGTTTTGAATATTTACTCTTTCAAGAGGCATTTAGTGAGTATTTTTTATTTTGAAAGCATGTTTAGAAAACTTCAGCTGCAGGGCTTGTAGCCAACTGTCAGAAATCAAACCAGAATATTTCTTAATTTTATGTACATTCATGGCATATTCCTACTTATTCTACTTTTGAATGATTTGAAAAGCTTTTGTGTAAACTCCTGCACAAAGTGACTGCTGAGAAGTGTCTGAAAAAGACAGAGATGTTCAGCTGCAATGAAATAAAGCACAGGTTCACCCAACCAGTAACAGGAGTAAGTTGGGGGAATCTTTCCTGTGACCAGCTCTGAAGTCGTTCTACAGAGCAGGAAGTTAGACAGTGTCTTAAAGAAGAAAAAAGAGAGGTGCCAGGGAATTATTTGCACCACCTATAAACTTTCTGCCCTAGATATCTCCTGAAATACTGAATTGAATGCAGATGGAAAAAAAAAAAAAAAAGACATTTTTGATTTTGAAGCCTTCTTACTAATGTCTTTGCCTTTTTTTTTTTTTTTTTTTTTTCTTTTTTTTTTTTTTTGTAATTTTTGATTTATTTTGCTTACTAAAGCCTTCAGCCCAAGAGGTACATTTGAATGTAGCTTTGAAGGGAATTTGGCTCAGTGCTGTAAGGCAGGCTAGGGAAGAGTCTGGTCTTAATATAGACACAAAGCACAGTGCATGAATTGGCTTCCCAGATCCCACGGAAGCACAACCTGAACTTCGCCTTGTGAAGCAGCAAACTTGAAGAGCACAATGGCAACTTTCACCAGAACCAGGGCTGCAAAGGATCTGCTGTGTCTCACCCTTTTACAGCAACAAACAGGCTCTGGTGAAGGTCATCCACCTACACCTGCCTTGCCTCTGTCTAGGACTGCACACCTTTGTGTGGAGTCACCTAGGAGTTATCTTTCTGTGAGGAGAGGACAATCCGGCTGTTTTATGTCCCATTCAGTTGGAAAACTATTCAAATCTCATTGGATATCACCGAAGCTGATAGAAAAATAACATTTTGTATTTGTACATTGTGGCTCACATTTCATGGTAAGGTCTGACTAGGATTGAGGTGTTTGGAAGATTTCTACTACAGCCTTGTTTAATACTATAATCCAGAGCTGGATGCTGGACATAGGTATGAGATTGATGGCAGCAACCACTGCCCAGGCAAGTGCCAGTGTTCAGCAGACTCCTTAGGGAGCTGTGGATTGTCCCAACAAGAAAACCATCTCCTCATATAGTGAATTCATACAGAATTTGCAAGTTCTTGCAAGAATCTCTGTATTAGCAGTACTGTGAAGCACTTTCTGCATCCTACAAAGCTCAAGATATTGAGGACATAAAAGGTCACTGAGGGACTGCCCCAGCACAGGCCCAGACATATCTGCTTCATTTCTGATTGACATTAGTCCAGTCTGTTCTTAAAACCCTGGTGGACAGAGCACCTCCATAGCTTTGCAAAGAGCAAGCTGTGCCTGGGCTGGTTCTTAGCATTACAAAGCTTTTCCTAATAGTGTCCAGTAAAATTCTTTCTTTCTGCCAATTATGTTGCTTTCACTTCTTTTTGCCAAGCCAGTTCCTTCATTTTTATACCAGCCTTTTCTGTGTATGCAGACTGTAATCCTAGCTATCTCTTCTGCACACTAATTATCTCTAATCATTCAATCTTACCTTTTAGGCTGTGTTTTCTAGATTTTTGGTTCTTCTCAGAGCTCCATCTAACAGCAATCTGTCCTGTCTGGAAGTCATGTGCTCAACACTGGACCCTGGTACTTTTGCTGAAGCCTTACCCTGGGTTATGGGCTACTGATGGCTCTTTCAGTCCCTCTTGCAGGGCTGCTTTCACCAGACATGCCAATGACTGCTTTCAACATTTAATTGTAAGTAGCTGAGGCTACTTATAATTAAAATAATTACTTGATATAATTAAATAATTACTCGAGGCTAAACTGATGCTAAGAGAAGCCAGACATTCATCTGGCATAAAATTGATGCAATGTCTCAATGTCTCTAAATAATACTGACTTACATTATCCAAGCACAGTGAACAGGTTTACAAATGCCCTGGCATTACAACACCTGAGTCTCCTGAGCTGTTTCACTACAGGTGCTGCTTCTGCCAACTGCATCTGTGTCTCAATCTGAAGCTGCTTCATTGTTGTGATGGACATAAACCCCCAGTGCATGAATGATGCATGTTTGCATAATTAACATCAATTGTTTAACCAGAAGCATCTGATGCATGATGTGTTAAAATCATATTACATCCAAATACTGCTGTGTTTTTCATGTTTATGGATACTAGTGTTTAAAACTCTAATCAAAATATTACAATTAATGTTTTAGATTCTGTTAAAATGTACAAGCAGTGTGTTATATTCAAAATGCCATCAGCTCTGATCAACTCTAAAATTGAGAAACATGTTTGACTGACTGAAGGCATCACAAAGTGATCATGATGTTACTGCAATTAACAATGTCATTAAGATTTACAGGTTGCATAACTCATTTCACATGTATAACAATTGAAGTTTAATTAATAAAAGCTTAAGTGTGCTAATTAGCATATTTTTAGAGCAAAAAATGTTTCAACAGTGAAATTTGGATGTTATCTTTTTCCTTTCTTACCATTCTTTGCTGGATTGTTGTTCCACTTCCACATTTTCAGATTTCCAGATCTTCTTTTTGTTGTACTTTACTGCAGGGAAAAGAATGAAGTTTTTAAAAATTGCAAATCTTTAGCTAATAAACCATATTGTTCCATTTTAAATTGTTCTTTTACCCATAGTGGCTGTTGTACTTGCTGCTGCATGTTCTTATCTACACCTTGGTCATATATTCATTTAAGTCATTGTGTAGCAGATAGAGCTACAGTGTTATATTCATGGATTTGTAAGATTGAACAGTTTTGATTGCTGTAGTCTCATTTATGACAGTGTAACTTAGTTGGAGGCTCAGCTGAAGCCTTTCAAAATGGAATGGATCAAGCAATAATTCTTATTAGAGTATGTTTTACTAACATCAGACAACACCCTTTTCTGTTACTATTACTGAACATGGAGCAATAGCATGAAGCAGTAGAGCTCCATTGTTTTAATGATTTTCCAGTCTTATTTAAGTGTATTGGTAGATCCCCTACCTTGATGTTGTGATGAAAAAAGACAGCTTTGATAGATACTTACTCACAGGGGAGATTAAAAGGCTTAAAATTTGGTCCCTGTCTAAAAGGTGACAGGGTAGATCATTCGAAGTAATCAAAACAGATAAGACATGGCAGTGATTATTGTAGCTGCTCCTACTGCTGTACCCAAAGTCCTTCAGTAGAATCACTCTTCTGAACACTGTTACTGCTTTGCACTGGCTTTGTTGCTAATACTCAGTGCAAGAAAACAACACTGCAGGTGTTTTTCAACTTTGACATTTACTCATTGTCATGGAACTTCTGCAGGTCACACCTCACTGTGTGAGCGGTCTGAGGAACTGCTGGAAAAATAGATCTTTTTATTTTTGTTGTTGAAGGAGTCCTTAATGCATAAAAGGACAGAGCTTATAGGATTGGGCTGTCAGACAGCAGCTCATGACTTGCATTATGTTATATTGACAATGTCTTGGCAAATAAGACACTGACAAATTGTTTTGCAATGAAAGCATAAACTATACAGAATATTGTGCAAGGCAGGCAATAGAAGGAGACACCCTCCAGTCTCCAAGGACTTGCATTTTTTTTATTGCTTACCATACCTTTTCTAATATCTGTGCTGATGCAGTGTCTCATTTGGGAAGTGGTTTTTTTTTTCTCTTCTGCCTCATGCAAGGCACCCATCAAGACTCTGAGCCCAACAGCACTCGTGTTTGTCAGGTGATGCAAGGGGAACCCACACTGCTGTGTTACAGAGATCAGAAGCTTTTGTAGGGGCTAACATCAGAGACTGAAAGATTGTAGGTATTCAAAGAGGTAATGTCAAGGAAGATTCAGGTTAGACCTTAGGTCTCCAGAAGTGAGGTGGATACATTTTATCTGGATGTTATGGGATAACCATCCTAGTCTTTACAAAAACCTAAAATTAAGAATAATAAAATCTCCTACAAAAACCCACCATCGTCAAGTTAAAAGCAAAGGCAACATGCAAATTTGATTTGCTGCTGTGAAGGCAGAGGGTCTCTCACAACCCCTTCCACTGCTGCTTTTGGGGTCAGATCTGGAACTGGTGCTGAATTCCTCACATTTGGGTGGACTCAGCATGGTTCGTTGGTACTGATTTGTGTTTGCCTCCCTTTGGTAGGAGTGGGGATATAGCTGCTTTGATGTGAAACCCCTGGCTAGCCCCTGGCCCTGGCCAATGCCACGAGCAGCCCCCCGCTGACCACTGAGGGACTTGGGTGGGGGTTCAGAGGGGGCTGCTCCTGTTTCCCGGGGTTCAGAGGGGGCTGCTCCTGTTTCCCGCAGCTCTAGGTGTGTGGGAGCAGAGGATCAGGATGGGAGAGCAGGGGGAGCCCTCTGTATGATTCTCAAGGGGGTTTATACCTCGAGGGAGGCAGGGACAGAAAACTTCTACATTGGCTGCAGCGGGATTTTTAAACCGGGTGGTACATGGGGAGGGTACAATACATGAACCAATCAGGGATAAGCTGAGGCGGGCCTTACAGAACAGGGGCCAATGGGAGAGCACAAGGGGGAGGGCACAGTTTGAATAATCCAATGGGGCATCGAACGGCATAGAACTTTCCAGAACTGGGGGAAGAAGAAAACCTAGATTGACAGCCAAATAGGTGGGGTTGGGTTGGGGGAGGATTGGCATGGGACATTCCAGAAAGAGGGGCAGGGGTTGGGGAGTGACTTATAACCGAGAGAGGGAGGACAGAACTTTGGGCAAAACCATCCACTTAAGGGAAAAATAGTAAGCAACCATCTGAAGAAGCTCATAAGTAAAGAAAATACATACTACCACACTACCTGACAGTCCTGATACTCAACAATGCGCTGGCAATCTTGTGTTTATCAAAACTTCAGATAAAGTGATGTTTTAAAAATACACTTAGAGATAGAGTAAAACCAGTAATTATTAGATGTGGCTGAGTTTCAGAGTTCAGCCATTCTGGAAAGATGTTTTTAAAGAGATTAGGTATGTGGCACTGGTTTACTGCACAGAGAAAGATGATTTTTTTTGATTTCTGTCTTTCAAAAACAAGCAGCAAATGGAGAAAAATAAACCTAGAAAGGTCTGAATTAGTGAAAAATGAGACAAAGATGAATATAGCCTATAAATAAATGTTATAATAGAAATCACTGTAACATAACACTATCATTTCTGTCACATTTTTCTGCTCTAATGAAGCCCTATTACATATTTCTGTGGCCCCCTCTTTGATGAGTTCTGCAGTATTCCCTGCTGCAATAAGCAGTCATCTGAAATACCTGTGGGACTGGCCTCTCCCAAGACAGTCAGTGGGGACTGTTCCCTAATTACCGATTTCTACCATTTCAATGGCACAAAGGATTCTGTGTTTTGACAGGGAAATCCTTATAACTCTAAAAATGAATTAAGCATTCATCCAATCATAAAATGACATCATGAAAGCAGCTCTTTTGCTGATGTGGTGACTACAGAGTTGCTTGACATTATTCTGCTAACACAATTTGACTGGATATATGTTTTGACATCCAGACAACAGGGACACTGATGGAAACTGATGGACCCAATGTCAAAAGAAGAAAACCTGGCTGCAGGAAGACACCCAGAAAATTAATAGGGGGATTGCAAAAAAACCCTGTCCCAAAGGGCAAAGTCAATAAAATGAGGACTGAATAAAACCCCCAGAAAACTAAGAGAAAAGGCACTGAAAAACCAATTCTTATAAAAATAGCAAAGAGATACTGAGGGGAGTTTTGGAGCTCAGTAGATGCAGGCTGAGAAATAGTTATTTTGAACCTAAATAGTAGGCATTCAATATTCATATTTTTGTTTCTGCCACAGCCTTCAAAAATAACTGTGTTGATACTGTAGAGAACCTCATTATTAAGCATCTTTTGTCTTGTTCACACTTTTTGTCTTTTCCTTAATTTCCACCATAAGTATGTTCCAGAATACTGTGAACAAAATGCCTTCCACAGGAGGACTAGCATTTTAGGCATTTTTTGGGGGGATACTTCAATTTAGAAGCCAAGACCTTTTCTAACTTCCATCAAGAGCCTTTGTAAGCAGTTCTGCTTACTCATTTGTAGTGTATTTGTATATAATCTTCAAAATCTCCAAGATTAAAAAAAAAATCCAGTTTTGGAATCAGCCAAAAAGATACTCCTTCACATACTTTGCGCATTCTGAATTGAGCATTTGTGTCTATTAGAGATTGGTCCCTTTTCCTTGTCATTGAGTGACATATGTCATAGGTAAAGGACTTGTGACAGGGCTCAAGGCAGAACCATGTTAAATAATGCAGTGCCAAGAATCCAACATTTGCACACTCAACAAACTCCTCTTCTCCAAGTAAATGATAACATTTACATATTTTGCCACCTGCTGACATCATGTCTCCCTTTGCACTGACTCCAGTATCACACTATTTCTAAAGCCAGTCAGAGAGACTTCATTATTCTGATTTTTGGAGTAATCTCTGAAGTCCCTGAGCAGCAGATTTTGGAAAATGTGTGACTGGTGTTGCTAATATAATTATATATTTCCTGTTCTCTTATATTGTCCTGTAGGCCTCCAGTGATGGCCACTGTTTGATACAGGACATATTTGCAAAATGGACCTTTGACTTGCTCCAGAATGGTCATTCCTATTGAAGCCTCATTTAAACAGTCATCCAAAATACTAAATAACAAGAAACAATTTTATTACTAATAAATGATTCTCAGATCAAAATACTGAAAATTAATAAAAAGGAAAAAAAAAAGTTTTGTGAAAGTAACTTGGCTTCATTTTCTGTAGTTCTTGGCTAGAACATTTCCATTGATGGAGTTACTAAGTGCATTCTATTTACAAATATAAACACTTGATTTTGATCAGCAAAAATGCATCAGCACACTTGAACAGTGTCAATGATGACATAATTACACTCACAATTTCCTCTCTGTAATGATTTTTAAATGTCAGCAGTCATTTTTTGTCTAATTGTAGCCTGCATGTCAGCACTTCCTCTTAAAACAGCATGTTCCTCTCTGCTGGAATTTCACACCTCTCCACTCACTCACTCACTTCACCAGTGAAGATAATGAAGATGATAAAGGGCTCCAGGATATTTTCACTCCTATGCTGCTTTACCATTTAATATCAAGCAGGCAGAATGAGGACTTTTATATTTTTTTGAAGTAGAGTTTGATCAGTAGAACTATAAATAATTATTTAATTCTAATGAACAAACCAAAAAGTAGTTTTCATTTTTCAGACCCCCAGCTGGTGCTTTGCTAATAACCTGTTAAAAAGCTGGGGCTTGTGATTAAAATATTCTCACACATCAAGACCTGAACTAACTCACTGGAGGAGAAGGCTGACCCTGCAGTGCCAGCCCTTGATCACTTCAGTGTTTAACACAGTGCAAAGCAGGTGAAGCTTGGTCTTCAAAGGCAACCTGGTTAGAGATGTTATTGCCACCATCTCTTGCTATGACCTAGAAAGTCACATTTCAAATGCTATTTTGCACGGCTCCAGGCCCCAGAGCCCACAGCATAACAAAGAGGTGCTCCTCAGAGCTCTCTTCCTCCTCTCACAGATCACAGACCGCATCTTCAAGTGTATGGACAGAGATCTCTTGTGCAATGGACTGGAAGCTCCACACTGAGGTTAGCAGCAAACATTTTCCATCTGAACATGTGCTAGAACATACGCTAGAATTGGAAACAGGGGCCAAGGAGGCCTCCTTCAATCCAATTTGCTTACAACTCATCTTCAGCTCTCTGATGTTGCTTAACTGTAGGGTTTAGGAGATAAAGCTTATTATTTGCTGGCCCATTTCAAGAAAAAATTCACACTGTGAAATCAAAAAATGAAATAAGGTTGAGATGTCTGATTAAAAAGAATACGATTGAGTATCTCTAATTACAAATACACTCATACAGTGACATATCAACTAGTTATTTGTCTGAATAGGTCCCTGAAAGCTAGAAGAATGAAAAATTAATAAATTGAATAAACACAGGTTTTTCTACAGCCCAAGGTAAGATTCATTGTGTCCCTCTGTGACACTGGCATCACATGTAACTCCTACATACCCAAATGTCCATGTACACACAGGCATGTAGGGACCGTGCACAGATTCATACAACACCAATGCAGACCTGGGTCTCCTGCTGACGTGGTTTATGCTGCATTTTGGGCCCTTCACTTTGAACTTTCTTTTTTTGCTTAAATTGGTGTCTCTGAAATCTTCTGGAGCTCTTGGGAAGGCATCCTATGCACTTGTGAGATGTGTGGATGCATAGAGACAATCTGAAAAGAGATGCTCCTACACCCCACCTGCAGAGGAACGTCCCCAAGGAAACAAAGCAAACCAAAGACACCAACAGCCAAGCAATCAAGACCAAAAAAACCAGTCTTTGAGTACTCCTGGAGATTATGAGTGCTCAAGACAGAGGAAGACCTGCCACGGGGAATGCGGTGTGTGCAGCTAGCTTGCTTGTGCCCACTCTTGAGAAAACAGGAGTCAAAATCTAAAACTACTAAAAGCTGAAAGACTATGTGTGAGTTGAACCTAGAACACAGAAACACTGCTCTGGAACTTTCTTTACCCAACCTTCTTTTTCCCAATTTTATACCAAAGAGAAAAGTAGACAATACTTAAATTAGTTTTAAATTGGGTGTAATATGCTCATAGGCAAGGCAGCTATACAGGAGTGTTACCAAAAGCTACCTATGAGCAGGCTCCACTTTTGTCCACTACACCACAGAAATGATCAACATGTCCTTGCCAGGTTGCTCAGCTAAAGATAAATTGAGAAAAGGGAAAGCAAGGTAAAAGGCTTTTCTAGAGTCTTCTTCAGATCCAGGTGGCTTGCTGGATGCCATGAAAAGGTTTTTCTTAAGGCTAATAAGGTAAAAAGGCTACTTTGAAGAGTAGGTTCTTCTGTTTCCATAGAAAAGCAAAAAGGACATTTCCTTGTCAGTTTGTCAGTTTGCCTCTTTGGGATTATGTGCAGGAGACAATCAAACCCCACACAGAGTTGAGATAATGCTCACTTACCCAGGACAGGAGGTGGTTTTTTTTTGTTTGGTTGTGATTTTTTTGTTTTGTTTCTTTGTTTATTTTTTGGGGGGGATACTACTTGGGGGGAGAGGGTTGGGGGGAGGGGGTTGGTTGTTTTTTTAAAGTTTTTAAAATTTTCTTTTATTTTATTGCTGAGTCTGTCTTTCAGCTGGAGCTGAAACCACAGCTTTTTAATGAACTACCAAAGGCAAATTGCATATTACACCCACCCACCACCGCCATTTGAACACAAGGAAATTTGCAAAGGGGAAGGGGAAATGGAGTTTTCTGTTTCAATGGACCAAAGGTATTGGAATATTGATGTTGCACATAGGAATTGAGCTTATGTTTTACATTACAGTCAAGCATTCCGGTTGCTTCAGACAAATAAATAAAGGCTGCTGAGAGAATGCAGTTCAAATGCTGTTCATTTAGTGTCTAACAGTGGTAGGTTCAGGCTGTAGGAGCGCAGAAACATTCCCTATACTACCTGAAACAGGTTTATAGCCTTGTAAAAGAAGACTGTCATGGATTGTGCAGTTTGGCACATTATTCATAACTCAGTCACTGCAAACAGAGCATCAGCTTCTGCTGCGTCTGAGGGTGCTTGACATCTCTTAAAGTCATGCCAAAACTATTGTAAATTGGCCTCTCAGAAAACGAGGCACATTAAGTTAGAGACCACGTCGGAAAACTTCAGTTGATTTGCTTCACATGAACTTGAATTGAACCTCAACCTTACGAAACAAGGCATATTAAAACATAAAGACAGCTGAGTGGTAACCATGACAACACTACTTCCAAAAAACCCAGAGGTATAGCCAACATTTATACATATATACTGCGAGGGATAATACATTCTTTTGTACACTTATTAATACCAGTTCATGCTGTGTGCATGACTTTTCATCAGCAAAACTGTACGTTACACAGGAATTTCCAGATATTCATTTACCTTTGATGTTTTTTGCTACTCTGATAAGGCCCACACAAAATGAAATCAGTCAAAATGTTCCAAGTTTTAGGCTTGGTTGCAATATGGTCTCAAAATATTGCCTCAATTTAAAAAGTCGGTCTTGTGGGAAAATCTGTGCTGCAACTATGTGTTACATTCCACTGAGCCATAATATTAGTTATAATATTTTAATTTCTTTTATTTTTTAATTGTGACAAAAAGAGTGACTTTTCTCATTGCTGTATTTTAGGAAGATGAATGCCAATTTTTTTAATAGATTATTATGTTAAATAAACCTTTATTCCATCTAGATGTCTGCTATTTTTCAGTCTGAACTAAAGGACAATTCTTTAGTGTAGGCTCCTATCAGTGGTGATGTAAAGTGCTTTATGTCTCATTTTTATAACTCATTTAATCCCAACTGGGGTGCATTTTAAATCCCCTTTTCTCTAAATTGAGGAATACAGCCCTTTCCATCAGTTTGGAGAGGAATATGTTTAGTTTATTTTGAAATACCCTGCCAAGGGACATTTTCCTAAATGAGTATTTTCTAATCTTTAATTAGTATCACAAATACTTCTGCTGCCTGCACATTCTTCCGGTGAAAGATTGTATAGAGCAGTCACTGCATTCTGCATGTCCTGTGGGACTGTGTGAAGAGCTTCACATTCCCCTTTCACACAGTGAACAAAAGCTAAATTCTAGTCTTCTTTTATTTCTTTCTTTTCCTTGGGTCTGAAATGCAAAAACTATAGGTGCGGTCCTGAGGGGTGAATACTGATGCTCAGACCTTCTTGGGTGGTATCAGGGTAAGGCTTCATCCAGGTCTGTGGTTCATCTACCATCTCTTCTTTTGCAATTACATTGCTTTTCTGACCTTTTACATATTTAGTTCATAGCACAGATAGAGTGTTTATTACTACTTTGGGGACGTAATGAATTGCAAACACAATGTTCTTCCCCCAGCAAGACTAGAGCATAAACAGTTCAGTCACTGTCAACCAGGAGCACTACACATATGTAATTTCTTATGTATTTTTATATGCATTTATATTTTTATAAATATATAAGATGTAGAACACTGACAGTGTGCTAACTTAGGCCATTAACGAGTTGGGTACGTGTTTGTGGCATCAGCCACTTCAATTACACAGCACGCAGAAGCAATAGCAAAGGCAGCCTTAGAGTGCAAAAATTTCTACTCTTGTACTATTAATGCGTATCATTCTTAGCTCATCTGTGACAAGCTGTGTTAAAGTTTTACTAACTAGAACTGCAATCATACCTTTTAATCCACTCTTTGCTTTGGAAATGAGATCTGGCTTGGACCTGGGCTGTCCTTAACTGCTGTGCCTGCAGTCTCAGAACAGTGATTTTGGTGAGGTGTATCCATCCTGCAGGGAGAACCCGGTGTTTAATTTGTCTTTCCCTGTTGGCTTCTCCCAGGCTAAAGCCAGAGTGTAAGCTGACACATAAAATAGGTGCCGGGATTTGACTGTAAACTGCTGCCCAAATTAGCACAGTGCAATAGTTACTATTAAAACAAATTGCCCAGTGTTGCAAAGAGACCTCCAAAGGTTGAATTTGTGAAGCTCCCGTGGTCTTAAGCACAGGGATCTATTTCTTGCCTTTTCAAAATACAGAGCTTGAAAATGAAAACTTTCAATGACCTTGCCTATTCCAGGGTTCATGTAGTTTAGATTTAATTAATTCTCAGATAAAAGGTCTGGTATGTAAGCACCAGTTATGAGCGACAGCTGCAGTGATGGTGGCATCTACTTTCTGTTGGGTTTTTTGGTCTAAATTTTCCTTTCCTTAGTGTGTTCCTTGTTCTCCTTTAGCACAGCAGGAATATGTAATCCAAAACATCCCATCTCCATCTGGATGCTCCCTTCCTTTCTTTATCTAGCACTTACTGCATGAATGCTACTGTAAAGGTATCATGAGACCATACTAAGGGCACAAACACAGCTCATTAATCGTTCTAGGAATGAGAAATGAAAGAGCAATGACACCCTGGAGGCATTAAGGACAGAAAAATCATGGCATGAGCAACAAAACTCTGTCAAATCCTCTTGGTGCAACCCTCCCTCTGGCTTTTCAATCACCCTGGGCACTGCTTTTAGGACAAGAGCACCCACCATGGCAGCAGCCCATGCCATGTCCCCTGCCATCAGCTTCTGTGACCAATGGCCACTCAGGCTGCAGAGCAGGCAGAAATCCAGCCTAGAATCAGCCATAGCACTGCTGCATCTTTGGGTGCCACCTGCGTTAAATGAAATGGCAAACAAGGCCCTTCCATAGCTATCCAGTGCCATCCTTCATTCTTTAAAGCAGTTGGCCCAAGAAAACTTGACATTGAGAGCAAGGTTAACTAGGACTGATGTTGCTGTGATGCTTTCAAATCTGTAGTGACATGAGGTTTTTAGCTGCTAGTGCCCCCTCTTCTACCAGGCAAAACACCACCCCAATGCACAACCTGTGCTAAGAGTTACTAGCCCAGCTGTGCAGGGCATCACCGTGCAAGGCTCTATGCTGGGCTGTGCTGCTCTCAGTGCCACACCAACCTGTCTGGGATCCACTCGAGCTGGGCTGGTGCAAAAACCCCAGCTCTCTGCAGAGAGAAATTCTGGTTTGCAGAGAATATGGGGAAATGTTCTGTCTCACAGTCTGCTTTGAAAAATTACTGCTTCCTCAAATGATTAAGGTCTTTAGGAGACAATCAGCAAACTGACTTATTTCTCCTGTAAACGAGAAAAACACATCCCTTACTGCTGCAGAGGTTCCTGAATGAGGCACAGCTGGATGGCTGCCAGTGAAGCCTTAGTGTAGTAGTTGGCTGGGGAACAAGGATGCCCTGGCAACCACGTGTTTGTTAGTGAGGATGCTGCATAATTTTTAACAAATGGTTGTGAGCTGAGGCTGGGGGTGTGGTAAGGAGGAAAGTCTGCTTCCCAGGGATTTACACAGGAGCTGCTGCAGAGAAGGTAAGAACTCTCCGTGGAAAGCAGTGCTGGAACTATGGAACCTTAGATGTTTAAGGCTAAAGAGCCTCCATTTTGCAGGTGTACTTCTAGCTGCTTGAAGCTACAAATGTGACAAGGTGCCTCATCACCACAGGACAGATCTAAGGGAAGATTACACAGGCTTCTTTTGAAAATAACAAAAATTAAAGCTTACAGAGAAAAAGGGTGAAAAAGCTGGGTTATGAACTGTGATTGGTTTGGGCTGCACTAACATATGTTTGATCCCTGATTTACTTTTGTAGCTTCAATCTCTTCCTTTGTGTTAGTGTGCATCAGTGCTCTACTAATTAAGGAATAATTATAATTTTTATATAGGCTTTTCTTGGCCTCCTATAAAGCTAGGTCAGGTCACTTCTTGTATATTGAGAAAGGTAAGTTCTTTTCAGACAATTGCTACATCATTTGTTGATCTCAGCCTAGGGCAAAGGTTTTTGTACTTTCATAAATCTAAATTTCTGAGGAAGACACTAGTGCACAGACAAGTCTCTTAAATAAATCTGCAGAGTACCATAACTGTTGCAACTATTAACTGGGGCCTTGCAAGCATATTCATTAATTCTGTCTATTAATGAGAGCCCAAAGCCCACAGCAGCTCTTTGTGAGGGCAGGTGAGTTCTGGTGACCTTGCACAGGTATTCAGCTGGTGGTTCCTCTTCCAAATTTTTGCACAACAGGAATGGTCACTGCAAAGGTACAGATGTGTTTAACGTCACAAAAAGCTCCTGTTCATGGGGCTGGGGAACAAACTCAGGGGCACATCTCATGTATTTTACAAAGGTGGTGTAAATCTTATTATTTGATAGTATTAGTTTTAGTATTTATAAAGTATTTTAAATTCCCAGAGAAAGCATTAGGAAGTAGTTGTAGACATTATTATTACTATTACTGTCAGGAACAATATTGTCGTTTATAATCTACACAAATGCTAATATTGTTTTGTTTCTTAAGTGTACTTATGTGCTTTATAAACTGTCACGTATTCTGCTGTGTGTCCTCTGATCCATGGTAACTTCATAATGATATGAAACATTGACATTTGGGGATTGGTTTTTATTGTCTTTTTTTCATACTGACTTCCATGGAGGATATGATAATGGTATATGTGTGTGTTTGAATTAAACCCTTTAATGCTAGGGGAGGAGATCAGTTTGACACGGAATTCAACAGCTGTTGTTTCTTTAAAGAGAAAAGGCCTGCTGGATTTAAGTGTGTTTGAGTATATCTGGTTGACTGAACAGTTTCCTCAAGGAAGTATTCATTCAATCAATGTCCTGAAGGGTTAAGAAAACAGAAACCCATACTGTTACTGAGTTGTTGTTATGTACGTTGCCAAGGGAGCTGTGGCTGGAATGTTTAAATGTGTTGTTTCTCCCCAAACCCACAGGAGTGGAGCTTGAGTGTCTTGGTGTGCCCTAATCCTCACAATTAGTTTCTGTGTGGTGTGGGGCGGCTTATGGGGCTGATCAGACAAAACGCTTGTAGTGACACTGGGTAACATTCCCACCATGCTGGACAAAGTGACTTTAGCATCATACTAATCACTGAGGAGAATCACAACCCAAAGCAGAAAGGGGAGTATGTTAAAAGTCTCCCTTTTTTTGCTTCTCCCTGAACCCTTTGGATTTCTTTTAGTAATGCGTATTATAGAAATTAATGATCTCCAAGGAGATTTCCTTAAGACTTTGGTAAGAGAAATCATGACATTGATTGATCTTGACACAGATCTTTAGTATTGGTATTGTTTTGTCCCACGTGCCATTTAATTTGCTTCACTGGTATAAAGTGGGAGGAACCTTTGTTGCAAATGACCGTTTCAGCAGAAGAGGCAAATTTTAGCCTTGTTTCCATGTAAAGGCTGGGCTCTTGCCCTGCAACAGATCAGTCTGCAGAAAGTCTAACCAAGCACTCCTTATTGCCAGATAATTGCTGTAAGAAAAATACCTAAATGTATCTGTAGAGGTGCCATAGATATTTCAAGAACCTGGGAAAAACCTTTCCAAAGCCTTCCGTTAGGCCATCACTCCAAAATGTTTGGCCTATTCTACCACCGTGATTTTTTCATAGGTGGTTGGCAGCACTCAGTTGAGTCAAAACTAGCTGAGCAGCACTCAATCCTTTGTTGAGTCAAACATTTTTCCAAGCACAAACTGACCCACACTTTGACTGATTTACGTATTTGTTCTGGTATGTGGGAGGATTTGTATTCAGGGGTTTTCACTTTTGTGCTTGTACCCTCTCCTATTACTCAACATAAGGTTTTTAGTATGGTCCAAGATAATTCTGTCTTAATATTCTTTGAACCAAGTCTAGTTGCAATAGATGAGGAAAACATGGATTACCTTCTCCTTGCAGCTTTCTCTCAAGTGCAAAAGGTCAATGCTTTCCCAAGGAACATTTTCTGAACCCCTGATAATTCTTATTGCCTCCTAAGCAGGACTCACATCTTGAGGTGGAGACGTCCTGAGACAGAGGAAGGTCTCCAGCTGGTCAGTGTTGGGACAGATTATACACTTTTTATCCACAAAAGTCCTGTGGTCCTGTGTACACATCCTGTTGTGATGTTTCCCTTTTTTTTTTTTTTTCTTTTCTCAGTAAGAAACCATTAATCCACAGGCCAAGAGGCCTTTCTTTCTGTATCCAGATAAAACAATGAGCTTAGGCTTCATCATGTCCTAGGGTCCTCAGTCTCCAGTTGTCCACACTGGGAGTCACCTGAACTGCAAAACACTGAGGAAGACTGGTCACAGTCAGGACTTCTACCAGTTGATTTCAAACTTATTTCAAGATCTAAGATTTATAGGAGTTAGGAAACCAGACGCAGTGAGAGTAGAATCCTGGGGAGAGAGTGTTTCCATCAGTGCTCAGAGGCCAAGTGTCCTATTTCCACTAGGATCAGAACGAGCGGACAGGGCTAAAGCTTGGGAATGCTGACACCACACATTTCCCAGCTGGGATGAAATCTTATGATTTAAAATAAAAGAACAAAAAAATAAAAGCCGACGCTTGATCAGTAATTTCTGTGGCTATTTTACTCAATGACTTTTGATATTGTGATGCAAAGAGGGACAACTCACAATCATTAGTTTTTTTGTTTATTCTATTACCTATTTTTGTGCTTTCTGAAACTCCTGAATATTAACAAGTTAATTTGACCAGGCATTTCTGCACCGTTCTGAAAGTTTTATGTAGGACACCACTGAGGTGCATTGGCAGGAGCTGAATGTGGTTTGCCTACAATCTTGTTTGCTCGGGTTTGTACTTCATCACCCAGATATACCTATGTTTTTATTGAAAGTAGTCCCTTAGAAGTCTCTTTAGGGCATACGCAGGTCTTGTAAACTGAAAAAACCAGAAGCTATGATATGAGCTGAGTCCAGTATGTAAAAGACAAAGAACCTATTAAAAATCCTGTCAAAAGCAATGTAACCAAAGCCTTGCCCTCAGAAGAGTTAATCCTGCAATGGGTGCTAAACTCCAGAGCCCTAAGGATGGGGCACTCCTTACCTCTCTTCCTTTGCCATTTGCAACCACAAGGTGAAGATGAGCAAAAATCTGACTTTTTATTAGGTGCATAAAATTTTTGTTTTGGCAGTGCCTCTTTTTGTCATTCACAGAATTTGTTTTTCTCTTGATTTTTTTGGGTACTTTTTATTTCCTGTCAAGAGTGTGGAGGAGAAAGCTGTTCTAGTCTGTAAGTTATGCGCCCCTTACGGTGCCCCTTAGTTACACAGCACAAGGAAAAGAGAAACAGAATCCATGGCACCGTGCAGAAATGCTGCACTATATAGTTTGCCCTGGTTAAACATTTCCAGAAAGGGAATAACACAACACTGTGGAGCTCCTGAATGTCTTTTGGCCCTTGTGCTGCAGAGGTGTAGTAGGCATTTAGGGTTAAACTGAACCAGTGCTGGATTCTGGGCAAATTGGTCTTCAGATCTGAGCTGCACAGATCAGAATTATTTCCTTTTCATATTACCACAACACTGTCTCCTCCATACCTGAAATAAGTGGCAACTGGAGCCTTGAAAAGCAATATGCAACAGCTGTGTAAGAATTTAATTTGATATAGCCACAGGCCCCCATCTTCAGCCACCTTTTTTGATCTTTCTTTAAACAACTTATAATATCTACAAAATAATGCTGAAAGTCTTGTATGTACAGATTTTTTTGGTAGTATGTAATTCTGTCATTTTTTGCCTTGTCTTCTCCATATGCAGGGAGATGTCAAACTGGAAAAGAAATAATGGCTTTTTACATTTTTCAAAGCCTGCAGGAGGCAAGAGTTGCATTTTTGGATTAAGTTTGGGATGGTCTCACTTTCTCTTCAGAACTTTTCTTGTAATTCACTTTACCTTGCTCTAAAATGTTTTGGTGAGGGAACATGAACACTGAATCTAGTCAACCCCTTATAGCTGCTGGGGTTTTCTGAATTCTCCCTCAGTGCATTCATGGCAAGTGGTGCCTAATGATAGAATGGATCACACCATTAGACTTAAAAAGCAGCTTACATGAAATTTGAATGTGCACCTGTAGTTTGTGAATCTTGTGTCAGCTGCTTCTTCTTTGCTACCAATATTCGAACTTTGCACATTCCTACATGTCTATGCATATGCTTTAAAGATGCAAGACCAAACCCTTTATCTGTTTATGCTTGTCCTTAAAGCACCATGTGGACTTTAAAGCTGCAAGGACTGGTCACAGCTAGCTTTGTCTGTGAGAGGCTGAGTCCATGCAAAACACTGGATAGTAGAGCAGGTTCTGGTTGTGCTCAAAATTAACTGCAAGTGGGAGACAACAGGATTTTAATAATGTAAACATGAAAAAAAAAGAGTCTATCCATGAGAAGTGCATATTGGAATTACATGGTAGCTGAGAACAAGTTTCCACAGCAAATGTATTATTAACTAACAGAAAGCTCTTTCTGATTTGTAAACAATACTATTGTAAACTCTGAATTATGGTTTATCTGCTGTTCTACCTATTAATAACTTTCTATTATGTTCAATTAATTAGCTATTGGAAAAACACTGAGGCCAGCAGTCATACAATGAATCAAACCTTTCAGCACATTCAGATGCTGGGGACGCTGGCACACATCTGCCTTTTCTGCCAACAGCAGAACAACAACAACCCCAGCAGAACCATGGCCTTTGGTCAGCCCCTGCATTTTTACACTAGGATTTGCTCAGTTGATATAAAATGGTAACTCAGGCAGTCCAAGCCGTCACTACAGGGGGCCTCTATAGGGGAAAACACAGCCCCTAAACAGGCTTCCAGAGTCCCCTCAGGTTCCAAGAATGCAGTTTTAACCATCCCTAAGATGAACCCCCCACCAACTTTTACAGAGGCCACCCTCTGCTCACAAAACCTAGTCCCTTCCCTGAAGGCATTCAGGATCCTTTGAAATGGAAAATTTATGTTGTACTGAAATAGTTCATACTATAATAAACAACTAGTGCCATCATTCTGCTGGTATTCAGAGCGCAATTAAACCTGAACCTCATGTGAGGACTCTGTTTGGGGTAGAAGGTGGTGCTGTGGGGAGGACAGGCAGCTCACTCCAAGAGTCTTTCCTACTGCAGCAGGTTTTACTGCTTGTCCTCCCTGCCCCTGCAGTGAACAGACCCCTTCTTCATCCCCACATTTACACGAGGCACAGGGGCTTGTGGGGGATTATATAACTTATAGGTCAATTTGTTGTTTGGGCAGAAGAATGTGGTATGTTGGCTGAAGCTGTTTGTTTGCTTAAGTTCTCAGAGTTCAATGAGGTCATTTTCTCATCTTCCCTGTGTTTTCTGTATTTTCCACAGACCTGCCAGCCTCAAACAACACCCTCTTTCTTCGCATTAGAAATGGAAACACGTCCTCTGCAGGAATTTTCCACTTAATAGCTCCTGCTTTCCTACCGGGGGCCTCAGTGCACCACCACTGCAATGCTGTATTTCTTTCCACTGCAGTTTGACATTTTGCAGCCAGAACAAGGAACGGCATTCACTCCATCCTGATTTTTGAAAAACATATCTCTATAGGCCCACAGAACGCACCCAGTGCAGCAATCACCAGAGGAAAATGGCAAAGGTATTTAAACATCATTACATGTCACTGAGACTATGACATTGTCTGGTAAAAATGCTCTTTTATACCGTTGCTTTTCCTTACTCCCCCTTCCTCCCCCCTCCAACCCTTTATAGACACACATACAGACACCAAACCTCTGCCCTGCTCTCCCACCACCAGCCACTCTCTTGTTCTACACTCAGTTGTAATTGTTTGCCTTTGTGAATTATTTCCTTTGCATAATATTTGCAAACTGTGTATCAGGTCCTGACACTGCGAGGAGCAGAAATGCACGTTGCAGATAATCTGAGCAGTAAACAAGGAGCCTGCTTTAAAATGCGCCGAGTGACCTGTCTGAAGGCAGCAATATTTGCAGATTGTTTACTGCTGAGATGCGGTGATGTTGCTGAAATGCAGCAGCTTGAAGATTGGAGCAAAATGGGATCTCAGGCACTCGGTCAAGCACAACCTGTAATTTTTTTATTTATTGTTTGCATTCTGCTTTTTTTAAAGTTAGAGCTGCATTATAAATTATTAAAAGCTATAGTCTAAAAATACCTTTGCCCTGTCTATGAAAAAAACCCCTAATTCCTTTACAGGGAGCAAAATGAATGGAAGTAAACATGTTTATTGCTAGAAGGAAGGTTTCCCCTGTCTGCACAGTGGTAGAGTCTCAGACAGCAAGGTCCCAGTAGGTCAGACTGGCACATTGAATTGCGTATCAAATGAAACTGGTATTCTGGAAAAAGGGTGGAAAGAGGAAGAGGGGTGTTAGTGAGGAGGTTGCTCAGGCCAGGAGGGTGGGCCACTGAAAAACAACAAGTTAAAAAATAGGATTGATGATTTGCAGGACACCTAGGGTATTTCTTTCAGGGAGTATTACTTCCACTTTTAACCAGGAACAAGAGCTAGAAGAAAAAAAAGCAGCAGGAGCTGACAGCTTTGTGCTGATCAAAGGGACGGAGCATTGAATACCTTCTTTTGCTAGCTATTTATTAGAGAGAGAGAAGGGCTCCTTTGCCATTCTACTTAGGAGAGAAGGGATTAAAGATCAAAAAAAAAAAAAAGGAGGGGGACCGGCATGAGTTCTTTGTTCAGGAAATATTTCTCCCTTTTTATTTTTTATGGTGTGCTGTGCTGTCCACTACAAGACAAAAACACCAATCCTTTTTATAGCATTACTCCCTTTCTTTTCTCACTGACCAAAATTTCTAGTGATAAACAATTCCAGTAGCTTTTTTTTTTTTTTCTTAATGCAAAAAGGCCCCCTTTGGGAAACTTAGTTAACTGTCTTTTAGCCTGATTAACCTAGGAAATAAAGTTTAAATGCGCTGCTGGGATTCTATTAGGATCATCAGTTCATACAGATAACAGCAAAAGGTGTTAAAATGCACTTCACTGGTGCAAGTGATCTCATGTTGTAAAAATGATTATCCCCAGCAGAAAAGGGAGGGATTAAGGGGCCATGTCTACATCTGGGAAACTCCGTAAGTGTTTTATCAGTATTAGTACATATATTAATCACACAGTCACAAAAAAAAAAGGCTGCCAGGAAGGTAGCAAATGACACAGTGCATTAAACCTACTCTTGTAAGTCACTAGAATGTGAGCATCTTTATTCCTAGAATTGCAAGAAAGCTGTTAAGAAATATGAATGAAGTTAGGGAAAGCCTGCTTGTATGATTGTGGATTACCTAAAAAGAGAGACTGCTTCCAAAGTAAGGCACTCCCATTGCAGAGACTTCAGAGAAACGCAGGGTAAATTTATTGTTCCAGCCTCAAATAATTTGAACTACACTGTGGATGTTTGATTGCAGTGACCTAGCTGCTCATTTATATTCTGATTTCTGTTACATACATCAGAAAGGAAAAGTTTATCTGTGTCCCATGCTTCTGCTCCATCCTCTGCTCTTTAGTTCAGGTTGCTGCCTCCCAGCACGTGTGACAGTCAGGCTAAATAGCCGTGCAAACAAGGCTGAGGTAACACTGATAAAAACAAATGCTGCTGACCAGACATGTGAATAATTCAGCAGATGATCACCATGGGGTTTTAGATGAGCAGCATTTTCCACACTTTGATTCCATTTCCATTTGCAGCCCCTAAATTTTGTTTCATCCTGATAGCAACCACAAATAAAAAACGAAGCGTTGCCAAGTATGTGGTGATTTTAGAGCCAGCTTTTTATGAGGCCTATTGCCAGCATTAGGTTAGCAAAACAGATACATGGTGATGATATTTAGGGTTCTTGTTGATCTCCAACCTTCTCCACCACCAAAACAAATCTAAGTCCTTTAGTGGAGATTAGGAATGCAACTCATGGAGAAAAAAAGGGCTCATGTTTTTGCTGTAGTCTCCTTTCAGCTCTACTACGTTTGTAGACAATCACCATGCTAGAGCAGCATGTAGGAAAGTCTTGATAAAGACTACTTTAGCACCATGATAGATGTGAGTGATACACATTATTGACTTCATTGCTAAAAATATTATATTTACACATGTTGAAATCCTGTCAAGAAGTTGCCTCTTTCATTCCCATATTAAACACTTCTCTTTCAGTGGATATTTGGAATATTGTATATGTCTGTCACCACAGCTATGACATTTGTTATTTTGTTCATCAAAATGTCACCTGCCTATCAAGATAGCTAAGACAAGTAGGACTGGGAAACTTTGTCAAATCATCATACACAGGCTTTTTTTTTTCTGCCAGCAAATGTATTACATGAGACACACTGATGTGGAACAGCAGCAGAAGTCAGCTTCCTTGTCTGCAAAGTTAAAGAAATTATCATTTGCCTTACAAGGATATTTTAGAAATTCTTTCACAGCATTAATGGGACAGGTGGACTATAAAAACAGTCAGTCCCTGATAACACAGGGTTGTTCTTAGAGTACACAGAGCTGCAAAGGACTTAGAGGAGGAAGGGGATTCTGTGAATATTAAGCATTTTAAATGCCATAGTATTTTGAGCATGCTTAGCTAGCTTACTTGGCTGCCCTTAAAGCCTGAAAAAAAAATTAACTGAGGGTCTAGTAAGTAGCCAGGTGACAAAGGAGACCGGAAACGCTAGAAAAGTGGAAATCAACTTCTAAACAGGGAAACAAAGAAGAAATGAAAAACCAAGCCCATAAAAAAGAGAGGGTTTTAGAGGCGACGCCACTCTGACAAAAGATCAACATTGTTTCAAATATACTGTATTTCTCTACCCACCCCTGAGTAGATCTTAAGTACCCTTCACTGCCTTGGAGTCAGATTTCAAGCCAAAATGTCTGTGTTACTAGTTTTGCAAGTGCTACCAATAATTGAAACCACGTAATGTTGCAGATCTGAAATAAGGCAGGCAGGGCAACCCTGCTGAAAAGCTACCCAGCAGGACAACCCCTTTGTTCTCTTTTAAAATAAACTAATTCAAGGGAAATGTTGTCTGAATCATTGCTTCTAAACGTATACAGAATTTCCTCCCTGCTCTCCCCACCATTTTCCTGATTAGCTATCAAAGGACTTTGCTATTCTTGTAAATGGCAAAAATGGTTTTATTATGCACGCTTGTCATTTCTAGGTGTATAAATTTTGCTTTTGCAGGGATTTTACATGGCACATATTGTGATCACCTGTGGGTAGGGTAGTTAATTAGCAGTCCAGGTCCTATTTCATTTAATTTATACAGGAGCAATCTAAACTAGCAGAATGATCACAGCCACACTCAGTAATTTAACTCCCTCCTTTCAAAGCTGTTTTAGTAATTATACTTTGGCTGTAAGTTTTCAGAAAGCTTTTATAGTACTTGTTTTCTAGCCATGTAAGCTCCCTCCCTTCTCAGCTCCCCTCAATCCTGGCTTTTGTCCTTCTGGGTACTGTTGGCTGCATTCCATTAAGAAATTAGAAAGGATGCAGCTGTCATTATATTGTCAATCGTAAAATCTAAGACATGGAAAAAGTCTTAGGAAGGCAGGGGAGTCATGTAACTTCTATTGAGAAAACAGATTATTCCTCAATACTTCCAACAGTACTTTTTCTTGACCTGAAAGGAAAACTTTTATGTGGTGGACTTTTATGATCCAGGCTTGGATTTCCCAGCAGATCACTGAGATGCGTGCACATAAATATCACTTTATACTTGGTTTGGAAATTCATAAAGGCCACCCTTATCACTTCTTGGGGAAGAACTCATTATATCATTTCATTTTGAGCCTCATCATCATTAAAAGTACTGGATCTATAGCAATAATTTATCTACATACATTCATACCCATGGCATACACAATATGCCTGCAGCCCCGACCAAGTCAAAACATGTTTCTTGTCACGGTGATTGGAAAAACAATAGCATGTAACTGGTAATGTGCATGTAAGTTATTCAGTTGCAGCTTGGCAATGAAGGCCTCGCTCCGTGTGCCCTTTTAAAATTGATCCTATTTTACAGTGACTCTGAGATTTAGAAAGACTTTCAGGGATGGAAGGACTTTAAAAAAATCCTACTTTTGTTTTTCTCTCTGAATAGATACAAGAAAAATAATTTCATTGTAATGTCAAGATTCCACGAAAAAACTGTGCAGTTTTGCCATTGGAATTTTGATTGCAGAGTTGCAGACAAATAGGTTAGTGCTTGCTTGTCACTACTGTAAGAGAGTAGGCCTTTACTTATGCTGCTAGTATTGCCAGTTAACCATATTCTCAGACATGGATTACAATTTAAAATGAAATAACTTCATAAATTCCTATGAGTTTCTGTATGTCTGCTACAGATTATACACCAAAGATCAAACTTTTAACATCTGTTCATGCTGGAAAATATTTTTGTGTGTTCATTTTCTTGGCTAAAAAGTCTTATTTAAGTATGTCAAATAATTTGGTACTTATGAAAAATTCCTTCCTGACCAGTGTTCATCTTGTGTGTATGGAAGCACAAATCTCAACAGTTACATCACTTTTAACTTAAACAGCTGGTGGCAGTCTAATTATTTATTTTTTTGAGTCCGTGGCCTTTGGAGACACAGACTTCCAATCACTGGTTAGTTTCCAAGTAGAGGGAAACCTTTTGTAAAATATGGCGCTTCCAGAGGAGGAGGGAGGGCTTTCCTTTAGAATAAGGAAAGTGTCTGTGGATTGTGTTTGAAGAGACAATGTATGATTAATGATTCCCTATTCACTGGAAAACAGCAACTCTTATTAAGTGAAATGAAAGTGCATCGGAGTAAAATGCAGCCTGACTGAATAAAAGAACTGAGCCTAGGAAATCCAAGCATCAACCTATTTTTCTGGGCAGCGAAAAACAAAGTGTAGATATATTAGGCTTAAATTTCCAGGGAAGAAGCCAGATATATTCTGTTGCCTTCTTTCCACCACATAGATTGATCCTGAACTCTGCCAAGGGTTGCATGTTGCTTGTCTGAGCTAATGAGTAAGTTATCAAAATACAAGATTTATGATAGCAGTCAAGGAATTAATGAGCAGAGTTCTGAAGGCTGAGGAAGCCTTTGCAAATCCCCAAAATAGAGAGAAATCTCTGCTTGAATCATCTTCTGTTGTGAGTTGGTATGGCATCTGCTGCTCCAAGGCTAAAAGCGGAATGAATAGACAAAGAGTTTCAGATGTACAAGCTATGCTTAATCACCAAATAATAACAAATAGGAACTCCCAACAGCCCTCTGTGAGATCACATTCAAATTAGCTACACATTCAAGTTTAGAGCAACAATTTCCTCACTTCTATTTATGGGAAAACTGTAGTATATATACCAGCCACAGAACTTCAGTATCACATGACATGGATGATTTCCTAATTGACTCACTCTCTATATTGCTTCATGCATGGTCTTTTAGGAGCTTTTATTCAATGAAGCTCACTGTAAAGCTCTTCTCAAGAGCACATCCTGGCTATCTTTTGGATGAGAAGAACAAAAAAATTGTCAGGCATTTCATAGTGCCTAAGAGGAATGCTTTATCTGAGAGCCTTTGCATATTAGTCCCAGCTATATCTATTTGCTTCCTGTGTTTTCATGTCAAACTGTCAGAGGACGCAGAGAAGAGTTTGATTCCTACATGGTATTTTTCATACTGAAATTATCCCACTAGACATAGGCAAGTTATGAGTGTTATCAAAGGCTGTTAAGTGTGCTTAGTGGGTAAGCTGAATAAAAAAGTCAAGTTGTGGTTAATAATAATTCACATAAAACCTAGACAATAAGAACTCTTGTTTGAGGGGGGGAGTAGGGAAATCTTGGCCGTAGTCTCAGAGTATATCACTGTATCCCTGACTTCTTTTTCCTTTCATTCTTTCCTCCCTCACCAAAACTCCCTCTTGGTTTTTAAAACTCAGAGAGTAGCAATCCAAACTTTACTTTTCATCTGCTCCTTAATGTGCCTTTTTTTTTCATTCAGGCAGCCATAAAATACTGCACTTTGCTGCATAAAGGATGAGGTGTTTTAAGAGTAGATTTCAAAGGTATTAGACACCTAAACAAAACAGTAAGGATCACAGCAGGATTTTTCAAAGGTAAAAGCAGAAGTGGGAATCATGTGCCCTTTTGCCTTTTTAGCTACCCACAAAATTAAAAAGAAGCAAAACAAAACAAAAAAAACCACCCTGCTTTATTTCCTCTTGTGGGTCTGTGGTCCAAGACCCACTTACAGAGGAGCAGGGCTGAATCATTTAGGTTAGGAGGAAACTAGAATAATAATTGGAAATAATGGAACTTCTTTTAGTATTTCAGAAATATTGGGCGCATTAGTGTTTTCGTAGTGTTCTGCAGAACAAGATGTGTGTCCTGTCCCTTGTGATAGAACCCCTCCAGCACAGCTCCACAAGAGTGTATCTGAGGCCTTCAGATTGCATTCTGCTCATGACACACATTTTTATTCTGGGTACTAATGAAAATAAAGCAACACTCCAAAAAACTCACACCAGTACCAACTGATCTATTAATTCAAATAATGTTCTTTCAGTTACTGTCAGAGCTATCTCTGCCAGATAGTTTAACACCATTCTATGGGTCTGTCTTGATGAAGCCAATCTATTTTGGATGAAGCTCTACCTTAATCAATGACATAAAGAGCATTTGCGTGTTTACCCCGACGTGTAGAGCAACTGGGTGCCTGGCTGCTTATGATCTTCAATACTGGTATGTAGTCGGGTATTTAATACAGAGCTCTAGCCTGATACCCTGCCACTCAGAATCACCCATAACCTGGTGTTAAAAGTTTCTCAAAAAGGAGAAGGCCTAAAGAGAGTTTTCTTACAACATGGGAGAGTGGTATAGGTATTCCTGCATTTTTCATTGCTGAAAAGATTTTTTTTTCCAACTTCTTGCAAGTATAAATCATGCCTTTGCATTTCCACTACTTGGCTTTAAACAAACACAAAAATAATACAAATTGATGCCTGAAAGGGAAAGAATATGCTTTTTAGAAGACTGAGTGAAAACAAATGTCAGCTTTGGGTTGACTGAAACATTTCATTCCACCCAAAACCAATTGTTCACACAAGGCTAAATAAAAGGTGCTAGAACCAGGCCATAAAAGCTGTTGCCAGAAGCAGAGCTGAATATGAGTTACTCAGTGTTCTGAGGCTGCCTGCCTAGCTGTGGTTCACTCACTAGAGGAGAAATACATATATTTTCAATTGACAGATAATAAAATCTTCCTTCCTTCCCCACCTTCACTGCACTGCATCACTCACTGTCCCACCCTCTCTCCCTGCTTTGAGCCACAATTAGCACATATTTTCAAAATAAAAATAAGCCTCTCCCTCTGTCCTCCCAGCTGTGCTTCCCACCCAGATTCCCATTATGAATCAAGACAAGTACATGCTTTTAAAATAACAAAAAAATATGTCTTTCTTCCCTCCCCAGGCTTGCTGTCTTTTTCTACCCATCACCTCAGTTTCACTGAAATATTTCCTGGAAGGCTCCAGAGTTTCTGCTGAGCTGAAGGTGCCTCAACAATCTGATTACTCCTGCAGTGATTTTAGAGCACCACATCACCCAGCAACTCTGGGCATAATGTCAGGAGTCTCTGTCACACTTGTTTGAGACAGTCAGGCACCAAAGGCAAGCAAGATGTAAGCTCAAAGACCAGAGGGGTGAAAGCTCTACTTATCTCTGTGATTCCCCAGGGGTTCCACTGCAGAGCTAAGCTCGCTGACAAACAGGCCCTGCAGAAGCACTCAGTTTGAACATCAGTCAGTGGGCAGAGCACATAAGTACAGAGGGGTGGGAGAATATCCTAGCTGGGCAGATTCGCATGTATTCTGCTAGATGGATTAAAAAATAGGTGCCAAGGAAATTTACCCATGCAGAAGTCTCTCCACTATTCTGGCAGAAAAGGAGAGGCTTTCCATAGGTTGACATGACATGCCTAGCAAGTCTTCTCTAAGATGGAAGCATGTAGGTTGGTTGGAAATGACATATTTTTACCACAATGAAGACAGTTATATTCAACATCCTTCACCACACCTCAGGTCCTTTGGAGCACAATTGCACAAACACCTATTAAATATCTTAAAACACTCCAGAACAACCTTATTAGTGTTTAAAAGTTGTCAATAAAATGCTCTAGATATTTGAATAATGTATGTTTTCTCAGAGAAATTTTTATTCTGTTTTTGTTCAGTGTTTTCCAAGCCAAATACTATGGTACCACCTCTTGAAATCTAATCCATATTTTTCCAAACCAAAATCTACTTCATGTTTCTCAGCCTTCACAATCTGAACCTCCATTCAACCTTCATCTCATTGTTCCGTGTAACCAAATGAAACTGAGTTTCCATCCTTAGGTCCCTGTGCTCTAGTGTAGCTCTGCTACAGATGAATAATGTTTGAGACAAGTTTGTTCCAAGGTCCAAAACTGGCATTGTTTGCACACTTCCCTGCAAAATTTTTCCCACAATGATAGCCATCGAGGATGTTCTCATTTCAAGTGACTTGCAAGAAGCTACAAGGGTCCTGGTTGCTTTAAATAAGCTTGGCAGACTAATGCAGAAAAAGTTATTTTTTGCCTGCCGAACCTGTAGGATTGCATTCATAAGCAAGAGGCTTTGGCTCAGTTTGCTGCTGGCTGAAAGGGCATATTTGTACAAAATCGTTAGAGTTTCACATTGTACAGTTGTCTTTTTCCACTATCTTACATCTATGTAGCGGTGTGGGTTTTTATATTTGTTTGTTAACCANCTATACACAGAATTTCAGGCCTGGCTGTTGAACTTTCCAAAATGCCAAGTGGGAGCCCTGTTGGCAGAGCAGAGGGCTTGAACCCTGCCAAGCCCTCTGAGCCCTCAGGGTGAGTGGTCAAAGCAAGGGCCAGCTAACAGCCACCATGCACATGCCAAAATCAGACCCTTAGCCCATGGGATGGGCACTTGCCTGGCTTGGTCTGTCCAAGTTGAGCACATGTACTCCATGCAGGTGCATCAGCTTTTTCTTTTTCAAAAAACACAGCCTAGCTCAAAATGATTTTCTGTCACTAGGAAATACTCGGTTCAATTCTTACCATTAATTACAAATATTCATAAAGGCATTATCCAGCAAGCCACAGGGGACATTTAAAGGACATCTCCTAGTATGTGTATCACTGTTGCATTGCCTATTTTCATTGCTCTGTGAGCAATTTATATGTATTTATTCAGGCTTCTAAAGGCTGAACAGGCCAGGACAATAAGCTTGCCATAGGTAGGCACCACCTCTGTATGCTGAACAATTCATGACATTTCCCGGTTTTCCATTATGGGATCTTGCATCCAGTCCACCAGCTTTGATGCCTCCACATCTACCAGAGAGTTAATAAGGAAAAGGGCAGTCTTGGTCCTCAGAACAAAGGGCAATGGATGATATTGCTGCTACAGAACTTTACTTTCCTATGCCAATTCGGGCTCCAGGGCGGTGAATTTGAGAATGTAGTTGTTCCCTTGAGGGCTTAGCCTCCTTCTCCAGGAGCGTTTGATGGAGAACAACACACAGGTGTCTCCCCTGGCAGAGCTCTACCTGGCCCAAGCCATAGCCAGTTTCAGAGCCAACCACTATGGATAAAATGCAGCTTCTTATCTTCTCATTAACAGAGGCCAGAACAGGTCTTCAACCCACACCATGGTTGTTTTTTATCTTCATTCCCAATACGAGTTAAAAACATGTATTTACTCTTCCCAAAGCAGCCTGGCTCCCCATGAGCATCCGTCCCTGGAGGATGAGCTGTCCCTGTGAGGACTGCTTGCCTTCCTGCTCCGGCTGCTCCCTGCGCAGCCACAGACTGGAGACAGCGCTCAGCAGCCAAATGGCAGCTGCTGCGAGGGGCAGTTTGGCACATGGAACGTGGCCAGGCCTGGGAGGTGAGAGGGGTTGGATGCAGAGGGGGAAGGGCTTTTTCTTGTCTGTGGCAGTACAGGCTTTTGGTTGTCTGTGGCAGTACAGGTACCATATGCTCAGGGTCAGCCCTGAACAGCCTGGGTGGTTTGGAGCAAGGCAGTTAATAGATCCTTGATTGCAGCCAAAATTCTGTACTTTTTGTACCAAACAGGCCTTGATCTCCCACAGCTCCTTTGGAAGGAAACTCTGTCCTGACCCTCCTAGGTAAGGTACAAGGTGATACCCTTAAAGCAGAAGGAGCATCTGCCCAAACTGTCTTCACCTTGATCTGGATGCTGTGAGGAACCTTGGTGGTAGGAGTGACCCATGAAAGGGCTGGATAAAGAGTAGTGGGATTCCAAGCACTCAGGGCCTGTTGGGAGCAGGAAACTGAAAGTGCTGCTGCCTTTCCTTTGGCTATCAGGCACGTCAGAGCACAAAGACCGCAGTCAATGTTTTGATAGCCCTGTAGACATGAGGCATGAACTGCACCAAAGGAGCATAAGGAAAACCACACCTTATTTATACCGCATTTATGCCTAGTGAATACACTTGTCAGAGAAGACACTTTTTTTTTTCCCTTTTTTTTGCTTAAGAGTAGGGTTTGCCTGCATAAAATTAATTCTAGGCAGAGATTGTACCTTGGGAAGATAGAGTTTGGGGTAATAGATTTTTTTTTTTATGCCTGGTTATTAATTTATTGTGTGAGCAATGCTCAAAACATGTTAAATGCTGCACAAGCATGCCCAGGAGAAAAAAAAAATTAGAATGTAAATTGAATCATTTAAAGAGAACAGGATGGTGCAGACTTTCTGCTGGGGTAATCAGGCAGGGGAGAAAATATTAATATCTCTGCACTATTAAGCTTTGGTGTGCTTGTCATAACCTTCCACTAGCTTTCACATTCACAGAATAAAACCTGGCTACCAGATGGCATTATTTGGCTTTGCCTGTGCTTCTGAGACACCCTAGTATCATCCTGTATTCTATCCAGAACCCCTTGGTGTGTTGTTATACGGTAAGAAGAGTGAGTCTGGCACCTTTCATTAGCAAACCATGCAATAAATAGTACGAGATCCCCAGGAACAAGCTGGTGCTGTTTTAATGCTCATTTAAGTCTAGTATTTTTCTGGCCAGTCTTCTCTGGATTTTAATTTACATCAAAATTTCATACTTCTATTTTTGTTTCTGAAAACAACAAGAAAAGGAGGCATAAAAGCTTCAATCAATTAATTCCTCTCCCATTAGTTTACTGCCTTTATAATTCTAATATCAGTATTGATTGGTGTTAACCCCTAAATTTACTGCTATAATTAAAAAGCAAATTGGCCCAAATATATTTCTCATCATCTTCCAAGTATTTATTTCCTACAGCGATTTTTGTTACTCTGCCTCAGTCCAGCGATGCCTGTCAGTATTTTTGGCTTTTAACACACATTTTATGAAATTACTCATTTCTGAAAACAAAATTTTTCCCCCCATTAAGTCTCTGTGGAGCAACTCATGAGGTTAAGAAGTTATGGCATTTCATAATCAGTTGAGTAATCATCCTCACATATTACTGATAGCTAAATTTTAGTTCTATTAATATTTTGCTTATAGTTTCTATTCTGTGAAATTTGATGCAACCCTTTTTAGCATTGAGTGCTGCTGTGAGCTATGTCTCTCATCTCCCAGCTTGCTGAAGTGCCTGTGGTGGCTACCTCCTGCCTTAGGCACTGCAGAACCATGTTTCATAGTTTATAGAGGTTTTGGGTTTTGTTTTTGTTTCCAATCTGTTCTGGAGAACAATCACATTAAAAGTGATTTAATGTGATTGCTAAAAAGCTCTTTTAAAACAGGCAGCTAGCAAGCCCCTAACTATGAGGCTTTATCTGTCAAGACTGGAATAGAAATCCCTACTTTGCAAAATGGTGTTTGGCCCTTCAGCCTCAGTTCTCTTAAGGAAACCAGTACAGATCCTGCAAGGTATGCGGCTCAGTATGGGATTAACTGAAGGGTGCTTTTAGACTTTATGTTCTCCTGAGCTGCTTCTGGCTGTGGTCACATAAATAAACCCTGGGCCCTGTGTCCTCTCCTGTTCCTCCACACAAAACTAATTCCTTTGAAGTCAGATTGTGACTTTTTCAAAGATTGGCTGCACTGACAAAGTGTGTGCATGGGCATGGACTTCAAATTAGGAAAACCCCTCGGTAGGATTCAATTAAGATTACTTTACAATCGCTTGTTAATATCTAATTTTAAAGGTATAAAAGGCAAATGCATGGTCATTTGCCTATATAAATAATGAAGGAGAACCTTGCAATCCTTCTGCCATGGGTTATGTTGTGGAGTAAAGCTCTTCTGATAGGGCCTGGTGCAAACTGCAGAGTCAGTGCCCTTACACACACACCTGCCTTGGAGCTGAATTCCATTTTCTGTAGCTAAAGCTCAAGGAACTCCAAATATGTTTACAAAATTTTAGGACTCCATAGTTCCCTTTGCCAGTGCCTCCAAGTAATGGCTTTTGTTCTGTCAAGCTTGAAAGGTCTTGCAGTTACATTGCACGTAGAAATCTGAAGACAAAGCAGTAAAGGTAGTGAGTATCCACAGCCATTCATTCACTGTATTTCCATAGCGGAATTGCTTTTGGAAGCAAAATGCATCTCTGCAGGAATAACATTCTACATATTAAAATGATATTTGTCACCTACTTTTGGCTTCTTCTAGTGATATTACAGTGAAGTGACATGAAGAATAGGAATAAACATTTTTAATTTTGTAACAAGATCTCAGTATTTCTACAGGACTGGGTTCTACCACAAAGACATCATCTGTGCTTGAACATTTGCTTCTTTTTGCCTCTTTTGTAACCGACAGTGGAACTTAGGACAAAGGTAAACATCCTCCTGAAACAGAGTGGAATACAAAGCCATTTCTTGTGACCAGGAACTACAAATGTTGTCTACTTCTTTCTATCTCTTTTTCTTTCTTTTTTTTTTTTAGAAGCAGAATTGTGAAGGTTAGAAGAGACCTTTTAGATCAATAAGAACAACTATCAACCCATAATTATCACTAACCCCAAACCCCATCACCTAGTGTTGACACCTCTTAAACACCTCTGGAAATGGCAACAACAGGGCCTGGTGGGAAGAATAACATTCTCCATGGAAATTAGAAGACACATCTTCATGGAGATCAACAAAGCCAAGTGCAAGATGTTGCACAAGGTCTGGCACATAGGTTGGGGCAATCCCAAACACAAATACATGCTGGGAGGAGAATGGATCAGGAGCAGCACTGAGGAGAAGGACCTTGAGGTGTTGGGTGACAAGAAGCTTGTCATGAGCCAGCAATGTGCACTCACAGCCCACAGAGCCAAAAGTGTCCTGGGCTGCATCCAAAGGGTTGTGGGCAGCAGGTCAAGGGAGGGCATTCTGCCCTTCTGTTCTACACTAGTGAGACCCATCTGGAGTCCTGCATGCAGCTGTGGGCCCTTCAGTATAAAAAGGACATGGACCTGCTGGAGCAAGCCTGAGGAGAATCACCAAGATGACCAGGTGGCTGGAGTTCCTCTCCTATGAGGACAGGCTGAGAGAACTGGGGATGTTCACCATGGAGAAGAAAAAGCTCTGAGGAGACCGTATAGCACCTAAAGGGGCCTACAAAAAGGCTGGAGAGGGACCTTTCATAAGAGTATGTAGGAATTAGATAAGGAGGAAGGACTTTAAAGAGGCTAGATTTAGATTAGCTATAAGGAAGAAGTTTTCTGTGAGGGTGGTGAGGCACTGGAAGAGGTTCCAGGTTACATAGAGGTGTGGATGCCTCATCCCTGGAAGTGCTCAAGACCAGGATGGATATGTCCCTGAGCAACCTGGTCTAGCAGAAGGCATCCAGAGCCATGGAGAGGGGGGTTGGAAGAAGATGATCTTTAAGGTTCCTTCTAACCCAACCCATTCTATGAGTCTAATTCTTGTGTCTGAAGATCCTGCACTGGAGAAGTGGCTTCTGGTTGCACCATTGTCTCTGCAAGAAAGGATTTGCTTATAGGGTTTGTGAATTATTATCAATCAATAAATCTGCTATCTAGGCTCCCTTCAGGAAATCTTTAGAGTTGCATTAACTGCATTGTCCAAAACAAGTGACTTAGTAAAGACCTGATTAGGCACTCCTGCTGCTGGTGAATGTCAGTAACAGAGCACAGAGAAAGCTGTGTGGTCAGGCCCTCGGCTGAACCCCATATGTGCTAAAAACTTCAGTGTAACAGCGCTCACACTTTGCTTCTCTTCAGCAGTCCCTGTACCATTACCTTTTAGTTTCTTTACTAAATTCACAGTGGGTTAAGTCTCTCATTGTGCTGTTTTTGCAACACAGCTCTCCTTAGAGATACAAAAGCCTGCTTTGCTGAAGACACTTATACAGACCTCTCATTTAGAGCTAAGGGCTAAGAACACTTTCTTTTGGTGAACTTAATGGAAGATTTACCACTGATGTCAGTGAGGCCAAGTTACCACCTAGCAAGACTAACACAATGAGGTGAGGTGACTGGTGGAAATCATGCAAGAATTATAACTGTCAGGACAGAAAAACAGTAGGGTGTCATGTAAATCTTTGGTCTAACAGGATCAATGAGTGTCAATGCAGTTTTAGGAGTATACATTTATTTATATGTGTCTCCCTTCTGAGGTAGAGCTTCCCAAGCTTATGTGTCCTTGGGAAGTGCTGCAAAGCTCCCACATCTTGTTATATAGGTGTATGTAAATATGTCATGCACAGTAAATACACTCATAAAGTATTATTTTTGGAGTTGCCTTTTCAACCTCTTCTAATGTTAGCTCTGAGCAAATAGGCAAACAAAAGCCTCACAGCCACACAGGGAGAAACAAGTTGTGAGTAGCATTTAAGCCACCTGTCCGGGAAATTGCTTTAGGCCCATGAGATTTGCCAGCAATGGCAAGGCCTGAATGAAGATGCTGGCAAAAGGCAACAGAGGGTCTATCCTAGGACAGGGTACAGCTGTGTTCATATATTGACCATTTTACTCCTCTGTTAGTCTGAGTCCTGAGACTGCTGCTTGGCCTGGAAATGGCAGAGAGCAGCTGTGCAGGTCCTTTCAGCAAGCTGACCTGGGGACGAGGGCCTGAGCAGCCATCTGTGCTGCAGGGGGTGATTAGGGGGCCTCTGATGAAGTGGTAGGAGCAGGGTGTGCTCAGCTTTTGGAGCAGAAAATGTGATGGCAGTAGAAACTGGAGGAGGACACTTGGCCCAACAGCTCTGGTGGTATCACAAGGCCAGCAGCACCCAGATGCACTTGGAGAGGGCACTGACTCCACACAGTGCCAGCAATCTGCACAAGCAAGACAATCAAGTATGTGGCCAAGACAGCCCACATTCAGGCAGGAAACAGGAGAGAAATCCAGGAACATTCTGAGTTCTGAGAAAGCTCTAATCTCATTTCTCCTCTGGTAAGGAGTAGCATGTGCTAGCATACACCAGAATGAATGAATAGGCTAACTTTCCCAGATAATTTCTAGAGGAAGGCTCCTCCTGAAAAATCCTGAACTGCCTTAATTGGCAGGATGATATATTCATCTGTGGCATGATAACTTTGCAGTAAAAATTGATGAATAAATCAGAGAGAGCACACTTGGCAAGCAGATCACCAAATATCAGATGTCCTCCCCAATAAACAGACCTTCTCCAGTGCTGAAGTAAAAAAATGGCCAAAAATTTAAGTGCATTTGCTTTGATCAGTCTCCACTATCAAAGCATAAAAATTTCTGAAGAAGCACAAATCCAACCAGTTTATAATGTGAGTATTCCTGTGGTGCATATCACTTCCAAACAGAGAAACAAAAGGGAAAAAACAGACTCAAAAAAAAGTGATCTCCTCCCTCCTTCTCCAATATTTAATATAGACAAATCCAGCACTTCTGTTCAGTGATATTTTCCAAAGATCATGTTTTGAGTGTGCCAGGGTGGAACAAAATGAATTTGAGACCTCTAAAGTTATCATAGAATGGAATTGTTGTTCTAAGGCCAATTATTCAAGCAGACTTGAAGTTATAAGAAATGCCCTTAGAAATGAGAGTTATAAAGAAAGAAAAGGGGCATAAGAGCTGAGAAATCTGACTGTATGTTTAATTCAGGAAAAAAATTATCATCTCTTTGATTCCAAGGACAGTAGTGTCTTAAGGACAAAACATAAGACCTTTGGAATGGAATAACCTAGGACAAGTGAGAACACACCCAGAAAGCATCTAATAATATCTTAGCAGAGAGATGGGGTATTTTTTTTAAAGTTGCCTTTATCTCTCTCCAAATAGCCTTACAGATGCATAGCCCAACCCAGGAACTTTGCAAACATTAACACTTGTAAATAGCTGATAAATTCTGCAAAAGCCAATGTCTCTCCTAGCCTTGCAATAAATAGAGATCAGTTTTTGTCAGATTAATAACTAGAGTTTGGCTGTGTGATGCTGAAAGCCAGAGGTTTTTTTTAATTAAAAGAAAAAAAAAAAAGATGGTCCCTTTTAAACATTTTCATATTTCTGAAAAGAACTTGCATGCTGTTTCTGCACCTCAGGAAATCATTATTTCTGGAGGAGCTATCATCACCTAGTTCACCAGCTGGCCAGCCTTTTAGTATTGGCTTCTCTTTAAAACAAAACATCAAAATCAGTGAAGAAAGTTGCAATGATTGTTGCTAGAATTTCCCAATTTAAAAACAAAGAATTAATCAGAATGCAGAGTTCTACAAAACAGAGTAGGACAGAAGACAGGCTGGCTGCCTTTCTTTCAATGCTTATCCTGAAGCCTCTATATCAGCTAGACAAGCTGCAAACCCTTTGGGAGCCAGGATGTCTCTTGCTAATGTCTGTAAAGTCCTTGTCACATTTTCAGCTCTGTGTTACTATTAAAACCAAGTTGTAGATTCTAATGTTGTACAGAAAACGAAATGTGTATTAAAAGGAACAGTATTGGGCAGCTCAGGCACAGTGCCTCTCTGCTTTGTCCCATCGAGACAGCATGTCCTTGTGCCTTGTTTGTAGAGCATGGAAGAATCCTGATCTGCAGGTGAGCAGTCCTTGCAACTGCACACATTGCCAAGGAAAGCGTTTACTGAATATTCTTCAGAAGAAACAAACAGGGAGGCCCTAAAAACTTGTACTCAGCTGAGAGATAGATGAAGACATGCAGTATGAATTTATTTTTGTTAACAGTCAGAGAAATAATGCTAGTTATTTTAACTTGCCCTTAGAGCTACTGCTCTGAAGGAATGTGCTAAATGCTATGCATTTCTCATGTGTCTATTTGAATATGAAGATTCAACAGCATGAGGCTACATCTGTTCCAAAAAAAAAGATCAGTGCTTGGCATCTTGATGTGAGCTGTGTACAATTCATTTGATTCCTTGCAATACAGCTAAGATCTACATTTTTAATATTGGCTAGCACTGCCTCCAGTTTTGGGTTGTTAGCCTAAATTGCCTTGCAGATGTTGGATGTTCTGGGAGTGAGTACTCTCTGCTGCTTTGAAAAGCCTTAAATGAAAAATCCAATATTATTTTGGGAGGCACTCAAGAATTATCAATTGCCTAAATACATGAATATTTCAAGTGCTCCTGAAGATAATAGTGCTTGAAAACCTCATGCAATAATATTCTGAGATGCTGTAGAGCTTACTTCTCATTATATCTTTTTGATCATTGATTAAATATTATTCACTACTCATACAATTCATGAGAGGCTCTATGAGACTTTAAAATATCTTGAATTTGGAGTTGCTAAGTCAGGCCAGAGCCTTGTTGCTCAGTTTGAATATTTATCAAGTTCAATTTTTTTTTAAATGCAAAAAAGCAACACAATATTTTTTCCATGGCCTCGAATTCTGCAAGTCATTCCAATACTTTTAGGTAATGACACTGAAATAGTCTAAACAAATGCCATAAGCAGTGCTTAGCATCATATAGAATTAAATTAGAGTATACACAGAAATGACTTAATTTGAACCTGAAAACCTCACTTAATAAATAAACAAAAAAAAAATCAAACACCCTAAGAGTTCCAACTTAACACAAAAAACCCCAAATGAAGACAGCAACTAATACAGACAACTGTATACATGTCAAGCTATAATTTTCATAACTAGCTTAATTTTTGGGCTGCAAGAGATGCAATAACCAACTAGTGCAACATCTGAGACTTTCACAGTTCAGCTACATTCATTTCACCCAGCAGAAGCTATCCAAAAATGACGTGTCTAAACTGGATATCTATACTGCCTCCCTAGTCATTGCAATGAGAGACTGGTATAACCAGAGATGTCAGAGAGAGGGTGCAATGAAAAGGCCTTTGGAGGTGCTACAGCTAGAGATAAATGTCTCCCTAGATTTACTAAAAAGATGGAATATAATTCAACTTTTAAACACAAGCAGCCACTTGGGAAGATCTGCATTTCTTTTACTATCTTACTGTTCGGTTGGTTCTGCACGTGAACATTTGCATCTGGCAGAAGCTGTGCTGCTGTGCTGACCCAAACATGCACAATTCTTGACACTTTTAGAAGCTGTTTGTGTTCCAGTGTTTATAAAACAGGAGTTTCAAAGCTGTACCACAGAGAATTTATGGACACAAGATTTTATCCAGCACATGTGAGGAATTGCTTCATAAATGCTTAAATATATAAAAAGTACTGTGTGACTTCTCTGATGAACAACTCAACAGCACAGCTTGACTTTCAAATATTCATAATCAATTCATTAAATAAAGAATGAATGGAAGAAAATTATGATCACAGATATTCCACAAACAGAAAAGAAAGCAAAATGACAGTTCTTATGTGTCCTCTGAATATTTTCATGAGGAAACTATATTAATATTTAATGCATGTATTACCTTTTCCAGCCAGCTCTAATTTAAGTGAATTTCATTCTCTGTGAAATGTCTGCTAATGGAATACTAATGCTACTAATAGTTGCTTGCCATACTTGGAGAGGCGGGAGTTAATATTACCAACGTCTGTGTCTAAAGATGTTATTCTTAACACTGAATTAGAGAATGCTGTAACCATGTAAATTTATAAACTAGCACAATAGAAATGGAAGCAGTATGTCAGAGAGCTATTTAATCTATCTACATAAATACATAACCTCACAGATGGCAAACAACCCCAGATTTGAGAAACAGACTGTGAGCAATACTGATACTAGAGAAAAGCATCTCTCAAATGGCAAAAGCTGGGGTGTCTAACAGCAAAGTCAATACACCATGTTTCTAATTAGCCTGAATTGCCCAAGACCTGCCTTGAACTGCCAGCTTCTCTTCCCAGGTCTGTGATCCTCTCTGTGGAGGAAGGCACTCTTCCCTCCCTTGGGACACTCCAGGCTGTGTTCTCCATGGCTGCTGAGCAGCACTGCCAAGGCTCTCCAGCCGGGTGAGCAGAGCAGGGGACCCTTCCCCAGCACGGGCTATTCCTGAAGACACCCAGCTCTCCTTTCAGGGCTGGCACCCCTGAGGCCTTGCTGACTCACAGGCTTCCAGGACTGATGGTAGAACAGGACCCTAGAAGCTTCAGTGCTATCAACAGCATGCAACTCCCTCCCCACGCAGCAGTGAGTCTCTCCTAGCTCCAGCTGGATTTCTACTGGTAGGTTCAGTCCTTGAACTGAGAAGAAAAACCACAGTATGGCTGACTGACACCACAAAGTTGCCAGAATCTGCTCTAAAGCACAGAAAGAGGGTTTTGCAGTTGACATGATCTACTGGTCTCCCAACCTTATGCATTTCAGGGGGTGTATAGACTCAGGATTATACTAAATTCAGGTTCCTTCATGTGGGAAAATATATTACAAAAGCAATAATCCTATCTCAGAGGCAAGCATAAATGTTGCCTGCCATTTTGAATACTGGAGGATTTCAGTATTTTCTTACTTTTTACTTCACTCTAATGCTATTCAAGCATGAGAATGTAAGTAGTCAATGCAGTGAAGGCTAATCCTGGTGCCTGATTATCAGATGCTATGACAGTACTAAGCTTTCCTTTTGCTGGTATGTACAACTGATCCTAAATCTGAAAAAGAATCAAATTAGATACTGAGCTACTTTTGTTTACATTAGTTTAGATTTACAGGAGGCACCTGGACAAATTAAAGAGAACTTGAGGAGATCCTCAAGGTGTTTCCTCTCTTTCTCAGTCTGGACACTAGAAAACTGCTTTAGAATTGGGAACTGTTTTATAGCGTTGCCCTGTTTAAGTACACCCACTTTAGCAACTTACTTTCTCAGTACATTTCATATGCATTTCTGGATATAACCTGATCTAGGTAAAGTGTTTTGTTTTTCAAACTTCCTTATAGGAGGAACTCTCTGTGCATGGGCCAGTTCCCACATCAGAGCACCACCACTCTGCCATGTCATAGGAAAGGTGGGACTGGAGTATCTCTCCAAAGATGCGAGAGCTGAGACCGTTCAGCCTGAGGAGTCTCAAGTGATCTGCTGCGTATTTATAGGTATCTGAAGGGATGGTGCAAAGAAGGAGGAACTGGGATTTTTCAATGGCAGCCACTGCCCATCTAGCTCAGGGTGGCCCTTCCTCATCAGGGACTTGGACCAGATGACCTCTGGAGACCCCTGCTAACGCTAACTGCTCTGTGAGTTTGTGGTGCTGGCACAACAACCAGTAGAACTGGGATTGCCTGAAAGGGGCCAGACCAAACACAGAAATATAAAGCCTACTGCCAGACAGGGTTTGTCTCTGCACCTTGAGGAGCTCTCAGCATTGGGGCTGAGCTGCTGTCCACACCTGCCTGTCACCTTGGCAGGCCTTGCTTCCCCTGACCAGACCCAAACATTGGTGTTAAGAGTGTGGGGGTCCACATCAACCCAGCAAGGGTAGCTGAGCATAGGTTGAGCCTGCCTGGGGCAACCATCACCTCCCACTGCCTTCTGCCTCTTCAGTGGATGCAAAGATGGAAATCCCATGGAGATTTAGATGGGGAAAGGCTGGCAAGAGGAAAGTGGTTCTTTGTTACTTCCCAAAGGCTCCTCTGAGAAGCATTCTCTCATCAGAGGTCCCAGGCTACACCAGGCCTCAAAGTGGCCCTTTCTCTCCTTCCCCAACGCTCTAGGGAAGCAGATGGCAGGATGTTTGCAAGTAGCTTGGTGGTACCTAGAGGAAGATCCAGCCCTCACAGGGCTTTTGGCAAAATCCATCCTCGGACCAGCATCTGGCAAAGCTCTGACCCTCACCTGCCATACCAGCTATGTGATGGGAGTGGGCTCTTGTGAAACTCAGGTATTTGAACCGCATGGTGCCTGTGGCATTAGGATCTATTTCTTGTGTTTCATCCTACGTCCCCACCAATATCACCTGTGCTGCTGGCACAGCATGACCCAGGCTGGTGCTGCAGCTGTATTGTAGGGCAGTGTCAGCTATTTCCCCATGAGAGATGAGTGGCAGTCCGTGCCTGGGTCAGAGAGGTATTTAAAACCTAAATTAGTAATGGATCCTCTCTGCAAAATGGGTGTTCAATGGCTTTGATCTGCTGCTTCTTGATTTTATCCCAGCTCCTTGATGGAATTTCTCACATGTAAGTGAGCCCCACTAATTCATCCTGGCCATACACAATGGATGCTGCTGGGGGAAGGAGCACAGACGTGGCTGGATATCAGTAATAGATATCCAGGCAGCAGTGTGGGCAGCTAGCTGCTTGTGAGGGATTAATAGCAATGGCTGCAAGGAGAGCTGAGGGCTTGTCATACTCATAGCTGTAGGAAAGGCAAGGCTTTCTCCACAATGCTTTGATGGATGACACGGAGCACTTTATAGTGTTAGGGCAGCGCCCATGAGCTCCTAGCCTTTCTCTCCCCTCTTCTTGAGCACATAAAGTGCTCCGCTGAGAGCAGGAAAACAAATTAGGTCATTGACCTTTCCCATGACCTTGACACAAATTCCAGTTTCCATTGACCAGCAGAGTGCCTACTTGAATGGGGCCTGTCCTATCCCTTTCTCACCATGCCTCACTCATTTCAAAGTGGCAGAAAAAAAATATAAAATCAAAGTTCAGATATAAAGAAAGATTTTTTTAATAGCAGAACCCTCTTGGGGCCTCCCTGTCTTCCTAATTTAAGGAAACTAAGTTACTTCCTTCTAATTCTGATATTTAGCAATGCTGACAGCTCTAATACATTGTAGATGCTTCAGATCATATTGTTAAACTAGCTCAATTTTACAATTTTATCTGAAAAAGACAGATGCCATAAATTGTGAGGCTGATAGGTAATGATAATTGCAGCTGCATTTAAATGCAAAATGCATTTCATTCCTTCTTGTGCTGCACTCTCTAGTCAGAAAGCATGCAAACATTTTCACAGCAAGGACTGTATCTTAACAGTTTGTTTTATGGGCCACCTCTTGTGTCATGGGAGACCAACACAGATCACTTCTCCCTGTTGGTTAAATATCAGCAGTACAACAGTACAGTTGTTTATATCAAGTTCTTCATAATAATAAAAAAAATTCATTTACATACATCTTCTAAAGTATATGACTGTGCATGTAAACAAGCACTCAAGTACGCCCACAGCTTTATAAAAATTTAGACTGGGCCTGCATGATCCAGAGCACAGGCAGCTATGCAGGCAACAGCTTTTTGGAAACTGTAAGTCTTCTGCAACTGAGACATCTCCTGCATTGCTCTCTGACTAGCTCTACTTCTAGGCTGGGAGTAGATAAATGTTTAGAGGGGTTTCCCCAGAAGTAGGTATAAAGCCAGTGCTAACAAGGGGATAAAACCCCTTTAGTTCCCCTCCTTCCCCAATGAATCCGTGGTTTTGTGGGTTTCCCCAGACATCATATCAGTGATTGCTGCCTCATTAGGAAGGGAGCGTGAAAGGAACTGGAAGTGTAGTGTAAGACCATTAATTGCTAAGGAAAAAAAAAATGCAGCTAATCATGATGCAGTTTAATCAACAGAGGAGTTAGGTCCAACCCCATGCACATAGCCACAGCTTTCGGCACACTTTAGGCTACTAGTTGGTTTTGGATCACAATTTGAATGTGTGTGACAACCCAGAAAAAGTGTTTGCCAAAGCATTCATCACAAGTCTAATTTGGTCTCCTGTAAGTCAATAATGAATTCTTGAATTTCTGTCAAATGAAGCAAAGTTAAGCCAATGCTAAACAGTTTTAAAAAACTCACCCAAAAATCTTACCTAGTGATTCAGTTCCAGTTAAGGATCTGCATGAATAAACTCACAAGTGATGCAGATACACAGTCCTAACATGGGACTGTTCTCTCCTCACAAACAGGATGGAGTGGTTTATGAGCAGTTAGCAAAACTGACACATCCCTGATCCCTTTACAATTACGTATTTGATCTCTTTGCATGAGGAATTCCAGTGTGTGCTCAGCACAGGTATAAGCCACTGCCCACATATTTTTGCAGAGGGAAAGAGGGTTAGAATAAACATTTTTTGTTGTTAAGTGACTTCTCTTGTTTATGAAGACATGTTTCTCCTTCAGCTATGCAACCTTAAATACAAAAGAGGGCTCTAGTTCACAGAATAGCTATGTGCTTTGTTTAAGATTACCCTGAAAGTTACTCAATATATTGTTGTTCTAAATAATTATGCCAGCTGTAAGATATTAAGATTAAATATGTGATCCTGTCCTAAGAAGAAGGCTAGTCTCCCACAAAGGGAGATGTGCCAAAATCTACATCAGCTGAAACAGGGATATTAGTTTTGCTCCTCAATTTCATAAGGAAAGTGTTCATATACAGTCCTGGCAGAAAGACAGATGTGTGAGGAAGGTTGATACATGCATGATCTGTCATGGGAATTTCAGATGAACTGCATGATTTTATTTTTTTTTTTTAGGTAACAGGAAAGAAAAAAAATTGATTAGGAGGATGTTGGAAATCAGACAAGCAACTTTTTACAGAAGGGTTGATGACTTTTCTAAATTACTTCAGTAGAAATCATCATAGCTATTAATATTCAATAGCTAAGTGAGAGATCTTTAGCAATAAATAGAGGAAACAGAAGGAGGCACTTACGAATTTAAAACAGAAATTACTTGTCTGTCTGTAAGGTGCCCCTGGGGACCTGTGCTCTTCTCCTTGGTGACCAACATTTCATTTACTCATCTGTGAGTTTACCCTGACATTTTCACACCAAAGGAGAGCTGCGTTTCTTGCTCAGTGTTTGAGCGCCTCCTTCCTCCTTGGCCCCGGGCTGGAGCTGCTTGTCAGGAGAGCACTGCGGGCCGGCTCTGTCTCCCTGGCTCTTCAGACACACCAGAATGAGGCCTCTGGTTTTCAGCCCCCAACCATTTTTCAATAAGCAGTAGAAGTTTGCTGCCATTCAGCAAGAGCACTTCCCTCAGCCTTCCTCTCTGCCACCACTGTGCCATGCATGCTTGTAAACATTTTCAATCATCACAGCTATAAAAAAGTAAAGCTTTATAGTAACAAAATACTTATTTGTCTCCTTAAGTGCTTGTCTGTAATTCAGTTTAATGATGCTGCACTTTCTTGGTCTTTCCTTGCCTAGAGGGTACTTTGTATCGATTAAGTCATTGTGTAGGTCTCAGTAAAAAAACAACTGCATAAAATGCAGACTGGAAGAGGAAAAACCTTCTTCAGGTGGAAAACCTCATATATCAGAGTAATGAAACTTTTGATTTGGAGAAACATTTAGAAGAAATATGAACAGAAAGAAATGTAGTGCTTCAATAGAAACCTTCATGAAGAGAATAGGGAAATACCATTGCCATCACAGACCACGGGATGCTGCTCTGTATGCACTGTGTCTAGTCCCACTGAGAGATACAATTGCACTGGGTTTGCATGGCCAGGTTTTTGCAGCAGGGGGCTATAAGGGCAGCTTCTGTGAGAAGCTGCTGGAAGCTTCCCCCATGTCCAGCAGAGGCAGTGCCAGCCAGCCCAGGGATGGACTTGCTGCTGTTGGCCATGGCTGAGCCCATCAGGAATGATGGCAACAGCTCTGTGATAGCACATGAGATGCAATTGTGGACAGAGAAGAGCAGAGTGATATGTGAGAGAAACAACTCTGCAGACCTCCAGGTCAGTGCAGAAGGAGGGGCAGGAGCTGTTCCAGGCTCTGGAGATTGCCCTGCAGCCTGAGGTGCAGCCCACAGTGAGGCAGCTGTGCCCCTGCAGCCCATGGAGGGCACAGGGCTGCAGAGATCCACCTGCAGCCCCTGGAAGAGCCCCATGCTGGAGCAAGGGCACGACTGAGAGGAGGCTGTTGAACCCATGAAAGACTTATACAGGCTCCTAGCAGGGACCTGCAGAGCCAAGGAGAGAAGGCCCACACTGGAGCAGGTTTCCTGGTAGGAATTCCTGTGGAAGGCCTAGGCTGGAGTAGGCTGTACTTGAAGGACTGGACCCTGGGGAAGAGTGACCCACATTGGAGCAGTTTATGGAGGACTGTTGCCCATGGGATGGACTCAAACTGGAAAAGTTAATGGAGAACTATCTCCTGTGGAGGGGAACCCATGCTGGAGCAGGGACTCCCGAGCAGCAACAGGAGCTATGGGCAATGAACAGATCATAACCTCCATTCCCTGTCTCCCTGTGCCCCTGGGGGAGGAGGCAGAGCTCGGCAAGGAGGTAGGGGGAAGGTGGTGTTAAGATTTATTTTACTACTCGTTATCCTGCTCTGATTTTGTTAGTAGTAAATTCAGTTATTATCCCCAATTTTGGTCTGTTTTGCCCTGATGGTATTTGGTGAGTGATCTCTTCTGATCCTTAACTCATTGTCATATTTTCTCTCCCCTGTCCAGCTGAGAAGGGCAGTGATAGAGTGGCTTTGGTGGGTGTCTGGCATCCAGACATGGTCAACCCACTATAACAATACACATACACTCATACAAATTCCAAAGTAATGGAGTTTGCCCAGTTGCAGTTCTTAAAGAATTTTTTTTTCCAGACAATGTAAGTTATACATGATCAAACCCCAAATGTTATGTGATAAATGGCAAAGTGATCCAGCTACTATTCCTATATATTTAATAAATGATCGGACAAATAGGACCTATCATTGATATTGCTATGGCTCAAAGTAAAATATTTATGACTTTTGAATACTTCAGATTGCTAAGACATAAGAAATTTTTTTTCTATTTTATCTACAATATAATTAAAACTCTCTTGAGCCTGTAGATTTTTTTTCCCAGAGAACACAATTTCTAATGAGTTTAAAACAGCCATATAAGAAAAAGGTAAAGAAGAAATAAGTGAGAAGTCTCATCAAAATATGCAGAAACCACCACAGAAAGGTTTCTTCCTCCCCTCAGGGATCAGACCCCATGCCTGACTGCTGAGATCCCCTCAGTGAGTGTGGGAGTGCAGGCAGCTCTGGTGGGATTGGGAGACAGGGAGCTGCCTTGCACAGCCAGAAGGAAGAAACATATGAAAAGAGACTGGGGAAGATTTGTGTTACACTGCCTTTCGAGTGCAGGTTTATGGGACAATGCTCTCCACTAAAAATCAGTGGCAACTTCAGCTTTCCCTTTTTTCATGGTGATGTCTTAAAACAAGCTGTGACTGACAAATAAAAATATTTAGACCACATTGGTGTTCTTTTCTTGTATTATTGTCAGCCTGTAACTTCCCAATTTTTGCAAGTTAGTGTAAAACATCAGCTTCTAGCTATCTCTTATTTTTTGCCTTTCAGAAGCAGAAATTGTTTTGGAAGACACTGCACACTGTGTAGAAACTCCGGAACTGCTGAAATGTTCTGTTAAGAACTTAATCCTGCATGATGGGAGGACGTGGGTCTTAAACCTGGGCTTTGGGGTCTCTAGATTGAAATGCCAATATAGAGCAACTTTCAAACTGAGTGCTAGTTCTCAAGTGAGAGCTAAAGCCTCCCTTTTCCATTCCATCTCCCTTTAATTACCCTGTGTTCACACACTTTTGTGAGCAGCCTCAAAGCAGTCATAACCAAAGGACTTCCTAAGTATTTCTCACTAGAGAATGGCATTCTGTGCTGTTTGACAGCTCTCATGCTATTAACCACCTGACTGGCACAAACTAAAAAATGATATTTAGAATTGCTTTTGGACAATGCCTAAGTTCCTGATTCCTGAGGCACTAGGGAGATGTATGTGCTCTTTGTGCAGCACACAGCCACAGACAAGCAAAGCTAATTTTTAAGGCCGCACCATTCTATAATTGACATTCATATGCAACACTCTTATCATATGGCAATATTCACAAAGGACCAGAAAACAAGCAAAATAAGACCTACAATATGAATGATGTTGGAAATGACTGTAGAGATGGTTTTCCTAGGACAGCCATCTAGCAACTAATTGCCTCAGCCATACAAGAGGAAATATAGTCTCGATTGAACGCCTGGAACTCTTTTTTTTTTCAGAAGACACATGGTCCTGAAAACATATTTGTGTTCCTAACTGTAAACATGAGAATAATCCCATTAGAGAGATTTTGTGACTGGTTTTATGCTTGAAGTTAAAATTGCAGTAACTGTTTGGAGGATCTGTGCCTAAGGCAGACGTCAATATTGAAAGAAAAAAAGCAGTTAATACACATCAGCTTTTCTTTTTTTTTTTTCCTTGGGAATTATACCATTTGCTATCTTATCTTTTGCTGAAAATTACAGAAATGGAAAATTCAGTTTTGTTTTTAATAAATAAATCATCATTTCTCTGACGTTTTATACTTCTTTCTTTTCTGTGAAATCACTGAACTGAGACTTTCTCCCCATGTATTTTGTGTCATTTTCACAGAGGCCTGATGAAGAGGAATAAGTGCTCTGTAAAAAAATTGTTGCAGGCTATTACATTAAAAAAATTAATTTCAGTAGCAGATTTTGCTTCTTTTTCAGCCATTTACAGACTATTTTCTCTAAGTCACCCTTAATATATTTATAGCAAACAATTTAATCAATTAAATAGATTCCTTAAATTAAAAACTACATTTGTATATGTTGTAGAACTTTTGAGTGCATTGCCCCTATTCCAGCAACTAGAAAAAACCATAATATTCATATAAAAATATCACATGGAACATTAATACTACAACACTAGTAATAGTGCTTGAAACAATTTATGGCAAATAAACAGCACTTCAGGCATTTTCTTTGGCAGCCTTTAATAAACCATGAACTCCAGGTTTACTACAAGTCCTCACCACTGATGGATAGTACTACATGGTGTTGTAGCTCATCCAGAAGAGAGCAGAAATAATTTCCCTACTCCAGTCCCCTGAGCTGAATCTCTGATGCTGACCCCCAGGCCTGCTCTCTGGTGTAGATTTACTGAGGAATCAGCAACCGTATAACCGAACATTCAATGTGTTTTCCAGATTTTTAAGAAGGTAACCCTCTAATCTGAAGCTAAGAATCATAACCAAGATTAACATTTCACTCCACAGGAGTTAGCATGTGTACATAAATTGATGAAAGAATTCAAATAATCTCATGTAACCTCTGTAGATAACTGAGACAGTAGACACTTCTCTGGTGACATTTTCTGTTCACACTTAGGACTCAGATCCTGTGCAGTACAAGCAATGCTAGTTTCTTTGCAGTGTCTGCCTCCCATGCAGGATTCACAGACTAAGTAATTACATTTTGCTGCCTGATGCACTGCCTGGTGGTGGTGGCTGCTGAAAACAGCACGTTATACTAAAATTATATCAGCCTTAGAGAGTAGCTACAGGATGTTTCCTAAAGCCTAGAGCAGCAATGTATCTACAAGTAAAGTCATTTGGAAGATTTTCTTCATTCAAATCTTCTAAAAGAGATAATCATAGTGTGGCAGATGGAAACAGTGTTGCAGGGCTAAAGGTAGGGTAATAGGTAACTTGGTAGTTTCAACAACCCTAGAAAAAGAAGCAACCATCTTATTGCAGAAGAACAAAGGAGAAGCCAAAAATTTGCATCTTTGTCATGCAAATCCATGAGAATCCGTCTTTCTAGTCCTAAGTAATCAAGCTTTTATTGCAAACAACATTTTCTCTTGCCTCCATTTTAAAATAAATCCAGCATCCAGGAACAAATGATAAACACTGAGAACAACATGATCAATTGGCCCAGAGTGATTACGTTAGATGGTACAATCTGTCTACATTACAAACCCTTACTTTGTGTAAATGCTACCAGGGATCTGTTAAATACTCAGACCCCTCTCTTATGTTCACAGGCACTATGAAATCTGGAAGTCAAACTACTCAGAAAAATGAATCTCTTCAGTCACCGAAAAAGTATTTTGAAACCCTCTATCAATTGCTGTATTGCCATTTGGGAATGCCAGGGCCCTCATCTTCAGCCTACCTCCTACAGGCTCTACTCACTTTTAAACTAAGTCCTCCTGAACTGGCTGTAACTTGCACAGGGTAGGGGTCGTAGTAGGTTACAGCCGCACTGGGCTCAGAGCCTGTTAATGATGTTTCCACTCTAAGATGCTTTAATCAATAGGATTAACTGTGCTTTTTCCTACCAAGAGTAGGCCAAATGTGGATTTCTGGCACCAAGGAGCCATGGTTACTGTGGATAGTATCCCTGACCTTGAAGGATGACCACTTCTTCATCTGAATGTCCCAGTCTACCCACATCCATGATACCGGGTGATTCCAGCTTGTCTTTGACTTAGGTGGAAGAAGTCAAGAGAATAAGGACCAAAGCCAAAAGCTAAAGCTGATGGCACAGGACTGGGAGATGCCATCCTTCCATCACCTGGGAGGAACACTAATTTTTAAAGAGATGTGCTCTGTTCTGGGCAGTGTGCCTGCCCCAGTACAGTCAGACAAGCTCATTTCAGGATGCTGTTTCATGCTGTGAACTGTGACAGCTTGCTGTCACTCTTCCTCAAGGGAATGGCAGAAGGGCAGTTCATCTGCAGGAGCATAGGGAGCTCCTCCTGTCTGAGATCTTTGTGATCTCCAGGCAAGATTTGCTCTAGGCCAGGCATAGTGGAGAATTCCATTTGAGGTTGGCTCCCTTAGAGACTAAAACTGCTCAGAAATGGGAGTTCTTAAGAACAGAATGTGTCCTGGCACTTATTTTATAATCATCTGTCTTTTAAGCATTTTCATATATTGGTGGGAGTTTGGTGAATATGGCCAAAACGCTGGGTTCATGGTGGATATTCACCAGGACTGATGTTTATCAGAAGCTATAAAGCTGACAAACAATACTCAAGTATCTGTAAGGAGAGGGAGGTGCTGCCTATCTCCAATGTGAATTTTTCTAATTTGTGAAGCAGAAGACAGCACAAACAACTTACTCCTCCATAAGTTAGGAGTGCCCTAATTTTACTTCAGGGTATCTGTCCAGAATACATGGGGTGGGGAAGTTGAAGAAAGGATTACATTTGCTTCTCTCTTACAGGATTTGGTAGGTAATTCCCTTCTTTCTTGGTAAATGCTGTGCTTGCATCTAATAAGCATTTCTGGATGTCAGTAACAACAGAGAGCAGATGTGGGAAGGGAGATGAGTGTAGCTACTGAAGATAGATATGTGATTTTAAAAACTATGCGGAAGATGTCACAACTCTAATCACCTTCTGGTCCAAAGGGAATCCAACCCCTGTGTGAAAAATTAGTATCTGCCTAAATAATCTTCATCATAATGCTCCAGGAATCCAAGGGCCTTGACACACCTTCTGTGATAGAGACAGATCACATCTTTTCCTCCTCAGAACACTAAAGCAGGTTCTTCACACAGTGCGCAATGCAACATAAGTGAAGTTCACAAGGATTCCAGTATGAGAATTATTCACCATGGGCTATAAAATTAATCGGTGTTTCTGTGGCTCACAAAGTTCCTGGTCTGTTTCTGGAGGCTGGCAGAACGCATCACTGAAGTGAGATGCCTTATTCTTAACTGTGGCTGTTAACTACTGTCAAATAGAAAATGGGCTAGAGGGACTTTGTCTTGTCCAGTACAATTATTCTGAGGCTCTTATAAAAAAGCTGATTTGAGCATGGTTTTTAGAAGCACCAATCATCAAAACCATCTCTAAAAATCAGCAGCAATTTGGGTGTTCAAATCTTAAAAAAACCCAATAACTAAGTACCTTATTTATTGACACTAACAACCAATTTTGAAATTAGCAACCAGTCAGAATATTAGCACTGTACATGGCACAATATTCTCCTGGCACAGTTCTACTTTCCAGAAACACCTTCAGAATATCCCATAATTTGTGTTCATAGGGAAGCTAACTAAATGCAGGCTTAAGTAGCACTGGCAGGTCTTGTGATGTTACCATAAACCTGACAGTATTTCATGTTCCCTTCAATGTCTAAAATCCTGGACTTATTATGAGAATCACAGATTAGATATTTGAAAAACAAGCTTCTGGTTCTGTCTGCAGAGGAAGCTTGAAAACCTGAATTTTAGACTCCATAGTCACAAGACAGCTACTTCTGAAATCTTTGTGTTTAAAAGAAAAAAAAAAATAAAAGCCAACGACATGCTTTTTGGGAACCTGATTCAGAAATTGAATATTTTGGTTTGGTACTGATGCTTCACTTCAGCTTTGCAAAATAGTCATATTAATATCTAAATCTTGACATTTTCCATACAAAATTAGCAAGTTTACACATATTTTAGGGGCTGTAATTTCATGACTGATCAATATGAGTTTGCAAAGGCCATAAACACAATTCGTTTCTCACATGCTTTTTCTGGATCATATCCCACTTGTTGAATTTCCACATCTGAAATCAAGAAGGCAAACATTTATATTTAGAGCACATTCATATTCAAAGCAAGCTAGAACTGATGGGCCTCTATCAGCACTGCTGGACTTTTGTATCAGCACTACATTGAGAGCTCTGGCATTGGGTCCAGGGCAATGTGCATCTGCAGCTTCTCTAACTGAGAAGGACAAATGTTTAGTTTCTTCCAGATTGAAATATAAACTGTGGTTGACCCTTGCTGGCAGAAATGAGAAAAATGGATTTAGAAAGGAGAATACAGAGATTTAAACCTTGCAGAGCAGTTGTCATCTCAGGTTTTACTGCAACTGCCCCGATGTTTGCTTTCAGCTCTCACTGTGTGGCTCCTCAGCTGACAGCAGACCAATAGTAAAGTAGTCCCAGGTCATGCACCTTCCTGAGAGGTGGGCAGGCCTGGCTAGGAGGACAGCCAGTGCCTGGCATTGAATAACATCATGAGCCTCTGTTCCAAGCCAGGCTTGCCAGACCTCCTTTGTTCGATTCACTCATAGTCCTCTTAAGTCTGCCTTCCTTGGCAGGATTGGCAGGTGGAGAGACAAGTACTGCAGTATCTGCCAGATACCCATGACTGAGCTCAGAGTGCAGTTGTTAGGGCTGCAGACAGGAGTTCGTTGGAATCCCTTGTGATTGTCTGCTAAGGGTTTCTTCTGCCTACCCATCTGCAGAACTCCTGCAGAAGCTTGTTTTCCATGGAGCTCTCCAGCTGTGCCCTGCTTTCCAGAGGCTGTGATATTTATTATTTGCATTATTTGTATCTCTGGGAGAGAACGAGACAAATTCCATGTCCTGCTTTCTTGAGATAGGAAGTAACAATAACCAAGCACTTTTTCTTTGGCACTTGTTTAAGGCTACAGCAGAAGGGATGACATGAATACGTTCCTCTGAGGACAGGAGTGGAGCCTGCTGACCCTTCAGGTATCTCATTTACCTGAAAACTTGTGTCAGGAAAAGATGCTGTGTGGTGCTGTCTCTGTCTTTTAAAAGCAGATGGCTTGCAAGGTTCTGTCACAGTGGATTTGGTTGTAGAGTTCAACTAGCTGCACCCATACTTTTTGCAGGTAACAGAAACACAGCCTCCAAAGGGTGAATCATAGAGAAGATTGAAAATAGGCCTGAGTGTCTGTGTTTCATAGCTTGAGCTGTGACCAGAAAGAGCTACCCATGCTTGGTGCCTCTCTTGGAAGCTGAGTAACAAGGGGCAGTTCCTGATCACTGCAAGCCATCAGCTCCAGCTCTGAGCCACCACAACCCCAGGAGCTGGGCAGGCAGAGCTGGGACTGTGCTGCCTATTGGAGAGCACCACCATGGCCACAACCCTAGAGCTTGCCTATTCTTCAACCCAAACACAGAGTCTTTAATAGACACCATGCAAAAATTATTCTCTCACCAATACGCAAGGTTTTTTCCCTCCCTTTCCCATCCATGCAGAAAGATTTCAATAGATAATAATGACATTTTATGTCAGATTAAGAAAAGACAAAGACATACTATTGAAATTCCTCTCCAGCATGACTGAATTGTAGAATATTTAGCTTTTGGTAACTGCTTATTGGTACATAAAAAGTGACTTTCATCCAAAATATAGCCTTGTATTATTGCCAGCAGAAAACTAATATCCCATCAAGTATTCATTATTTTAGAGGAGAAAATGAATAGTCTGTACTAAACTTTCCTGTTTTAGAGAGACTGTAAAGCAAGACAGTGCAGTCTGCACAAATAGTTTTGGTGTTTTGTCACCAAAAATTTGAGGGGGTGGAGGAGAAGGAAAAGGGTGGAGGAGCCTCCTGATCTTCAAACACTCCTAGATACCAGAAGTTCCTGACAGACCCTAAATGGAGCTTAGTAGGGAAGAACCCAACTAAGCTTCTGTAAATGTGTAATTCATATTAAAAAAAAAAAAAAGAAGAAATTTAGTAAATTCAATATCCTGCTTTCTGTGATGCACAATATATAGTGACCAAAGATGCTGTTTGCCTGCACCCCAGCTAGCTAAAATTGAAATGAAGTGGGTCTGAAAAGAATGATTATATAATAAAATAATTGAGAAATACCATTATAAACAACATGTGGCATTTGCATACACAAAAGAACCTTTGATTTACCAGTCCCAGCCCCAATATCACTTCACACCTGCCCTTTCTTGAACATGGGGTTTACTCGTCTTTGGGGCAAGGGGAGAAATCTCACAGCCTTACAGATAACTCTACCAAACCCTGCAATAGGCCCATTGCTAGGAACCAGTTAAGGTAATTCTAGAAGCCCAAGTTTGTTTCCGTAGCTACATAACATTACACAAACATTTTGGTTGCAATTTTGTGGCAATGGTTTCACAGTTATTTGATTAAACTGCAGGGCTGTACTGCTTGGAGCCTGGGAGTGTCTGATATCAGTGAAAGCTCTTTAGAAGTGCGACAATTTAAAATTATAGCTTACCCTGTTTGAAGGGATATTTTTAGTGTATTTATTCAGACTATAAATATAGTTCTGTACATCACTGGTTTAATGTCTCTCTTGCACTGGTCAGAAAGACACTTTACCCAGCACTAGACAAAGGTCAACAAATGGGTATCTTTTTTTTCCTCTTCCTTTCTTTTTTTGTAAAGCTGCATTAAGGGCTTTAGAAAGCAAAGTATCTTGTAAGCAAAGACTGCACGTCTAACCCCTTTACTGCAGTGACCTACTTATAGGAAATGCTCCTATTGAAAGGGGCTTTTTCCAAGATCTGGCATTTCAAACAAAAACATATCTACAATTAGCTGGAAAGAGTTTAAGGGATCCCTGAGCAAAAATAATCGAAAGAATAAAAGGCGAGAGAAGGGAAATGGTGATGAATCACCACGCAGTCAGGAGGAGTGATGTAGTGCATATTTCTATGAATGGCCATTCTCTGGCTTCATTATCAACAGCTCCACGAGTTTTTTATTTCTGATTATTTGTTTGGGTATCAGGGGGACTTTTGTGCCTGCAAACCCGTGGAAACCAGAGTTTTATGTACATACAAAAAGCACAGTAGTGACAGTGCAGGCAGCCACATCTCTGCTCAGCTGTTGCCCTTGTCCTTGACCTAAAGAGACCCTCCTTTCCACACAACCACCCAGCAGCACATATTTGGTTTCTGTGTTAATGTAGCTCTGGGCTTTTCTTGAGCTGGGCTTGCTCATTGTGCTGAACTGTGACAAATTCTTCACAGAACAGTAGGGTTGGGTTGATTTCAGCCTTGATGTGTGCTGGGGGAATGGGGGAAGGGGTAGAATTTCTTTTAAACACATTGTCCTTCCAGCTGGAGCATACCTAAGTCTTACTGCAGTTCAAACAACTGGCCATACAGAAAAGACCATAAAAGTAGGCTCTGCAGTTCACATCTCAGTGAAGTTCCCACTAGAAAAAAATCCACAAGAACAGAATCACTTTTGTGTGGTGTTTCTCAGCATCTCATTTGGGAGGCACTAAAATCTTAACATCTTTCATATCATGAACTGGGGAGTGACTTGTGTACAGCAGGGCAATGCATGTAGTGTCCTTTTGTGGAATAAGATAAGACAGTTAAACTTTTTGAGGTGAATGTCAAGGAGAAAAGGAGCTTGGCTGTCCAGGATCTGAGAAATAGCAGTGAGATTTCCGCATATGTGGAAAAAGGCTTGTGACCAGGAGGCACAACACAGGCACACACCTGAGAAACTTGTGTTCTTTCTAAAGACACACATTTATCAAAGTACATAATAGCTATTCAGCCACAACCTATTTTTAACATCTTTTCAAGATGAAATGTTTGAGATAATCTATTTATTACTAGCTCATAATAAGTAAGCAACTTGTCTGAGATGGAGCAAAGTTTTAGTGAGGAGTATTCTCATTTTTTTCTAGTTTTGACTATATATTAGGAAGAATTTCCCAAAAAATCATGCTCTAGAGAGGCAGGAGACTTTGCAAGACATTTCAATCCTGTTCCCCGTTCACTATGAGTCTGGTCATGTGTCATGAGGTTTGTATGTCCCAGTTATTTACAAAAAGTGTCTGGTGAATCTCCCAGTCTCCTCTCTGCGATCTGAGATTACACTCTTAACACACCACACACACTGTGGTGTGACTAAATAGTACAATCACAAAAAAAGAAAAAAAATCTAATTGGTTTAATCCTCCTTTCATGACCTGACCCTTTTTTTCCCCCGCTTCCTTTCTTTACTCTCTCCATCTCAGAAAATGGAGATTTTGACTTTCTTGGGACGATTAAAATGCAAGGAAGGCTGTGGAGCAGCGCTCTCCTGCCCAGCTGCAGCGCAGGGGCTGCAATCAGCAGCTCTGCACTCGCCTGGTGTGTGGAATACATATCCACGTCAAGGGGAGTTCCTCCCGCAGAACAAAGGTGGAATGTGCAAGCGGGAGCGGCCGGGGCGCCACCGAAAAACAGGGGCTGTTCCTGCTCGGCAGGTGAAAGATAAATCCAGTCTCCATTGCAGGCAGAAGAATGGTTTGCCGTAAGTGGTTTTCCTGCTGATTTTTATCCCACCCCAAAGAAACCTTTGGAAAAAATCCCCCAAATGCTCAGCATATAGAATAAAAATACTGGGGAAGTTGCTTGACACTCCAGTGAGGTACACTGGAGCCCCAGAGCAGCACAGTAACTTCTGTGTTGGGTGTGGGGTTTTTCACCCCCTGAGCGCTCCAAGTACAATTTGCAGTATCTGCAGGCTGGGACAGGACTCCCCTGAACACTGCAGCTCTCGCCACACAAAACCTGTGAGTTCAGTGTGCAAACAGCCCTTTCTGAATTCTGCTCATGAAAGCTGGGTGGTTTTCACTGCGCTCTCAGCCACCAGCTATCCTTTTGCATTTCTTTGTGAATTATTATAGACAAAGTAAGAAATATGTACTTTAATCTGGACTTTTACAAGCCTTTATGATCTACATTGCTTAGCTGGAGAAGTAAAACTTGCTAGCTCCTTCCCCAATTTAATTTGTATTTTTTAATTGCTGCTAGATTAAACACAGATTATCCATTCTTATTTATATACTTTGGAATTTTAGGACTACATAAAGTAATCTGTATCCTACTGCCCCCAGAAAAATGCCATTTCCTATTCATGGGGCAGACATACAATTGACAATGCTGTGATTGCTGCGTAACACATCACCTACCCCACAGCAAGGACTGCACCTGGGAAATGTTTATTATAGCCACAAAGATAGCTCTCCGTGTAGATATTTTAGATGTGGCTCATGATAATGACTAATAGAAAGTTCCTTCACTCATGAATCTGCCTTGTCCCTAATCCATCTTTTATTCTTGTTCTTACAAAAGACAAAACAATTTAGCAGAATGTTTTTACACAGATACAATACTTTTACATGATTGACTCTCCATTGCTGCTGGAAAAGAAAGCCATTCTATCATGAGAATATAGTGTAGGAATTCCTTTTTGGATAAAATTTTTGCAATGACAACTCCAGGTGAGCCATCTAGAGGCAAAACCAAGATTTTCTTAAGAATTCTCCACAGTAGTAGTGTAATGAATTCCTCTCAAATAAATGTCCTCAAAAACTCGAAGTATCATGTGTACCAAGAGCTAAGATTGCCATCTGTTAAATTCATAAACCTCTTACATGCTTTAATTTCCTGCATGCTCATACTATGAGTTTAACAGTTTCCTCTGCTTTTAAAAATAGTTTCTGAGAGTGGTTTGGATTGCTTTATGCTAATGTAGTATCAAGAAAAGCCTATTAATTATAATAAATAATATACCAATTAAAGGAGGCATTTTAGAGTTAAAATAACTTGGAGTCTCTTCCTGCTCTTGACTCAGTGTGACACTGGAAAAATCTCTTAACTGGAGTCAGTTTTACCACCCATAATGTATGGCTCATGATTTTACCAGCTTTGTAAAGAACTTTATGATCTTTGACTGAAATACTAAAACACTACAATAAAGATACATGCACAGTAAATACAATGCATGGCCACATTCTGCCTTTACTTCCCTCTTGTTTAATCCTATTAAAACCAGAACTACATGGTGCATAAATCAGAGCAGAGCAAGCAGCCTTCTTTGCACTTAGCAGTAGCAGCATCACAACACAGCTTATGAAATAGGGATAAAAGTCACCAATCTAAAACACAGCTGGGCTCATCTTAGAATAGGGGTGCACCTGGTGCACCCTGTGGGAGCGTTTAGAGTGGGTAGTAATCACAAGCTGATTTACTATTGAAATTGCTAAATTATTTTGAAAACGTTTCAATTCACACAAATGTTCCCAGTGTCATCTAACTCTACTGAAATATGAGATATTTTTGATAATGTGCTGGCTAAAGTAGTGCAGCCAAAAGCCTGACCACCACAGGACCAGCACTCTAGCTGATTACAGGGTACAGGCTCAGCCAGGCTGCCCAGGCTGTCAAGTGGGAGGTGTAGCTTCAGCCCCAGGGACTGAGTCCCAAATCCAACTGAGACTGCCCTGATTTAGAAATTGCTGGTGTCCAGTGCAGCCACTAGTACACCAGACACTGAAAGTAGATGCACATGCTCTGCCTTTGTACCAACTACAGCAGTTGCAATGGGAAACAGAAGTGAAAAACCTCACTCAGCAGCTTTGTTCCAAGCCCACATATAGGCATCTCTGCTACACACAGAGTTGCCCTTGGGGTTTGGAAGAGTCCTCTTTGGGCTACCAACAAGGCCTCAATGACTGTGTTAAAAAAAATCTGTATGAAGCCTGGGATGTAATCAGTCTGTCATTGAACTTTCCTGGTAATAGAAAACATGAAACCTACAGCATATACCAGACTGGACACACACTGCCTTGAGTACTGCTGTGTGAGGCTGGTCTCCCAAGGGCAGAGGTTATCGTGCTTGGGAGGTTTGGGAAGGAAGGGTGAGAATAAGGAACAGGCTGGTGATCTCTTCCTTCCCCAGGTTCACAGGGCATACTGGGATAGCCACTCCCAGAACACATTGTGTTCTTGTCAAAACCATAAAACAGAGAGGCAAGGAGCCAGAGTAACGATTCCTGCTGGGAGCTAGAATGAATCAGAGAATGTCCTATACTCTGGAAACACAAGTTTTCACGTGGCATAACACTATGCTTGGAAGGGGGGTGGTGACAATACACAGACAAAGGTGAAAGTCAGGCTATGAGAGCACATGGGCTTCTGCCTGTTTTTTCCTGCAAGAGCTGGAAATGGTGTTTTACTGGGTCCCCTAGGGACAGGGCTGGCCAAGTTCACAACCCTGGTATCTTGGCTACTGGGGTGTGATTTGGATGAGGACATTGACCCCATGCCTGATCCTCTCTGTACCTCTGGGTTTGGTGAGCTGTGGGCAGCCCTTGCCCTGGCTCACACCGTGCTCCAGGTGTGGGCTGCTCTCTTCTGTACAAGGACTGCACTCCAGTCCCCAGTTACTGTAGACAGCTGTGGTCTCCTGGGGCTTCCCTCTCTGACCCAACACCATAAATGCTTCATAATGTATTTGAACAGTTCTTTCATCTCTCTCTTTCAGGAATTACAGAGGATTTTGTTAACCATTTAAATAGCGCCAATAATTGTCTGGTATCAGCCTCATAACAATAAAAGAATTCACTGATTTTCCAAAGGTAAAAGCAGGATATGCCTCATGTATATATCACAGACACTTATTCAGACAGAATAAATAAATTCCATCCTACAGCTGTTTCCTAGGTAACTGAGCCAGGACTACAGATACAGACTGTGTGCAGCTTAGAGTTGAAAAAAAAAAAAATGCAGCATTTCTTTCTGTCTCCAAACTTCTGATTTTATGGGACTGCAAATATGATAAAAATGTTTCAAAAATGAAATATGTAGCTGGAAAATATGCACCTATTCTCATACTGCCAAAACATGCAATTCTGAGAGTTCTGCAATATATCACTTCTCCAAACCAGTCAGAACAACCTTGTCTATGATTGGATTTCAGTGCCCAGACCCCCGGGAAGCTGCAGGGAGCAGTCACCAAAAATTGTGGTTGTGTTTTTCACACATGAAATCCAGTCATCTTAGCCAAATAGGCTTAATGTGCAAGCTGAGAGGAAGTCAGCCCTGTACAAGGGACTGCTGAAATTTCTGGTATCTTCCAGCAATGTAAGGGCTCCCTAGCATTAACAAGCCAGAAAGTTCCAGTGGATGGTACCACCTTGCATCAGCAAGGTGTGAGCAAAATTGTTCAGAGAAGCTGCACTCCACAGCTGCACTGCAGGAAAATGCAATCAGATCCTTTGAAGCCCTGTTCTGCCTTATTTTGTCCACGAGTTAGAGGGGTAAAAAAACCCCAACAAAACTAAACATCCATGCTCTGTTAGAGAAAGCAGCAGGTGCAACTTTGCACCAGCAATGACAACAAAGGGAGAGCAGTTGTGAAAAATCATTGGAGTCACACAAAGTTAAAAATTATTTGGCTTCCCGCAGTTCAAACAGCTGAAGAACTTTTTGCTAACTTTTTGTTAGCATTCAGCTAGGAAAATCAGAGAAAATAAAAGCCATCATGCTAGGAATACCCTCATTTCATGTATGGGAAGACTAATGTGCTAGTAATCAGATGCTAAATTACATTTGTTTATGACATTGTAATAATTACTTCCAAATATATATTGTGCTGCTTGAAATAAATGTATTTGCTTTTTTTTTATACTGCTCTATGGAACAGTGTTCCTGCCTTATGAATTAGCACATTTTTGTGATGAGAATCACTCAATATCACTCTAATGACAACAGGCTGATAAATATTTAACTGAACTCTTTTATTAGCTGTATAATCACAGAAGGGCAAATACATTTGATTATCAGTAGAACTGAGGTGATCTAGTTTTCATTTCCTAAGTGCATATGAAGTACTCTGAAAAACCAACAGATGTAGTAATTTTAGTGTAAGAAAATAACAAAATAACTCCTTCAATTGTTCTTACATATCTAGTTTTTTTGTTTTGTTTTGGTTTTTTTTTTTGGCTGGTTTTTTTGTTTGTTTTTAATATGCAAAATGTACATGCCAGTGTGGGAAAGGAAAATCTTTAGGGAGTGATACCAAGACAAACTCCTATTCCTGTACAAAAGGATCAGAAAATCATAAATACTGGTGGGGGAAAAAAAAAAAATCATCTGTTTTCATGATTAATTAAATGCAATTTTTAGAAAAGGAATTACAGCATGTGTTTATCCACCCCATCCAGAAACTCAAGCTCATAGACTGAGTTTCAAGAAACATGGTGCCAGCTTTTTACTGAATTACATTTGTGGGGTCCTAGTGAAGGCAGTGGGGTTATATGAGGTGAAAGCCCATGCAAAAATGGACTCAGCCTGTCCCTCTAGAGGTGTATAGAACCCATAGGGCCAGAGTCCATCTCTTCAGCAGTGATTTGAATGTGTTATGTAAAAGTCTATTGACTTCAGGGGATAAACTGCTAATGTATGCCTATGTAAATGTAGTTAGAGTCAGATCACCCACAGCTGTATCCAGCCCTGCAGCTGTGAAGCAGAGTCAAATCCTGATGATATGGGTTCAGTGGTTCTGGTCCATTTCACTTCCATATGCAAATTCTTAATCTGCAGGGAAACAAGTTCCCACCTCCTCTGCTTCCCATTTCAACTCAACAACTCTGAAAATTGCTTAATCTGCCCTTTTGCTGTTCATTAGCAGAGGGGACTTGCAATAGTAACTGTTCATGCACAGCTCCCAGTAAACCAAAGAAAACAAGCTTACACCTGTATTTCAAACAGAACATCCTTAGATGACCAGAAAAAAAAAAGCTTAGTTTTCCTGTTAGTTGGCTAGTCAGAAGCAAGAATTAAAACTGATCAGAAAGCACACTTTGTCACCAAAATTCACAGATTCCATTCCAAAGCCACACACATTTGTCAAGCAAGAAGGCATTTAGTTGTAGTCCCTTGCCTGAATGTACCTATTTTAAAATTTGATCACCTACATAAAACTAAGAATAGGATCATATCATTTCATTGGCTGCAAGTCATAACCTTTCCAGGTCCTGTGAATACACTAGGCAGTAAAATCCTGATGTTCCCATATATCACCTAGCTAGAAACAACAGTCCTCTGGGGTGAAGCTCTTTAGTAAGCATAGCAGGTCCAGGATTTTGCAGCCCAGCCGGTTCAATCTTCACCTGGGCAACAGGGAAGTGCTTGAGGGCCAGGCTGGGCACACAAATCACACAAGTTTGGTGCTTTCTCTTTCAACATAGCTGGCCAGGCACCAGGACACAGCCTGCTGTTACCTGTTATTGCAGATGCAAGGGTACTTAAGTTACTCTCACTGCTTAAAAGGCTAGGGATGCCTCTCCTGAATAGAATGTCATTTGCCACAGAGACCACCTGATGTGAAGAGAAAGCTACAGCCTGCCAGGGGAGTGCACATGATCTCCAGGTGGATTGTCTCACATGGAAATCTGCCTCTAACTTCAGTTTTGTTTCTTCCTTCTGGACCGTCTTACTTACAGAGTTCAAAAGCAACCTGCAGAATCAATACATCAGCAAATTACTAAAAGTAGATAGTCTGAATGTGCAAATACAAGAGGGAATGTCAAAACAGACAAGACAGCCCTGAGGAGTCATTCAGTGCCATGCTGATGAGCTCCAAGAGAAGAATCTATTAATACTGCCTGATGAGCTTGCTCATCCAATTTATTGGAACACACAACCAAATGTATGAGAAAGCTGTACCACAGCTAAACTTTAGAACAGGGATAAGGCCACGAGCACAAGTAAAGCTACATACACACACTGAATTTTGTAATGCAAACTGCATTACATACAACTTACAGTGTACAAAACGAAGCAAAACAAAAATATCCATGACTTGGTTTATATTTTCCACCTAAACTTATTTATCCCACAGCTGTAATTAACATTACACTGCAGCACAACCAGCTGCCTCCACCTTCTCCAGACTGCCCCTATCTCAAGATTCATACTGGGAGTAGCCCTTGTTTGAAGTAATGAAAACCAAAGTTCACTACTACCCAAAAGAGATAATGGAAAGATCAAAGGCAGCTTGACCCAACCCCTCCCTTTAACTAATACCCACCACTTGCAGAGGAAGTTCCCCATCCGGTATATACTCTGCTGTCAGGATGTATTATAATGTCAAGCTCAATGGAGAGGCAAAAAGCATATAAGGAATTAAGGTTCACTCATCCTCTCTCAATCAGCTCTGCAAACTTGACAGGTTTTTTGTCCTCTTCCTTGCAGTTGCTTGTTAATTTGTATCAGTCATTCTCTTCTGGCTCTGTTTTAACCTAGCAGACTTTTTTTCTATGCAGTCTGACAGTGAATTGAAAATATAAATCAGAAGGAAGGAGTTTAGCTTTGTTAAGTTCACAAGCTGCACCATTTATGCACATAGAGAGCACCATTTGAAAGGAAGCAAGCCCCAAGTAATTAACCTCAAATACTGTAATTATCAGTGTTGTTTTCTTTTTAATCTAGACTCTTAAGAAATCACTTCAATTACTGTTTTGTTATTATGGAAACCACTTAATACGAAACACCTCGGGTTAGAAATGTTAATAGCAGATGAGCTTATGTGATCACAAAGTCTTGCAGTGATGGATCAATAGAGATGCTGTCATTGGCAGACAGCCATCAGCTCAGTTGTTCCTTCTTTATTTTAGACCTACTTCTTGTAGAATATTCATACAAAATTAAATGAAAGATGTTTTCCTTAGGTTTACTCAGTGAAGTTTTTCCTGACTGAACAAGAGTTGGTATTGGTCACAAATACAGAAATGCTCATAATTTCCCACTGCATAGCTAAACAAAAATGTGCTCTAATTTCTCACCCCAGCATACTCTCTAACTCTGCAGGAATGACAGGCAGTTTGCACACACCACTTATTTCAGACGACTGTGGCTCTCTTCTGCTCCCTTCCTAGTTTTCTTGATCTACTGCAAAGTCCACTTTTAAGAAAAGTTATACCTAAACGACCAGTGGTATTACCCAAACTGTTGAGAGTTCATCAAGCCAGGCTTTCACATCTCCAAGCAAAAAGAGTGGTATTTAGATACACAAGCTCAATATCAACATTTTTCATATGAAAATAATAGAGACCGTTTCTCTGGCTCATTTTTTTCCAGAGACATCAAGCCTTTTTGGCATAGATAGCTCAATGAAATGAGCTATTAGTGCTTCAAAGACCACCTCAGAGAGTAGGTACTCTATTGGACTTGCTGGTGTATAAGATTTCAGTTATAATTGAACTGTGAAATGAAAAATAATAGATAAACATTGGAGTCTGCTATAAATAGAATTTGCTGGTAACATGGAAGATTATACAGGCAGAACATAGTTGTTACACTCATATGAACCATGGTATCCTGATTTTTAAAGTGTGAAAATAAGAAACAAAAAGCACTCAATATTTGCCTCACAATGGCAAATCACTTTTGCAGGACATGAATTATTTTTTTCCTAGGCCGAATTCTTATTTTCTATGATATCCACAGGTATCTTCTTATTTTTATGGAATTGAGAAAACATCCCAAATGCTCTGTAATGTTGCCAAAACTTCTACTCCCTTTTTCTGTTTAAAGATAGAGTAGAGGAGAATGCATTGGTACCATCAGCTACCACACCAGAAACATCTTCATCCCCAGACACATGTGCCCCAGGACTAGAAATGCCTTTTCCCCCTTACATTACATTATCATAAAAACAATAGTTTAATTGATTTATTATAATGACAAGCAACCCTGACATCCAGCCCATCCAGGAACTATGCAAGCAATTAAAAATACAATCTTGCAGAAAGCATCATGAAATTGATAACATAAAATGAAATAAGTTATTACATTTCCACTTAGAATTCTTATGAACTTATATAGTGAAGTATATTAAGTTATTTCTCCCAAATGTAGATAGCTAGCATGGAAACATGTTGAAAAACAAGGTATATAGAGAGAAACAAGGGACACAGGCTTAACTCTATAGATCTGAATAACCCTTTGCAAAATTATGTAAAGATATCTCACATGTGAATAATAAGAAAGTCTTTGCTCTTAAGGATGACATATTCCTGAGATTTAGCCGAGTTCCTGCTTTATTTTTTTTTTTCACAATCAGAGAGAATTGTATGGTAATTGCTGATTCTGCAATAAGAGTTCTAGCAATATTGTTAACTGACTTTCCCTCCCAATGTCAGTTGGTAATACAGTAATTTTCCCACCTCCAGGATTATATTACCTGCCAGCACAACACAAATGGCTTGGAAAAGAAGGGAATTTTATTGCACTGCTTTAGGCCATGTCTACATTGGGTAGTTGTACCATTTTAACCATGGTTAGCTTACATTAAAGTAGCTGGTGTGTACATCAGACTGGTTTTCAAAGTGATTTAGTACCTCAGGCTACACTAAGCAGCCCTCCTTAGAACAGGCATTAATCCATTTTGTAGAAGCCTGTTCCCTTTGGAGTTCATATGGCCCTGGCTGCTCTGCTGCCACAAGTCCTTTACTTAGCACCTCTGTACTAAGCTGCCTTGATATTTCTGTGTCTCCAGTGTGTTGATGCTGCCTTTGCTAGATGCACTTTCTGTTTAATTATCAGTAGCCCTACAGACATCAACATATCAAGCTTATCTACCTGCTCTAGGACACGTGTACCCCCTCTTCATGGATCTGTGCTTAGTTCTTAGACCTGACTGCGCTTGCCAAAGACACTTAACCTCACCACAGGAAGATATCCTGCAGCAGAGATGCTTTCAGGGAGTTGCTAGAGCAGAAAGGCAAAACGCTGACCAAAGCTTCACTCAATGCTGAGTTAAAGTACAGGACTCTGGTTAAACTGCAGTAAAACAAGAGGCCATGATGAAAACACAAGCAGAGCTCCTAGACATAAGGTAACAATTGCATTTTTGCGCCCAGGTTATAGATAAAACCAGAACCTAATAGGATGTATGGTGCCTGCGCTGTGATAAATACCCACAATGGAACTGGCAGGCTCTGAGGACTCACTGGGGGTGCCCAGTGCCCCACGCATGGATGAGGTCTGACCTGGAAGAGAGTTATGGGCTGCCTGAGACTATGCAAATGGGATAGAGGCAGAGAGTGCCCAGGAAGGGCAGCCACCATGAAACACAAATTTAACAGCCATCTTATCACCATGGCTGGGATTTGCCAGCAAGTGTAATGTGCTATATTGTTACACAAAGGCCCACAAGGTTTTCCAAGGGCTAGGGTTTTCTTTATTAGGAGCTCAACTGAAGGAGATAGCCCCCTTCCACCTATGCATTCAGCCCTCTCGCAGACATCACACCTTTGTCCTTTAGTACATGACATTTACAGCTTTCCTCTGTCATGAGGAAACTCCCGAGTCCTTCCTCCCAAATCCTACCCCCACATTAAAAATGGATACTTTTAATTTCTGACTTCAGGTACATTTTTTGTGTCCATATTTAAGGCTTCATCCTCTTCATACAACACAATCCCATGTCTCAAGGGGAGTGCAGCTGTGGAAGCCGGAGGGACAGATGGGCAGGACTCGGCCCTTGCATTGCAGCACCCTCAGTCCAGAGAAGCTGATGGTGAAGCCCCTGCTCTGCACAGCAGCAGGGGAGTGAGTGGGCACAGAGATGCTGCTGCTTTGGGAGCAGCAGCCTACGCTGCTGCAGAGGATGTTGGTTTGGGACAGGAGGGGGAAGAAAGGAGAACAGTCAGAATCTCTCCTGCACTCCACCATGCAACAGAGTCAGGGTACAGAGAGGACATGCACCGCATCAAATCTTGTCCTGAGCCCACACACCTCACCACGGCCTCTGGTCAGATGAGAAATGCAGTCCTCATGAGATGCCACTCTTACTAGCCTTGAGATCTTCAGAACTGGAAGAGTTTTTCAAGTTCTGAAGGTTTGCTTCTTTGTCTCAATAAATGTTCACTGTGTCTTAATGCTTGAGCTGTATGCCACCCATTCTCTCTTTCTCTCCGTTTGGGACAAACAGGCCAAGTGAACATGGGATTTCTTGCACTCATAACTCAAGTAAAGCATTACCATAATTTCTACAGATGTGAGGTCTGCTGACAGTCAGCAGCTACATCCAGGAGGAGCTGGTTCTATTTTCACTAAAATCAACTATAGAATGTCTTCTGCAAGTCCCAGTGTAAAGCCCGTGAAGGAGGGGACCCTGCAAGCTTGCCACAGTGCAGTCTTGGGGGAAGTCACTTTTACTGAGGTGAACGCAGGGCCAGGAACCACTATTTATGTTTTTATGGCTGAGAAACAGAACAGACTTTCAGAGTTCAGACAGGGAAATGGCCGGCAAAGACAGGTGAGCTATCAATAGCCCTTGGTTAAAACTCTTGAATTCAGACTGCTTCAGTATTCAAATTTCAGAAAGAAAGAAAAGGACTTTTGTTTCTCACTTCAATTCTACTTCAAGAGAAAAGACTCTTTTCCAAATACAACAAAAGATAGTAAATTTTATTTGTTCCTACCTTTTGTATGAATAAAGGAGGGCTATAATTTCTAGGAAAATGGAAATAATATATCACCATGTTGCCTTTGTATTTCTCTTTTATGCTGCAAGTTCTTTCCTTAACTCTTGAATCAGCTATGAGCAAAGGGAGTAAGGAGAGCTGCAAATATAATCTTGAGACCTCTATATGTAAAAGTACGAACTATGAGTGGTTCTTGGCTCATTTGCCTGTCTACAAGCATCTAGTGCCAGTTACCTATGCCAAGTACCCTGCTGGGCTCCACACATCTATTCCTGAAAGCTGCAGGTCTGCCTGAGGTCCTTCACTGCACCTTCTCTATGATCCCCATAGAGACACCCAAATGTTTCAAACTGCACTGAGTATTGTCCTTTGTTCAAGATACCTAAGTCAAGCCCACTGCTGCATCCAATATTTTTAATTTCCAAGCCACAGCATACGTCAATATGCAACACAGACTAATATTTAACATTGTACATGTAGAAAAACTTGTTCTGAACAGAGTCACAAGGTACATCTAAACACAGGTCTCCCTTACTCCAAGAGGCTCTCACTTCTGCTGTACATTGTGGTCCACACTGTGAGGCAGCAGTAAAAAGTTCAGGGACTGATGACACATCTTTAATACTGTCTTTGTAGGCATAAGAAAAGGAAAAGCACTGATTTTAAAAAAGAAATCAATTAAACATTAAGCCAGCTCCTGTCACGTTATTAAATGTGTTTCACATCTATCAATTCCAAAGCACAAACCTGCTCCAACTAGGTATAAAGGTCTGCAACCAAACACGGATCCCACTGAAATCAAGTGGCAAGACTGCCACTAGACTTCAGCAAGCCTGGGCCTTGCTCTGGAGGGATTGTTTGGACTGTAGTTTATTTTGTTTTCCTGGGAGAATGGAATTTACACAATCTTGCTTTGTGTATAAAGCATCTCAGTCTACCCCAGTAACTTTGTACCTACTGGAAAATCTCAAGACAGCCCAAAGACATCAAGTTTCTATGAATTCAGTAAAAATAAGAAGATGGGTGGCAGAGAAAGATCCTATCAGTGGTCAGTAAAGGCCATGTGGCAAAACAGGTCACAAATGTGAGGCAGATGGAGAACACTAGACTTTAGTCCTACAACCCCTGGAGCAGCTCAATTTTGTTGCTTTTTCAAGAGTCTAAGCTCAAGATTCAGGATTAAAATCATTCAAGTCTTGGGGTACTTTTTCCTTGGTTTTTATTTCATCAGAAGACAGAGCATGCCAGTGGCTGCACAAGTGAGCAGAGGTAACAAGAGTACACAGTGATCAAACACCATTCTTTCCATGACACTATCAGACTCAAATATCCTACCTGCAGAAATAAGTGGAAAGTGATTTGAAAGAACACCTCGATGAGTAAAGTATTGCAAAAGCTGAATGATCCTCCCATTATCTCCTCTCAGATGCTGGCAGCGTCACAACACATTACATTAAACCATTCTCACATTTGCATCTCAGGGATTTTCCCTGGTAAGTCCAGAAGAATTTTGTTCTTAAATACCGTTTTGTGGATATTTTTTAGATAAACACAGTAGCCAGTTTCAGCTGTATTCCAGCAATAAAGACATATTCCTAGTGGAGGACTTGCCAATTTATAGCCATGACTGTAGGTTTTCTGCAGTTGTTTTTAGGCTAACACTGAGATAAATATGGCGTTTGTCTTTATCCCCTTGGTCCAAACTCACCAATGGCTAGAAATCCTACATCATTTAGGAATTCAGTGCCCAGGAAAATTTTAGTCTGATATTTTTGGGTAGACTAGAATTGTATAAGACCCAGATGAATTATGACTACCCTACTGCAGAAAGGACTCTCACTTTTCACTCACTCTTGAAGAGTCAATAATTTGTGTTCAAGCAACTGGCCTCTTCTGGCCTATACTTATGATTTTATTAGAAAAATAGAATTCTAGAAGTATCCATTTAAATTCATAGGTACAAACAAGTCACTAAATAGCCTACTTTACACTGAAAAATTACACCACACACATTTTTCTGAATAAAGGAAACTATATTCTATGGACAAATAGATAATTTATTCTGGAATGTACCCCTGATTGGAACATTTTCAGTCATTTCTTTGTGTAAAAATTGGTGGGGTTTTTTGACTTTACTATAGTTCTAGGACACTTGCATACTTAGAATTAGCCTTTGTTAGTATGCACAATTCAATAAATATAAGAAATATACCTGAATGAGAGAGCCCAGCGAAAAATAATTAAATTCTTCAGTAACAGTAAAAAAAAAATCTGATTTTTTTGTACTATGACACACAGTTTCTTGAAGATACTAACTCATGCTGACAACTTCCACTGACTTCAGATGAATTTATAGATAAATCAACATTCATGCACGTGTGTATTTGAGTGTGCACACATGCACATATACAGCCTTGAAGTATTTACTGCATTACCGTTTGAAGATTTTTGCTTTATCTCCAGTTGCTTCAAGATGTCTTTCCTTTTTAAGGATTCACTTTTAAATCAGAAGGCATTTCTCTCTCATTAATTTCTTCTAGGATCCGGTGCTCTACTTCTGACAGACATTAAGCAGTTGCTAATCTCAGTGAGAGTTATATCCTTAATATCTATAAGGGTGTCTTCCTATTATTGTGAAATAATCAGTTTTCTTACTGGATTATTTTAAAAAATCCACTTCTTGAGAGCAATATTACTTTAAAGAGTGAAACAGCTATTTCCTGACAGATGCCAGAAAAATTAAGAAAAAATGATATAGAAAATATATTATGAGCAGAGTTTGTCATTAAAAGACTTGAAGTTAGATTTTAATCTTACTCTGAGAAGAAAAATTGCGATTATATCATATATACAGTAACTTAAGCCAATTCTAATAATGTTAAAAGCGAGAAGCTGCTGATATAATGAGATGATCAGCTAGGGTTATTAGGGGAAAGCCTACAACAAGTCAAAATGTTACTAACAGAGCTTCACTGTTTCTGTCTTCCAGAGACAATTTATATTGCTTGCAACTGCCAGTCTTTAAACACTCTCCTTGTTCACTGTAAGGCAGGATAACAGTGAAACAGAAAATTCCTGGGTGATATGACAGCCGTAGCAAGGCTCCTCCAAGAACAATTTTCAGCCTTGTAGTTGAAATACTTTAACAGAACTACAATAGCTGATCAAGGAGGTTTGCAGTACTCATGGGTACAGAGAGAATGCTCAGGTTCTACATATGATATGCCAATAAGGACTCACAAGTACACTGTAGCTAACAGAGTTCAAATGAATTCCAGACCTTAAATTACTACAACAACAAAGCTTCTTGCATTAACTTTTTTTTTCCTTATACCCTGATGATTCTTCATGCTACTTATTTTATGAACTATATAATGATATACTTTTTAAATTATAAGTAGTTATATACCCCATAGGTATATAGTGCAATTATAAAATACTTGGGTTTGGGTGTACATAAAATTTTGTATCATATAGAAGAGAAATGATTGAGAGATTGCTGTAAGAAAGCATAAGATGTGCAGCTCTCTTGCATGATGCCTTGGCACCAAAATTTCCAAATGGGTGATCCAAGCATAGCAAGATGTAGCAAGATCCAAGTTTCCAAGTTGCTTCCAAGCCCTTGTACTTAGCAAAAGCATCTGACAGTCAAGGGCTCCAACATGAGCTTATAAAAACACAAAACTCAACTTAATTTTTCTCTCAGAAAACAAAATATTTTTTCTACAGAAAAATTATTAGATGAACCATTACATCAATGACATGATCATAGATCCCAGACATAAGACTGGAAGATTAAAGTTTCAAAGAACTGAGAGGCTTCAATGTTTGACTTTTATTGTGTTTCTTAAGCTTCTCTGAAAAAGCTCTGCCTTTCTAAAGGCTGGGGCTGTTATGTTATTTCTAAACACTTCAGCAGGGCCAGAGTTCCACACCGGCTCTTACTCTAAATTAAACATGCAGCCTCAACCACAGGCAAGAGCAGTTGCAGTGATTTCTGTGAAGTTGTGCCATGCTGTATGTCAGAGGCTGCTCTAGATGACCAGTGGGCTCTTGTGGCATTATGAAACAATGAAGATTCACACACCAAAAACATCATCTAAACAAGACAAGACCTTTGCAAAATCAAATCTTGTGGATTTATGCACATACCTAAATGCTCTGCAAAGTCCAGCTATTTTGCATTCTTATTTCAATATCAGATTTTTTGTTGGCGGGAGAGCTTATTAATTGCAGTTGTTTGCTTTATTACAAGAGTATGTGAGAGTAATCAGGCATGCCACTTGAAGAATTCACTGTGCCCATTAGAAAAGCCATCCCAAAGTCATTAAAAACTTTGCACAAGGTTTTAGTGGAGTATCCCAGGGCTGCAGATTGGGAAGAGTGGCTCTCCTATATACAGTACTCTTTTTTAAAAAAATTTCTCACCTGATTTGATGTTACCACAGACCAGGCCCTGCCCCGGGGGAGCATAACAAGTTGACAGGAGACGTGGCACAAAACAAAGCTGGATTTTGCTCCCCCACCCAAGATGAAGTGCCTCTGTGGTTGCACAGCCCTGGGCTACCTCTGTGGAGCTGTGTATTGGAGATGCTTGTGTAGGAAAAAGTCTTATTCTGTAAATCAGCTCAAGATGGGCTCTGAACTGTTCACATTCATTGATCAACAACAATTTTTTCCCTTTGTCAGCCAGCCATAAAATAAGATTTTGCAGGAAGGAGGTGACTATATTTCTGAACCTGCTACGGTACCTCCCCCTTTCCCACACTCAGAGGCCAGGCATTTATCTGCTCTTAGCTCTGTCCTGCTTCTTGCATTAACCATAGGATTTGCCTGCTGTAACTGCAGCTCCTTGCTTACAACAACTGGAGCTCTCTATCCTTGGCAGGATGAAGAACTCATAACTGATGAGATGAATGCCAGTATGTTAAAGATTCAGAGGTCAAATTGGCTCCAGAACTGCACTGCACACTGTTAACTACTTGTGAATACAGAAGGCTCTAAGCTCCCTCAATGAATTCACATACAACTTTTGCATCATGTGCTCAGGGACAATTTGGCAATGTATAAATTGTGGTTGCAAGAAGCCTTTTTTACTTTATTCCCTTGAGTGATTTTATTAGTTTTCAGACCTTCGGCATTACTGCACTGTGGAAACATTTTATAGAGAAACACAAAGCCATACTTCTGGGGCTTTGGATTTGCATTACTCCAATTAAAAAAATAAAAACCAAAATCCCAACAGGACAATGAATAAGAAACTCTTGCTTTAGGCTTCACTCATGATAGGTTTGGACTATCTTCACTGAAGAACATAAAACCAAGTTCTGCTTTTCCTGTTGAAACACATGGGATTTGTTCTTGCACAACTAATAGTATTTAACTGGGCTTGCTGGTTGACTTGCACAAGTGGGCACAAGATATTTCAGCATCATTCCAGATTATATTTTGTTTAATTCAATGCTTTATTGGCACATGGTAGAATAGGTAAAATGAATTTGTGAATTCTAGATAGAATAAGTTATTTTACTGGTGGAATTCTACTTCCAGTCATCATGTTTGGGGTGTCCTCCCAGAAAAGTTGAGGGATTTTAGTATAAAATCAGCCTTCAATCATGCAACTGTTTCTAAGTGAAAGAGCCAAATATCATCCAGGAGCCACAAAATATGTATGTATGAGAGTGATTCAGACTAAAATAAAATCTTGCACTTGTCATCAGAAGAGGAGGGAAAAAAACCAGTGCTAAATACAGCCACCATAAAGAAGGTTAACATTTTACCAGAGTACAGTTTCTGCTCAGGTACTTTAGGGCAGCTTGTTAACTCTCTTAGCCTTGTACTGTTTCCTGGGGGTGCGGCCCTGAGAGCTTGTAGCATTCAAGAACAGACCTAGCAGACAGTTTTCATATGCTAAGTGCTACTTTCAAAGCAATTATTGCTGCTTTTAACTTGTAACTGGTGTCTACAAAGACCTCGAGACTTCATTCGGAAGAGCAGAGGAATAATATAATGGATATATAAACAATATATGAGTGGCTTTCATCTCTGTGCATCTAAGAAATTTCTACTTGAATAGCAGTGATCACCTTAAGCATGGCCATTCATCTCTCAATACATTTCCTAATTAATTGGTTCTACTAAACCTTAGAAGTCAGACATTTAGCTTAAGAAACAAAATAAAACAAAACATTATTCAACCCAAATATTTATTACATAGAGAATATATTAATCAGTACAAGTAAGCACTGACTTATAAGGCTGAAGAAGACAATGCTCCAAAACATTTTTTCCAAAATAGAATGATTTTAGAGATTATAACCTTGCTGACAGAGGTTAATTTTTTCTATTTAAAAGGAGTATTTTCATCTTAGCATCTAAATTCATGTCAATCTTGCCTGAGTTGCAAGCAGCTGATGACTGAGAATTATACATAAGTAAGCATGGGCTGAAACTGGAACAAATTTTTAAACCTAGATTGCTTGATAGTTAAATGGCAGTAACATGGCCCAAATCAAAACGGACTATGCAACTGAAAATTTTGGTGCTGATGAACTATAGGCTTGGGGTTTTTTTTCCAAATTACCTGTTCAACAGTTATTTGTAAAACATGCCTGATTAAAAAAAACCCCAATAAATGTACTTTGTTGTAATGTAGTTATAAAGCAATCTTTATACTAAAGAGCTCTTTGGTTTTCTCAGCATCTCAGGCAGGTATTTTCACTTAATACACACTTGAACTTTTACAACTTACATAAAACAACACCAGAAGAGGAAAATGCACAATTCTCTCAGCTGCACATGTATAAAGCAGAGTAGGGATGCTGACTACACTACATGAAGGTAGGAGTTTCCAAGTACATTAGAGGAACTCTTATGTGTGATAAGCTTTGACTTTAACTTTGAGTCCATTAAGGGACAAAGTATGGCTCACAGAGGTTTAAGTGTTCAAAAGAGAGGCAGGGGGAGACTGGCAGAAGGGAACTGCCTTATTCCTGCAAAGAGCATGCTTTCCCCTGGGACCCTGAGAAGGGGGAATCTGGAAAGTGCTTTCTCTACACTCACTATCATAGAAGAGATTAAACTAATCCTTTAGAGTTTGGGAATGGAAGGGGAAGAGAAGGGCTCTCTGTGCCTTCTCTCCAGTTGAATGCTCAGTAATAGACCTCAGCTGAGATAAGGCTGACTCAAACTTTTTTTTAATTGAAAATCATTTATTTCCCCAAGTACCAACATATCAACTTTACAAGGCAGGCTTCAGCTGGTATCTTATATGTTGAAGGTATCATACTGTCATTTAACAATTAAAGCTAATCACATCATCCTTTAATGAATTCTTCCATTATTTTAATCTCTTCTAGGGAAAGGGACTAATTTTTAATGTGCTTTGTATTTATAGCTCCTGCTCTGGCTAACTCTAGACTTCTGAAGTGAGCAGCATCACTAGTACCAGTCAACAAGAGCTGCGGCCAACACCCCTTTCTAACGTTTGCAAAGCTGTACAGATAAAAGAGTAAATCTCGTTCTGGTTACTTACTGAAGCACCTTGTCCCCTGCCATGAACATCCACTGAGGCTGCAGCAAAATTAAGTTACAGACAGTGCCAGTCTCAGCACGTTTAGGATGGACAATCAAAGTTAACACAAGGAAACTGGTGTTTTTCAGTTTTCCTGAAAGGCTGAATCCACCATGTCTATCTTAAGCAAGCCAGACCCACTTCCCAAGAAGAGCTGTATGCGTGTCACAGCTCTGCTCCTCAATAAGCATTTTTGTTCTTAACCCAAATCACTTGCAACCATTTTGATGGCTAAATTCAAGTACATCAACTTACATCCTTAAAACAACATACAAAAAAGTCTCCCAGCTCATAATTTTTCCTTCCAACAGGGTTGCAGGAAAATACAAAGCAGCTATTGATTGTTTTATTTGCTGAATCAGATTTAATAAACCAAAAAAGAATAACCAAGTGTCCACTCTGTATCATGGACATTGACTAGGCATTCAGTGCTATGTCTTAATTTTTACAGCGCACACATCATACCGAGAGGAGAGAATTCATCCGGGGTAGAGGAACATCCCAAACCCAGAGCTGGGTTCTTCCATAAGCGCCATTCCATGATGCAGAGCACCATGCTCTGCACAAACTTCCTCATGAGGAGAGCAGTACATGCCAGGGCACTGTCCTGGCTCAGTCCTTTGGAGAGGCTGCTTGCTGCACCACATCTTGCTAGTGCTCAGGGGACTGTGTGCCACCAGCCTTTCACCTCCTGTCAAGTGCTTTTGGCTCAGAAAACAGAGAGGAAAGGGAGCCACAAATGCCAGGAGTTGGCGTCTGCACCCATCCCTGCGGCACCGCTGTGCAGCCTGGCAAAGAGAGACATCACCCACCCTGAATTTGCAAATACAGCTATTTTCCCCCTCAGTTTAATTACATTGACTACATCTCTTTATTAGAAAGGTATCTTCCCCTGCCTCAAGCCATAACTTGCAGGTTTTTCCCATTGCAAAATCTAGGATTAAAAGCAGATACTGCTGTTTCCACCTTCACAAATCAAGATGATTAGTTATTAGATATCTCGTTTCACTACCAAATAAGATAGTTACATAAAAACATTAACATGGGTAAGACTATGATGACTTGCCAATTAGTTTAACTGCTTAAGCTGTGTGCAGAAACCATGGAAAACTGACAGTGGGTAATACAATGCAGGTGTATATGCTGGCAGACAAATTAAAGAAATTAGACCTTGATAAAGGTGATGACTTTTTAATTTCAGTTTTCATGGGGGTAATAAACAAACAGAGCTCCATCTGTTGAAATTCACTTCTTAGGAGCAAAACCACAAATTCCAGGTGATCACAGGGGAAACATGATTCTGCTACTGGACATTTAACAGCGTTAAAATACCATGATCTTTTTGGGGAACCTTTTTGTAGTGCTTTGACACAATATCTGAATTTGTCTGTTAGACTTTGACATTTGAAAACTTATGCCAAGAAAGAAATAAAACAGAGCTATTTCTTAGCAAACCAAAGGACGAGTTAAAGAGTGAAGATGAACACTTGCAAAATGCTAAGACATCCAAGGAAAAAATAAACTCTTTCTGACGCTAACAAAAAAATCGCAACATACAAGTATTTAGTTCTATAAGCAAGAAACTGTAAATTACATATGCTGTCAAAGCATGAAAATTCATATTCCAGAGACTTAATAAAAAACAAGCATTCCTATACAAACAGAGTCATCACTAGACTCCATATTCCTTCCTTCTAATTGCCACTCTGAACATCAAGGCCTGCTGACGCACTGCTTGTCCCTGTTGTCTGCACAGGGTATTGTATTGGTTCTCAGACAGACAGACAGCCTCCTCCTGTATGGCTTGGATAAGAGGTGTCCTTGAAGTGCTGCCCTTCACCTTAAACAAGTGTTCATGTGCCAAAGCTGTAGCAGAGCCCACCGATGAAGAGAGAGGGGGCAACAACTGTTAGGTAACAAAGATGAAAGTCCTAAAGACTCGGTTATCTTGTAAAACACAGAAGGGTAGATTCCTTTTTGCTGAATTACTGAGGGAAGATGTAATGCTTAATATGGATGGTATGACATTAATCTGGTTTTCCTCATATGTTAGCTAAATCCACACTACAGCCAGAACCAGTAGTAGGACACCAGTTTTCAGGAATGTTCCAGAAAGGACACAGAAATATCTACAACAGGAAATTTAGTCTTTTTTATCTGTCCAAGTGGTTGAAACAGTAATAGGGAACAAAATTAGCAACCCACACTAATGTAATGTGCAGGAGTTGAGGGTGGTTTTTACAAAGGGTTATTGCACTGCTCAAGTCTAAGAGTTACTGAGAAAGCAACAGATCAAGGCCTCATCTAACGGTATTCTTGAAATTGCAAGAAACATTAAGGGCTCTAAAAGTATCTGCACTGCCAGAAGATCTATGCAAAATCCTCTGAGAAACAAAAATATCCAAGAGTGAGAAAAGTTACTCTACATAATAAAAGTGCAGATATCAAACTGACTGAAAAACTTGCAGAAAAATTTCATGATATAAAAGCAAGAAAATAGTAAGCAAAACTCAAAGTAGGATTGCATATGCAAGGAAAAAACCCCTAATTCATTGTTGCTTAATTAGATATAACATGAAATTCAAATTGGATTCTATATACATAGTTATGTGGAAAATGAATCTTGATGTTCAGAGGCACTCATGAAGGTAAAAAGATGTGAAAGCATGATTAGAAGTGTAATGAACTGTAATGGGTTAAAATTCAACAACCGGGCAGAAACACCAAAAATATGTAGTGGTTATCACATTCGCCTAATTTTCATTTTAGTGGAATAGGATTAAAAGAAAAGCAAAACAGGTTCAATTCAAAATAGAAACAGTTAGATTTATTAACATACAGTAAAGGTAAACAAACAAAAAAAACCAACTACGAAACCCTCTCAAAAACAACCCCTCTTCCTCCCTAGCAACAATTTACTTTTCCACGAAAAAGCAATGCAAAGGGACAAAACATCAGAACTCTTAAGTCAGCATCACTTAATAAAATAGTCTTTCATTCAGTCTTTTGAGAGAGACAAGTCCCTCNGTGTCCCAGAGGGTGTACCCCTTTTACCTGATTGGCCAGCTTAGCTGTTAGTTCTAAAATGGATTAACAATTGGTTTTTCTTATCATTTATGCTAAACCAATACATGAACCTAAACAGAAAATGCCATTGCATCACTATGCTAATCTATGGCACTGCCACTCCTTAAGACTTTGTAATTAGTCCTCTCACCTCAGAAGAGGGAAAAAGACTTAAAGAGCAATGAAGATGATAGAAACCTGTAACACATGTCATATGAAGACAGATCAAACCATTCAGCATTCTGATGAAAGAGCTGGAACAGGGTGCAACAAGTATAGTGGCACTTTTAAAGGGTTGGATAAGATAAACACTAATATCCAGAGTTAGTAATGAAAATACTGAGTGGCAAACTCAGAAATAAAACTAAAGGGAGCACTTTCTCCATGGTTATGTGTAGCTGGTTGCAAAACTATCAGAATCATTGAACACCAACAGAGAAACAGAACATTAATTTCTTACATAATTTATACAAGTTCATAGAACAAAATCTCGAGGGGTTGTTAAAAACATCAGTGCAAATGCAGCCTCAGTGTTAAAAAGGCTACAGATTACCAAAAACTAGCATCTACACTGAAGATCATACATTTGCCCTTATTTACATTCCTTGCCTCATCATATGCTGCTGTCAAAGGCAAGATATTAGTTCAGAGTGACCACTAGGTTTTGGATTCAGGCAGGTCAAAATAATATATGAAGTAAGTCTTATATGTCTTGAACATGCACACTTTATTTAAAATTATTCAAAGGGCAAAGGAGAAGGTTCATCATAAAAAAAATTAACACCATCCCAGGTTAAAATAAGTAAAAAAAACCCATAATAGATTTAAGACTATCTTAAGAGATTGCAAAAGAGACATTGTGAATACTATCAAGTTTTCCCCAATAGCCCATGCAATTCATATTCTTGGAGGGTTAGAAGTCCCGTTCTGTACCTCCATGTGACAGAAGGAATCCACATTCAGGCATTTGACTTTGAGGATTCCTAAGCACTAGGGTGCTCTTTTTCTCCTAGACCAGCCAGAGGATACATCAATATCCATCCCAGTTGTTTGCTAGGAGCAAGGAGTTGAAAGAATGCCACACATCCCTCAGGAAGCACAAACTTTTCTGCTGGTTAAACAGCAAAGTAGTGGAACACCTCAGTAAGAAAGTGCTCCATTTTCCCAAGGAATTGACTTTGAAGATAGTGAAGGGATAAATGCTACTAGGAAAAGGAATGGCTGTGACAAGTATGAGGCACTTGTGTCCTAGCAGACAAACTACAAATACAGGACCTCTTCCATACACCAACACAACAGAGCATGTTCCATCCCTGAGGAGCCAATGCCTGTCAGCAGGCAGCCAGAATCCAAGACATGATCAGATTTTGTCTAGACTTTCTTGGTACCTTCTTCACCCCTTGAACAAGCCACAGGGACACCAGCCCAAGTTATCTGTAAGGATGTACCCCAAGCACTCAGCATGCCAAAGGAGGAGAATAAAACCAGAAAATATAGTCAGGTAAGTGGAATTGCCTCTCAGCTACAGAGTTTGTGCTCTAGGACAGTTTTGTTGTGGTATATCCAAGTCCACCTGATGCAAATGCAGCAAACCAACAGAAAAACCTTACTTTGTAAATTGCTCAGAATAGAACATCACCTGGTACCAAGTCAGTTGGTCTCATAAAAGATATTGCTGTTCTGCACAAAACTTGCTTTGTACTACATCAATAATAGCCAATCTCTTTATTTTGCCTTGGGGCAACTTTGTCCCCTTCATTAAAGAATAGAGAGAACAATCAAAACATAGACCTACTTGGATTTTCACAAGGGTTTTGAATGCAAGGAGGCCAATCAAGAGTAACACTCCCATTTTGTCCTAAAGTACTGACTACTACATCCTCTGTGAATGTGACCAAAAGTATATTATTTTTGTAGCTTCATTGGTTAACAAAAAGAGGGCATCTTCTTATTAATCTTTTCCACTTTTGGGCTCTTCTTCCTTTTTCAATGTTTTCAGAGTAAATGACCTCTCCTGCAATCATTGTTCAAACCATTTCAGCTGACTCATCTTTTTCAGCCTACCCTCCAGTTCCATAACAGTTCCTAACAATGTTACTGGTTTTTTATAGTTATTGCTGTTAAGCAACAAATGCCTTCTATTACGGTAAGTCACCTGTGCAAGCAATTTACATATCAGACTTCTGTTTTCCAATTCCAGTTTCTTCTCAACTTCTTCCTCTCCCGTGAGCCTATTCTCACAGTGCATTTTATGAGCTGGAAGCCTGATATTTGAACCAGCTAAACTATTATAGCTGAATTGCAACAATGACATCACCCTCCTCCTGAAAGTGTTTAACAGTATTTAATTTTTCCCCTGTGTTGAAATTTCCTTTAAAATAAACTCAAGAAATGAATGCAAGAACTAAGGATTTTTGTTTAAGGGTATTGTCTTCGTTTTCAATTTGTTTTACAGAATGTGTTTGCCAGCTGTTCTTTTTCATACCTCTCTATATCCAACTTCCTAAATACTTTTGATTTGGCCCAAATTCTGCTCCCTAATGTGAATGATCAGAAGTCACAAGCATATCCAAGAGCTGGAACTGGTTCTAGCTATTCACCCACAGCCTGTCACATCTTTCCGGTTTTTTTTTTTTACACTATATCCGTTCCATTTTTCTTAAATGATCCTAGCCATTTTACTGAGGCAGGTTTTAACAGACAAGTGTGTATAACTAACAGCCCATTCACCGAATTTAAAATTACCCAGATTTTATGTTTTAAAACTTGGAGTGAAGCAGGTTATTTTAATACAATACTCCTGACAGTTGAACAGAAACTGGTTCTACTCACAAATTGGTGCAATTTTAAATATCACTTCAATTAGGAAGCCAGACCACGAGTTATAGATTAAGTTGGTTAGAAACCTTATATGATACAATACTTATTCGCCAAGTATTATAGCATATAGAGGGTATTATTAAATTCCCCTCTCTTACAGCTTTGTTACATATTTCCAGGCACTTCTACCATGTGATTCTATATAAACAGATGGAAATCTTTTAGAAAAACATGGAGTTAGCTTACCCATATATAACAAAAGATAAAGCTGCTAATTCATGAAATGGAGAATTTTGAATCTTAATAACAAAGTATTTTTACTTTAACATGAGAGGCAACATCTATACGCTTTGCCCTTGTTTTAGCCTTTATTTTAGAAGTTGACTACAACTAATTCAGAAAACAGAGCATTTTAAATTTGTTTTAAGCTTTCACACACTGGGATATTTTTACTAAACTAGGGGTTGAGGGAGAATATAGTCCTAAAGAAACATTTCATGGATCAGATGATTTATTTATGCAATTAAAAATTTACAGTAGGCTTCCAGCAAAACATACCATGTTGTAAAATGACTTTTACTAGCATTAAAAGCATTTTACCAGCACCAAGAGGGGAGTTCCACCTTGCTCTGAAGCAGCAGGTGCTAGCTACAGCTAGGTGTGGAACAAGGCCTAAGCAAGATTAGTGAACACACTAATGTGAACTTATATTAGCTCCTCTTGCTGCCTGTAGGTTCAGACCCTTGCAGTGTTTTACACATGAAGTGGCCGTAAGGACTTAAGAATGAGACAGACACAGTGAGTCACTGCTGCTGTAAAAATCATCCATCACAGTGTCTAAAGATTCCCATAGCTGGCTGTGAAACTTGTAGATACCTTGTAACATGAATGCTATTGCAGCTGTACTCAGTTCTACCAACAGATGTTTTAACAGAGACAGGATGCTGAAAGAAAATAACCCAGCTGGCTTAACTTCAACACGCAGAAAAATACTTGGACTCCTTAGGAATACTTAGAAGATAACATGACATTTGACACGTCCATAATGGACATTACAATGTAACAGAAGGGAATGGGGTTGATTTGACATTATTTGTTTCAGATAACAGGTGCTATGGGCAGAGGAGAAGCAGTAGATGTCATGCCCTGACTTTAGTAAGGATTTTGAAATGGTTTGAAAATCATATACAGAGAGCAGCTGTCATCTGCTCTGTCAGGAGAGAAGGGTATCTCAAAGAAGAGTTCTGCACCGCCTCTGGTTTCACTCACTCTATAGATGTTGGATGGTCAAAATAAATTTGAATTCTAAATAAGCAAAATAAAAAAAGTAAACCCACAGATACAAGTCAGAGGGTAAACAGAGTATTTTCCTTCTAAAAAAAATTAACAATATAGGATTGTGCATGTAGCTTATCTATAAAACAGATCAGGGAATTGCAGCCAGTTGCAAGCACAAATTCCATAACACAGTCACTTTGCTCTATTGATCTTGCATGTGTCACAGAGCAAGAATTATCTCCACTGTGGCCACTAGAATATAAGAATAATCAGTTAGGGAAGGAGACAGAATTTAAAAATATTCAACACCTAGAAAACACAGCACAAACTACAGGAGGAAAGGAAGTCTTTCCATTCTCATAGAACATAGCTTTAGGGGCTTAGAGGTTTCAGTTGATGGAAATGACACTAAAGAAAATGAGGAAAAGGCAGTGTTCAGAAGTGCAGGAGCCAACAAGAACCGCAGTGGCCTTTACTGCAAGGTTTTATATCAAGGAAATGGAGGGAGAGACACAGTGGAGGCACAGTTGAGCCCACCTTGGGAAAGGAGGTTGGTTCTTGCAGATTTAGAAATACATGTCTTATACAGAAGGGGAGGTTTTAATACCAGTCCTCTTGTGTTTCTACTTCTGGACTGAAACTTAGACATCCATTACACATTTATTGCTGTTTCCAACTCTTTTGGAAGCTCACTCCTTTGCTGCTTGAACCAAAAATTCCTTATGTTTTCTGCATCACCTTACAGAATATCCTGTGCAATTGCTCATACCTGGCCTGAAACTAACAGCACAGTTAGCTAAAAGGCACAGATCTGGAGGACTACAAACAGGGGTAAACCATCAGAGGGACTTCTCCTACCCCATGTTGACTTCTGTTTGGGCTACAAAATATTTCAGATTTTGTCTTGCAGAGCTGCTCCAGAAGGAAAAGAATATAAACTCCGTACTTCAGATGAGGGAAGGAGTTAAAAAGACACGAGAAACATTTACATGCCTTGTTTAATTGTTCCACCAGAACAAGTAATTCCATAGGAAATGCTACCATGAGAACATTACAATTAATTGCATCTAAAAGCTATAAAATTAATCTGTGATGGATAAGTACACAATGCCAAATAAATGCTGTTATTTACACCTGATAAAGAGTAGGCGTTCTACGGCAATTTGTACTATTTGCTTATATTCAGAAGACTAAATTAAAAATATATATTTTCAATGGAAAACTGCACTTTGCTTGTCTTTCTTTTGTGAAATAAACCTTCACAAAGTATTCGGTATACGTTAACCATATACAAATTTCATTCAAAGACTTAAAAATTCTCTTTAAATGTCTGCAATATCACCTGACTTATGGGATGGATGCCACTTTCTTCCATACTGCAGGGAAATTGCATCTCACATTACTGTAAGCCCAGAAACTCATGACACCTCCCAGATGATCAGTTCTTGGTTTTCAGACAATATTTGCACCTCATCCCAAATAGTCAGAAGGTTTCCTTGAAAGTTATCTCCATTACCCCTTCCCCTCTTCAGAATTTTCAATGGCAATTTTTTTTAGTTCATAGTGTATACCTGTTCAACTCTCAATTCATCTCCAGAAATAATTCTGCTTTTGATATCTGCTTTGTTTAAATTGACTGCTCAAGAATTTATCTATTCTCACCAAATTTCTACATAATAATAAAAAGCCCCTATCCTTCCCTATCAAAAGGCCAGCTGCCCCATCCTCCTCCTACAGTGGTAAAGCTAACATGGTGTCCTTGGCTTCAGTGACTGCAAGGCTGTGTTTCTAAAAATTCTTTCTTAAACTAGATTGCATTACATTTCACTTCAGTCCTTATTTTGTCAGATGCTAAAATAACCCATGAATTTGGTCTTTTAAGATGCTAAGCAAGCTCATGAATTTAGATTTTTTCTTTAAAGTGGGCACTGATCTCCATTAGAACAGAATTATGACAGTAACAGGAGGTAATACAATTATCTGCTTGACAACTATGTGGGAAGAGGAAAATGTAACTGTTCCTCCCTCCCCATCCCTCCAGAATGCAGGTAAGGAAGTGACTGTGAATATAATTGTGCTACCAAGGATCATATACTCACTAATCAAAATTTTTTCTTCAGTAACTAATCATAATTAGTCAGCTATTATATTATTTTTTCTTTAATAATGCCTTGCACCTTCATCCACTCTAATATTGCAAACCTGCCCTGTCTGGCTGCACTGGATGTTGTAGAAACTTGCTACAAGGAGTCATTTGTCCTCCAAATATGTAATGCAACAATAAGTATTATTAAACACACTTGTGATAGGATCTCTAAGAATTATTATACATTATGCAAAGATTTTTTTTCCATCTATAAGAATGAGTTTAATAAAAAGTTATTAGAAAAAAGGCTAAATAATTGCTTGTTCTAGAAATAGCACATTTATTCTAAATGTTCTATTTATATCCTGTTTACCTCAAATTCCACAATGACATTTTGTTTGCCTCAATCTGGTTTGCATTTCTGAACACTTGTCACTATCTGCAGGTAACTATTTTGATTACATGAAAAAATATCAAACCCGTATTAACCAGCTTTTCAAACACAATTTCAATCCTTTAAGTTGCTAAAATTTGTGCAATGCTTTACCAGGATTTTACAAGGAAGTAGGAAAGAAACTGCACTATTAAAGATGTTTTCAGTGAAAATTTCATGGGTGCCATGGCAGTATTTTAAGAACACACAGCCACCTGGACATTCTTCTGACTTACTGAACTTCCTTCCTAGGACAAAGGGGCTCATCCACTGTAAAACTACTTTTCTGACTGTCCCTATAGACAACTTTAGCAGGTCAAAACTACACCTTAGAATGCTGCCAACAAGCCATGACTTGTGTAGGGTTTAGTAACAAGATCTAATTAAGAAGTCTGTCTTCCGCAACCCTGGTTTCTATTCTCAAAATGCCACTTGCCATCATGGAATAAATGAGCCTACTGTAGCCCAAGAATATTCTATGCTTTTCAGTAAAAATGCCCTAGCCAACTTTCTAACACTGGTGTAGGAATTGATCCCTATTCCTAATCTTTTCAAGAACATTTGAACACCATCTACCAATGCAGTTATTTCTTCTAAATTAGTTACAGAAACTCTCATGATGATTCTTGAAGGAAGTGAAAGAAAACTGGACTAGGAATGCACTCAGAATTGACCTTGAATAGACATAAATTGGTCTCAGCTTTGATTGAGATGAGCTTCATACTACAGATCATCCTGAGCAACAAGAATTTATTTAGGACTAAATTTTTACCCTTTTTATAAAACCAAGCCAAGTAACAATGGGAACCATATTAGAGGCTACTTGCACCTGCAACAGTCAAGACAAGAGCGGTTCAAACACACCTTGGGCACTCACAGCCACGATCAAAAACTACCACACACCATCACATCATGCCACCCGTGGTACTGGTGCTACCCTTCTGGGTTTGTCCAGGAAAGGATAAAGCTTGCCCTGTTCAGCAGTACAAGCTGAACACAATGCAGGCATTAGCAGGGACTCATCCAGCCTGTGCAGGAGTCCAGTAGCCAGGGAAGTCCTTGAGCCACAAAAAAAAGCCCTGACTCACTCTCAACCTTGTTTGTTGCCAGCCACAGCCCAAGGTACCAAGGACTGTCCCTACTACATGCAGCAGAAGGGCTCACAAGCCAGCCCTTAGGAGGGGGGCAAGCAGGGAAAGCAGCAGTCACAAGCAGGCCTGGCAATCCCATTCCTGCCTCCTTTACTGCCCAGCCTGGGGCTCCACTGTGCAGACACCACAGAAAAAAAGGAGCAGGCCCTGCCAGGGTCCAGAGTACTCACTAATATCGCCCTGCTGAGAAGGGACAGCTGGGCCCACACTAACTTTCCAGGGAAGTCAGTTTAAATCCACCCTTAAAAAAACAGGAATTAAGACTGTTCTGTAGCCTCTATGACCACCCTACATGTAGCTACTAAATAACAGCTAAGTTAGTCACAAATGAAACCAGAGCATATAACTCCTGCTGGATAGAACACAATAATTTTTGTGAAACAAATATATATTTTCAGTGGAACTTGACAATGAGGTTGTGTTGTATTACTAGGCTATAATGGGTTTTCAGAGGAATCTAGTCAGTTTTGAAATATGGTCTCAGATTTTACTATAGAGACAGTTCAACCTTGACAGATCCCAAGATAATGATCTCTTAAGGGCATTATGTACTTAGTTGACACAAATAGCATATCTTAATTACAGTTAATAAGAGTCAGATTTTGTTTTGAATTCCATGATGTCAAACCTGGCATGCTCCTTTAAGGAGTCTGTACAAAGAGCACAATAGTTTTTTTCCTGTAACTCATCTAGACTTTTTTTTGTTCATGTCACTTTGACCTTGAAGAGAACATGGTGTCCTTTGAGGTCCTTTTTAAAAGAAAAAGTCACATTCAGGGCCAACAATTCTCTCCCTAAAGAGACATCTGTATCTTTAGCTGGTGAAAGCTGCTGCTCTACCATGCACCAAGAGGCAGTATTCCTTACCTCTTTGTTTACAAAAGAATACAGCTACAACTGAATTCTGATTCCAGAAGTATTCACCACCACTATGGGAACCTTTTGTACCCATGTTAGGAGTCTGCTGAAATAGGGTGTTAAACATACAGCAGATCTGGACAAGCTTATATAAGGTCTGATCTCTTAGTAATTTAGATAGCATAAGAAACAAGGTTCCTGCCAGTTACTAGACAATGAGAATAGCCCAAATGATTTCAGTAAGCATATATAAATATCACTCATTATTAAAGTGTCTGTGAATTTGGGCTATTACCCTACCAATTGTAACTATGTCAGTTAATTTATTACATTTGCCTGCATGTAACATCTGGTGTTTTTTTTTACTGGTATCACAAGCTGTCCTTCAGATTTCATCATCCTGTAATAGTTTTGCAGTCAGCTGTAAATATGCCAGCAGCCTAACTAGGATTTCACTAGTTAGTTCAGTGGAATTAAGCAAACAAGGCTGATAACAACAGAGATATTTTCCTACCATTACTGTTCTAATGGATTGGGATTGACTACAAGGAGGCATTTAGAAAATCCACAAGACTAAGTTTCTCCTACATGCACTGCCAGTCAAGTGCTTGTGGACAATAATTTCCTTGCCTGATCCATAAAGTGTGTACAAAATTCTTCAAGCTCAATAGGGATATATATCTAAGATGGATTTATACCTCCAAACAATCCCACTGGCAGCTACTCTGTCACAGAGTGTAAGGCAAAAAGGGACTGTTAAAATAGTATAGTCTGGTCTCCTGCATAACACAGGCCAGTGAACCTCATCCAGTAATTTATACTTCAAGACCATAATTTGCTTCTGAGGTATAGCATCTCTTTGAAAAATCTTCACTCATACACTAAGTGGAGGTGAAATGATTACACGCCTAGGTAAGTTGTTCCAGTGATGAATAACCCTTACTGATAATAGACTGCCTTATCTCTGGTCTGAATTTACATAGCTTCACTTTTCACGATTAGATTTCTCTGTCTTTTCCAGCTGAATATAAGAGCTCTCTATAATTTTTCCCTACAAAGACACTTGAGTACTGTTAAGTAACATCTTAACCTTTACTTGGAGAAGTTAATGGACCAAGTAGATGTCTTTCAATACACAGCATGTCCTTATAGCCTGATTAATTTTGTAGTTCTCTGCATTTGCTCTTATTTTTAAGGCATCCTTTCACACCAAGAGGGGACACATAATTTCTATACCACCAAGATAGTGAGCAAACTTAGCTAACCCTCAGAACCCTGTGTCCTCGTGAAACCAGGAAAAATTACTTACAGAGAGGCTTTATAACAGAGTAATTGAAAACACATAGGCAATTAAAGATGCCTGTAGGATTCTTAGAACATAATTCCCATTGACAAGATGAAAATACCTGATGGTGTAGAAGTCTAATACTGGACATGACTCAGGATTAAGTTTGTTATCAAACACAAAAATTTCTTGTAATTACCATTAAGTTAACAGAAGCAAGATGAACTCCAAATATTTTTAGAATTTCCAATTTTATCTAAACTTCATATTTGAGTGTGTCATTTTTAGCTTCAGATTGCATTTTAAATCTGAGAACCTTAGAAAAGTCTCCTTAAAAACAAACCCACGAACTTTTGTCATTTTTTTATCCACCCTTACAAAGTCACTTTTGAGAGGAAAGAAGTTGTTTGCCAGCAAATTCTGTATTGTGGGAAAATAAATAAATATAAACAAGTAATTAGTTCTACTTGATGCTGTTTAGAAGTGGCATACAGTTAAATAAGCCCTAAAACTTCTGAAAGCCTTTGCGTGGGAACAAGCATTCTGAAGAGCACCCACTAACCCCATTCCTTTGCTTGAGCCAGGATTTCTTCTGTTTCTATGTCAAATTGTCTCCCAGGAAACTGAAGAAAGCAGTCCTTTCTCAACTCCCCACAGATTTGTGTACCCTACTTTTCACTTTTTCTCCTCTCTGGTTCTGGTGGGGAGCTCACTGATTTCTCTTGAGCTGTTTATATACAGTGTGTGCCTATATTTGCAGTTATTTATATACACACATACATGTGGATGTACTCCAGATGAACTGGCTTTTGCTTTTTTGAATGGGGAGGATTTGCTAGGCAGAAAGTTTTCCTCTGGCCTGTGCAGCAGTTCATTGCCTAGGCCAAGCCAGTTATTACACAGAACAACACTGCATGAGGCTCAGAGACTACTGAAAATTAGGTGCATGCATAAATCGTTTCACAGAAGTAGGGAGACAAATCAACTCGAATTTTATAAAACATTTATTCTGTCTGATTAACAATTATTTGAAACTGAGCTCTTTTCCCCAGTTCATAACCCAGACTTCAGGATCAAAGGCAACCGCATTGCAGTTGAGAAAAAGCCCCAACAACTAGCACTAGAGAATCACTGAAGACAAACTGAAGTTATTTGACAGATATGACACTCTTTCTGAATACCTTGGCTATCCAGATTCCCATTATGCATTGTGAGCAACTCGTCTTTTTAACTGCACTACAGTCTTCATATAATATTACATGCCAGACGCATGACCGCCCAAGATGGTTGCTTCTCTTATCAATAAAGCAATTACTAGATCAAATGGGGTTAGGGGATTTCTGTTCTAAAACTGAAACAATACTAGATCAAGATCCAGGGCAACTAAGTTCAAGGCTGACATTAAAAGTCTGGATGATTTATTTACTAGCATTTACAGTTAGAAACTAGGCACTCTGTGAAGATGGTATGTTTAGTGAAACCCAGGCCTCAGGCATCAGAGTAGGCAAGGCACTTCTTCGTGTTTAATGCACTTCACAACTATCACAGATTTTGACGTTCTGCTTTGTACAGGGGACTGGGAAATACAGGGCAAAGACTTGCTCTAGTAGGTGCCTCTGCCTTTCTCAAATACAGTTTCAGCAGTGCTACTGGCAGACCATTAAACATCTAGGTGAGGCTGTGATGGACCAGAACAAAAGTAACCTCATCCTCCTCCCATGCTGAGCAGGCCCTCTCAGCTCCTGGTGTAGAAACACAAGCATAACAGTTACCCTGAAGGCCAGCATAGCACTAGGAACTGCTGTAAGAGCTACATCATTAGCTGTTAGAGGTCTCCTTTGCATTATCTTTTTGCTATATTGTTCATTTTTCCCTTGTAGTTTTGAACTTCATTTAGCATTCATATTTCCTGGTCTTTTATTTGCTCATGCGCACACAAAAAAAATAAAGTTACAGAGCCACGTAAATCCCAGTTCCCACACATGTTTTAAAATAAAGAGGCCAAACTCATCAGTACAATCTTGTTCTTGTGACTTGAAGAGACCTACACCTGTTAGCAAGAGCAAATCTGTTCCTTGGTTACTTCCTCCAAAACTTCTGTAAAATTTCTTTTTAACAAGAGTTTGCCTCATTAATATGTACTGTGAGAATCTATATGGAAGCAACTAGAAAGACCCAGTGCTATACTATGCTGGAAAAAATTAAATCCCTTTTAGAATTTTCTAATGCTATAAATAATTAAGGCTTTACCTTAAAGTAATGCTTCCTCCAGCTACAATGCTGAAACTACCAGAAATCTGACTCATTACTACGAGCTATAAACTACAGAAAGTCTTGATGAAAGGAGCCATGGAACAACCAACACAGCTAAGAGATATTTGATGGTATAAACAGCCATAACATAAGCTATTTCCTTCAAGTTGATCAACTGAATAAGATCACCACTTTTCTGAATTACCATATTATGTGGTTAAATAATGAAGGCTCCATTAGAATCATGGAATTATTTAGGCTGGAAAAGATCTTAGGATCATCAAGTCTAATTGTTAACATAGAACTGCCAAGTCCACCACTAAACCATATCCCCAAGTGCCACATCTACATGTCTTAAATACCTCCAGGAATGGTGACTTCACCACTCCCCTGGGCAGCCTATTCTAGGGCTTAACAGCCCTTTTCAAAAAGAAATCTTTCCTCATACCCGATCTAAAACTCCCCTGGCACAACCGAGGGACATTTCCTGTTACTCTACCACTTGTCAAGGGGGAGAAGAGATTGACCCCCATCCCCCCTGTCTTTGATAGCTGTAGACAGCCCTATAGTTCTCTGCTTCCCTCCATTTCTCCAGATTCCTCAGATCAGACTCGTGCTTCAGACCCTTCCCCTGCTCCCTCACCTTTCTCTGGACATTTTCCTTCAAATACAGATATGCTGCCCTCAGCTTACCTGTAACAAGCCTAGTTCCATTTGAGGCTTTAAATTTCAGAGCTTATTTCTGTTAATAATAAATAATTTTAAGGTTTCAGAGATGCTCTTATTTTTGAAGAGTTTTCAGAATGTTCCTTAGAGAAGGTTTGTTTTTCAACACTATTACTTAAATTCTTTTCCTTTTCAAGTGCAGTGGTTTGTGAGTTTTCTTTTTTTTTTTTTTTAAACAGCTGTGATGATTGTTGGTAAATGGACACACCTTAACTGAGACCTTACAGCTTCAAAATCCTTTGCACTCTGAACTGAGTATGGAGGGATCTAAAGAAAAAAAGCCTCAGAAACAACAAGAAATATATAAAAAAATCCACCAAATCTGTTCTACTGACAAATGCAAACGCTAATGATAAAATTTGTTTCCCTAGAGGAGACCTCATTGTCACTGATATTTCAAGCAAAAGACATTAAAACAGTTATTATATATGGCCCTCAAGGAACACTATATCGAAAGTGTAAATACACATAATAGTGGCTTTCAGATAGGAAGACACCTTGAAAGTTCTCTGACTTACCTTTACCTCACAGCTTTGCAGGTACTCCTTTGTTCTAGAAATAATTACTTGGTGCTCAGGCCACAACTTCTGCTACCTCTGAAAGAGAAAAGAAACATGTCTTAGTAGTGAAGAGAAGATTTTTAGCTTAGCATATTTAAGAGAGGCACAACTATGATATCATTCTTCTAAACTTCACTGCAAAACTTCCCCAGCCCACCTTACCTCCAAGACCCCCATGTTGGCTACACATTCACTGCAAGCCAAAAACAACCCCAGGGCTCCTTTTGTGCAGTGCCTGGGTGAAGGGAATACTCCCCGAACAGCTGAACCTCATCACCCTTAACAAGCCCAACTCCAGGGCTCCAAAGTGGACACAGGTAGCACCTGTTGGCACTTTTATTACAGCTGGGTGCGGTTAATTTCAGTGACAAGCTGTGGATGCGCTTAGAGAAATGCTGTACATGATGCAAATCTTTTCACTTCAACACAGCCAAAGCTGACTTTGACACTGATACGTTCAGTTATACTTGAGAGACTATTTTATCTGGCAGAACATTTCACAGGTGTAACATTTTACACTGTAATTCAGCAGGGTTGCATGACTCGTTTGATAATTAGTGAGAAGTCTTTTAGCAGGCCCAAACAAGGACCCAGGAAGCTAATACCTTCCAAGAAACTTCTTATTCACCTCCTAAGGATTATACATCAGAGTGAGGAGTGGCGACCATGAGCAGAAACACTTGGCAATTGCCATTGAGCCAAATTAGAGACATAAACAAGTAAAGTTAGTTTCATTAGATTTTGCTGTTCAGAAAAGAATCATATGGGAAAAAGAGCAGGAGTAAGAAGAGGCAAATCATAAAAAATGATATTATTTTTACTTTCCAGGTATACTTTGGATATTCATATAGTCATATGCAGAAGTCAAGAAATCATTGTAATATGCATGATGGTGTTTCTAGTATGTGTCGGTTAAACTATTAGGAGTTTTAAGAAAAGGATACTTCAAGCCATTACTTTTGTAACACTCTTCATCATTTTCAGCTCCAGTATGATTGTGCAAGGAACTGACTAAGGGACTTATCACAAAACAACATCCAGTTTCACAGAAAAGGGGAAAAAAACCCAAATCTGTGTAAAAGGTATGCAAGCGGCTAAGGACTGTTCCAGCCAACCTCGCTAGGTTCATATTGCCCAATGACCCTGTTCTTCCAATTACAGTTTCTGTCACCCTGCAGGGCCATTGTCATGGGCAGAGCATACAGTGAGAGATCAATCCTGGACTTAGGAGTATAGAAACACACACTCTCCCTCATTTCAGGATGGGCCACCTCTGACATGTTCCACCTCAGGTTTGTGATGAAGCAGGCCAGACTGGTTTAGTTTCTGCCACCTGCTGAAGGCTCAATATTATACAGTAAGCATTTGCAGGAAGAGCCAATAGCCTTGATTAGAAGAACAGGAGAAAAAAAGGAAAGCTGGGAAGAGTAGAGTAGATGGCAGCACTCAGCCTGTCAGCTCATGGTAGACCATGCAGAACACAATGTTATACACAAAGACAGGCTGAGTGCCTGAAACGATATCTTTTTCAAGAATATAAATCTAATAAAAACTATTAATTCTGCCCACAGATCCTGCCTGCCTTATACTCTTGGACTACCATGGCTTCAGAAAAGGTCTTACAAAACATCTGGGAGCCGCTGCTGGCAGGGACGGGTGAGTTCCAGCAATGCTGTTTTCTGCCAGGCCACCCTCTCATTTCCCAGCCAAAAATAAAAAGATGTGCTCCCTGGAACAGTACTCTGAAGGGAGGCTGGCCATGATGTTCACCACAATTAAAGAGCAGGCTTGTAAATAGTATGCTCTGGGATTATAAAAGAACAACCTTGCTACTTCTATGTCTCTAGTTCAAAGATGCCAATCCTGCCTCCCTTTGCTGGAATAAGGCTGATTTAGACCACAAGATACAGATTGTTACAAAAAAATTTCCAACTTCAGGACAAAGGGACAACAAAATACTGTTTTTAAAGAGGTAGGTAGAGCTTTGAGAGAAATTAATCAACTTTTCCCATTCACCCCTGGCTTTTTACAGTGTGTGAAAAGTCAGTCAATTAAAGAAAACAAAAACTTAAAAAGAAAGAAAAAAACCAAAACCAAAACAACCACAACTTTTTTTTTTTTTTTTTTTTCCTAAACACCACAGCTGCATTTACTAAAATTATGGTTGAGACCACTAGAAAATTGCTAGGGTGATAGAACAGCTTGTATCATAACCACCACTTTCATTCTGCTCTGTGGTTTAAAAATGCATTTGATTTACTCTCCACCTTTTCTTGTCTGAAAAATGTAGCTATGCAATCCTTAGTAGTTAAAACTATGGCTGAGTCATTCTACTTTGCCAGAGCTGGCTTATCCTTCAGAAAGCTCCCACCACGCTGTCTGGAGAATGACTGGACATGCTTTGGTGTCTGCACAACCATCCCATGGAAGGAGACCATGTATATCCCCAAAGCTTGAAACTGTACAGAGAGTTCTTTGGAAGCTAAAGATGAGAAAGGACTACAAAATGTGTGCAAGAGGTGTCTAAACACAGTAACAGGAAATGCAGAAAAGTATTCCCCAGCTGTTAGACTTTTCCCATTAGAGAGTGATCTGGACAACAGGCTGCTGCTTCCTGCACACCTCAGCTTCTCAATTCCAGGCTCCCACTGAGACAGGATTCACTGGCTGATTGTTCATATGGGAAGGAAGAACGGATGCAAGAGAGCAAGACTGGGAGAAACCAGAAGACAAGGTCAAGGGAGAGTGTGAAATGTGTGGGAGAAAGGTGGAGAGGTGGCAAGTCTGCCAAATAAACCAACTATAACAAGAGCACTTTTGATTCTGTTCCACTTCTGCTTACCAATGCTGCCCGGTCATCCCATACAAATCCAGCAGAGCCCGTTACTTCCCCTGTTTCTGTCAATGCAAGATATAAAAATGCCAGTGATGTGGGAAGTATGCCCCAATAGACTCAGCAAGTTTTCATTGTGTGTGCCATTCACGAATGTGGATCCTGCTTTTTTCTCCCATGAGTAGGAATTTCTCCCTTCCCCAGCATTTTTTACCAGTCTGTCCCAAAACTCAGCATCCCCCTCATTACCTTTTTGGCATTAATTGGTTTATCATTGGAGAAGATGCTAAACAGGTGGTGAAAATAGGCAAAAAAACCCAACCAAATCAAACCAAATATTTATTTAAAACAATCCTATGATAAAGCCTATGCTTTGGCTTTTGCATCCCCAGAGTAATCATAGCAGATCTTACTGAAAGTAGAAGTTCAAATATGATACAGTCTTAAATAATCAGAGACAAAAAAATTCAGCAGGCTGTGTTCTCAGCTCATAAAAACACTACATCAAATGTAACATATTTACTACAGCCCTCAAGGGTGCATAGTAAAAAGGTATATTTTTTACTTTGCAAGACCTATCCCAAGTCTATTTGATTTCACTTGGGAGTCTGGATTTCACTGGATTTAAGTGACTACCTTCTGATCTGTGCTCAGTAGAAAGAGGGAGCAAAAGAACACGCCAGGTTTATTTATTCAGTAGCATGTTCTCAGTGCATAGTGGGATCTTAGAGTCCACATGGGTAGTCACTTTGTGCCTGGGTAAAGCTGCTCTCAGCAGGGACTCCTGGCAGGTAAAATTCATGTAACATAGGAAAGGAAAGAAGCCCAGGACTCTGTGCTGGAACAGCAGTGTAGCAGCACTAATGGCTAGGGTTTAAATGCAATTTAAACACAGCATCTTCTCCTGGGCCAAAATTGTGCAAAAGTGACTTGGAGAAATTTTTCACTTCATGACTTCCCCTTGAACAATAAAGAGACAGAAAATATAACCACAAAGAACTGGTCCAAAATACTGATAATGCCTTAAACATCTGTCATCTCCAAACACAAAGCCTAACTTTTATCACAGCATAACTCTGTGGATCCTTTGCTAGCATAAAAATCAGAAGATGAGATAAAATTTTTTCCTAAGTAAACTTTTAACAACAATTTATTGCTAGTATTTGCATTTCCAAGTGCAGGCAGGACCCTTGGTTATGGTGGATATTTTGTGGCTAACCCTGGTAAATGCTGCAGTTCTAATAGGAGGTTCCATAAACAGCACTCACAATTCTGAAAGACTTTTTCCAAATATTTTTCTAACAGCACCTTTTTTATCCTGAAGTGCACAGGTGACTGCAAGAGCATTTTGCTTTTAGCTCCATGATGCAAGTGTTGGTGAAGGGCTGAGAGGAAAAGTGCAGGGGATGCTTTCACTGCCATGTAACCAACCTTGCCAGGGAAGGTTGGTTCTCTGTCATGTTCAGAGTTTTGCCCAGGATTTTGAAAACTCTCTGAGTATTCAAGTTGAAACATGAAAATGTCATGTTAAAAAAAAAAAATAAAATTGCTGTTTTCTAGTCTAGATGTGCATTAGGCTATTAGATATGAGCCCATAAAATATAATAGCAGCACTACATGCAGTCTGCTATTACAATGTAAAGATTGTATTGTCATGACAATGTGAAGGCAGCACATTTAGTTAGACACAACATCTTAATGCTATCATTTCCTGATTTTTGAGTGCATAACAATGTATTGAAATTTTCTTAATGCAGAATTTTTAGTTAACATCTTTTTAAACCTTAGTATTCTGTGAATGCAAAGTCATTCAAGCAAAAAAATTGATAACAGATTCATTGAATTTATAAATATTCAGGCTTGCGTAGGGAAAGAAAACACTAGGTCCTCGCTTTTTCTCTTTCCTCATGTACTCTCCAAAATAATTTATTAACAGCACATATAAGAATAGGCATTTATAACTGAAAAAACCCAGCCTTGATAAAAGATAAGTGTAGCACAAGAAGAAACATCCAGTTAGCCTCTAAGGAACTGAATAGTTTCATCTACAATAAAGATTATTCAGGAAAAACCTAACTCTGTTTTCTTTGTTGTGGTTCATATTCAGTTTCATTCCTGTGAGCCAGGTGGTACATAAAGGTACATAAAGATGCGAAAATCAGATTTTTCAGATAAGCCACAAAACAATAGAAATTAGGGCTCTGGCAGATGGATTATCACAAATCCAGAAAAAAGACCACTAAGAAAAAAGATTCAGAACTAAACCGCTGATTGTTTTTGAGATATGATGCCAGGGTAATATTGGTATTCAACTAACCTCTGGAGCTCAGGAATCCATCTGTACTCTGGGATCAATCAGTTCTAGCACAATGAAAAGCAAATTGTGGAAGGCATCCAAGGCAGGCCCAGTTGCTGTAGAGTTTGCTTGGACCAGATTTCAGCTCTGTACCCATTGTCTTTATGCAGCTTTTATGAAAATTTGGCTGTGATAGCAAATCCATCCCAACATTTAATCTGTGGGAATTGAGCACATCCTAAAGCTGAAGCAAACAGGTGCAATGCCACCATTTCTCAGAAGTTGAGACTTTGGCTTTGTCGCTCCACTTTTGCAGAGCCGGTTTAACAAAACTGCTAAGAGGAAGTGTAAACCAATGGAGTTCTTCACCATCCTAACACAAACACATACCTATCACAATTATATATATGCATATAAATATATACACAACTTTTTTTCTGAGCCTGACTTAAGCTAAGAAAACTTCAGTTTATGAAGCAAGTCAGTACACAGCCACCCATAAATAGCAATGACCACACTAAACTGCCTGGACAAGCTTCCAGATCAGCAAACCTTCTCCTACCCTCAGTTTTTTTTGTCATACTTGGATTTCCGGGATGTAGGGCCTGGTTCTGTTTCACCAACTAAAATTTTGGATGGTCAGGCTACATATTGCTGAAGACTGAAAATTAAATAAGAAAATATCTCCCAGTTTTTGTTAACCATGATAAAATTTCAGTAACACAGTAACCAAAAGTAAACTAACTGGACACATATCTCACTTTCATAATTTCCACTTGTATTTTGATATTCCTGAGTCATTTAATAGGTGTTGGACTTAAGAGTGATCTGGAAGGTTTTGAGGAAGTAAACTCTCCTGTGACTCACACAGTAAATGTCACTGCATATAATTTTTCTCTCTTTTTCTTTAATTTAATATGCTATGTTCATCTTTAACAGAAAAATAATAAAACTCAAAGACTACTTATCCCCTTTGTGAAGGCACACAAAACTGATCACTATTTTAAAATCATTATGTGGCTTTGTATTTTTCTTAAAATGCATCTTCATTGGGTAATAATATCTGCCTTGAAAACTTACATTATTTTAGTGGTAATATTTAATGCATTTTATATAAAAATATTGCAACTACAGCCTTATATGGTTTCTGTAAAAAACTCAATAACTTAAAGGAAAGGGATTAGTAGATTAAGTTTTGTATTGATTTCTTTTTTTTAATGGAACAGTCAAACTTTTTTCTTTTTTTTTCCTGAGGACACATAGAGTTCACCAAACTTTTCTTAGTTCATATCCATATATGTCCTTACATTTACTCTGTTGCACAAAAAATGAATATATATATTTTTGTGACTTAAATCCCACAAAGATAAGAAATTATTTTTGACTGGTTCTTGAACTTAGAGTACTGGTTAGAGTGATGCAATACTTGATTACCTGCTTGTATATTAGATGTTAAAAATTAATTAAAAGATACAGAAAGAGTTATGCAATAGAGCATGAAGTTTCTTCACCTTTTCCTAATTAACTAGCAGCTTCTAAAATGAAGCAGAAAATTTTACATGAACCATATCTTAGCTCAAAATTAAATTTTTAATGATTTCTTATTGTAAATTGGAGTATCTTAAGATTCTGTTCCTAATCTTTCAGAGGAGAGTTTCCATTAGTTGCAGTGTTGTATGAAAATTTTAAACCACAATAGCATAGGTAAAAGGAAATAATTTGGCATTTGTGTTTAAAACAGATTCATTCATTATTCCTTTTAATTGGAGATGAAAGTACTCTGCATTATAGGAATCAAATCTTGAAATCTTTGCTCTCAGGAATTCAGCTACTACCCTTCCTTTCTTAATCCCTTAGTATGTTGGAAAGAAAGAGAGAGGGAAGGTGAAATAACAAGTCTGAAAATAGGATATAATGGAAAAAATAGCCATATGATAAGGGAAGAATAAAAATAAGGGGAACACTACTAGTCAGCAATATCTTTCACTGCAGGGACATAAAACCCCCTAACTGTGAGAGAGAAGAACATGAAGAGAGGTTGATGTTGATGTTGACAAAGAAAAGGTGGTGGCATTGTATCACATATCTTGTCCTTCTTGAAACAGTGCCTTCAACAGGTATCTTCAGAGAAGGGATTGTCTGGCTACAGACTTCACTCTAGGTGAGGTCTTCCAGTTTCTGCAAGAACACTGGGAAATCTTTCCCAATACATACATAGCCATGATTTACATGAATTTGCTTAAGGCAGAATTTATTATTTTCAGAGAAAATTGTTAAAAAATTCAATGTAAAATAACTGCTGGACATGAATCTCCAATCTGACTTCCACTCAAGAAAACAAAACAATAACAACAACAACAACAACAACACCACCACCCCCACACAACAACACAACACAACANAAAAAAAAAATCATCACAAAGGATTCTGCCTTCTCAAAGATGCTCACCAGCCCCTTATGTGCTTGCAGTGCTCCCCAGAGAGTAGAACGCAGTGGCTTGGCCCACAACCTAGAGATAAGTGATAAGAACAATATCTAGTCACATCTTAAGTCTCCATGAAATCAGGAAGAACACGTTCCTTTTGTAATTTCTGTTTCGAAGCATCAGCCCAAGTGTTGCTGTTGAGAAAGGTGCAGGAGTGTTCTGTCAGCACAGGATTCCCATGACTCCAGCGCAGACTGTCCAGTGACCAGGCATGGACAAAGTGGGAACCAGCAGGACAGCAACACTGTGTTGGTTTTGAGTGTTTGTTTGCATTTGAAACATTTCAGGAAGAATGAAAAATCATGTATTGCGGCAGGTTTAAATGAAAGTTTTCCAGGTGCTGAATGAAAAAGTAGAACACTGTCTTGTTATATCTTTGTGACTAATAAAATTGAATAAAACATTCTTCTAAATATTGTATTGCAACTTGACAGCAAGTATAAAGGAAGTGAAAGGGTTTTATTTCAAACAATAGAATTTAAGCAAGCTCAAACTTAAATGACTTGCTGTTAATATTTGAAACTACTCGACCCAAAGTAATTTTAAATTTAGCAGATGGAACTCTTTATTTAATAGTGAAACCCAACATGATTAATCTTGGATTTAAATGCTATTTAACTCCAAAGTGTTCAAAATGCTGAAATCAAATATTGTAACCATAGCTAATCTCAAAATAAATGAGAACATTGCTACGTGGTTCAAGCCAAGGAGGGAAGCTGAATTTTAAACAACATCTGGGAGCAGAACAGTCATTTAAAGAAGCAGTTTTACTAAAGGAGACTGGCTAGGCAAGATAAACAAATACATTGTTCTGTAACAGAAGAACTGAGCTCTACACAGTACCTGAGGTGTCAAATACTGTAAGTGAGGGGCAAGAGACAAAATCCCCTTCAGAGCTGTGATCTACAGTCAAATACAAATGTTGAAATTAGAATTAATATTTCTTTGAAGCTCTTCAAGTCATCTTAGTACATCATGGGCTACATAAACTGCAATACTCTCTCTAAAAGTGTCTAAAAGGAGAATAAAGGATTGTCAGCTACACAGGTTTTTTTTTTTTTTCTCTTGCACAACCTGGTGGGAAATAGATGAGTTTCCTTTTTTTTCTGGTGGAAAAAGTTATTGCTGGAAAATACCAATAAACTCTACTGAAACAGAAATACTGCTCTGGAAATCATTATTTCACAGTCAGTCATTAAAAATTTTCATTTAAAATTGCAGGCAGATCAAAATCCTACCTGCTGGGCAGGAGAGCAGGCAGACTTAGACAAATGTGTACGTGCCATAATTCTTCCTGAATTTCTCATGCGAAGTTTGAGCTGTTATTTGAGGTCCAAGGACTTCTTATTCATTTGGAAAATATCAGGTCAGTTCCAATGAATCAATAAAATTAATCCCAGAATAGGGAGAAAATCAAAAAGATCAAAAAGGATCAAGGCCCTTAAATCAGAGTATTTTAGATGAAAAGAAAAGTACACATATTCATGTTAATACCGTGCCATTGAGGGAGAGAAGGGCATTAAGATGGTGCATGCTGCTGCTATAACTATCATTGGCAGAAACCTTCAGGCTCTGCCACTTAATTTTATTTTTTACTGGACCAGATGGAATGCTGGTGTCGCTGTCTAGTTCTTCTCTCATATCTTGACAGTATCTTTAGATACGAATGTTAAAAATACTGTTATCAGGAGGAAATGGGATTGCATATAACAAATTTCTTGTCCTCCCACCTGCAAGAAGGAAATTTCAATGGAAAGAAAAGTAGGGCGGTGATATATAATGAGAAAGGTGACAGAAATCAAGGGAAGATAAACCAGAGGAAAGAGAGGCAAGGGAGAACAGATGGAAAAAACCAGGGATTGACTAACAAAAGTGGTCTCACTAGACAGCTGTCAGATTTTAATAAAATACTAACTGTGAAGTTCCATTAGAGATTAGAGCCCTTGTAGGCAGCCTCCTCTATCCTGAAACATTGACAATCCTCAGTCCAGGGCCACTGGAAACTCAGACCTTCACCTGAACCAGGCACAATGCTCCATCTCACCACAAAACACTCCCTGTGTGTTGCTCCAAAATCCCCACAGGATGCTGGACAAAAATCCAGTGAAAGTCTTCAGTAGAGTAGTTCAGAAAATCACATCTATTCCTTCAAAAGAGTATATTGTTTTGAAAGATTTTTTCCTTCTAAGAGGGGCCAAAATTTAGACGTGTGGCTTTTTCTCCTTTATTGACAGGGAATTCTGGGGGAAAAAAATGACTGTTTTGAAAGAAACATAATGATTTTTTTCTTCCTGCTGTCTACTTTAAAGGATCTTGGGAATTTCACAGGAATAAAACTGACCTGAACGCAGCCTAGGCTGACAGAGAGAATCCAAACTCCCAGAAATTCTTGCCTTCCTTAGCTGGCTGCTTCAATGGCAGTGAGACTGCAGGGTACTCAGCATCTTCATCTCCCTGTAAGATATTTACAAGAAAAGAGCTTCTCGGTTTTATTTTCTCTCTTCAGGCAAAGTTTTCCTGAGGGGAAAATATTTTTTTCTGTAAAACCATATTTTTTGCATGGAAAAATAAGTTATTTCACCCGAAAAGGCATTTCATTTCAGAGAATTTGCTTGACAGAAGAGACCCATATGATTTTATCATCTGATAAAATTGATTTCACAGTAAATTGTTTTAAAATATTTGCTGAGAACAGATTATTAGCTCTTGAGACATGATGCCACTGCTTTTCTATTTAGATCTTCATACTTCACATTTTAATAAATCTAGCCTCTTCCAAAGGAAGAACTCTTTAAAATAAGTTTCTTCTTTTTTGAAGTTACAGTTCTTTCCCATCTCTAATACTTCTTCCAATACCCCAGTATATTGGGATAGCCAAAAATCCTCAAATTCATATGGTGAAATGCTCTCAGTGTCTTAAAATGCAGAGATGTTTTGATTGTCCCTTGTGATTCCTGGGAAAGGTTCAAGTCATCAGCTGGCAGATTCAGTTACTGAGCCCACAGAGTCAGCGAAACCTCACATCTCGGGCATGACACAAGAACTGGGAAGGACAAAGTAATTTAAGAGTAGATGGGACCTCCACTCTTCAGAGGTTCACACGGTACAAGAAGCAGCATAACCACATAAACCCCTTGTGCCCTCCTCACATCACATGGTGAATCAAGTTCAAGATCCTTTTAACTTTAATAACGCTGCCTTCTTGCTCTGTCTTACCAAATTGATCCTTTAATCTCCATGAGCCAAACCAAAGGCTTTGTTCTCACACAGCACATCCCTCCCCAAAACCTGTCTGATCCTCAGAGCTCCAGACTATTTTTTGAGGCTCCGTGGTATTTACTGCAGTGATTTGTCCAGCGCACTCAAGAACTACAAGGCCATAACCATTAACACCTAAAACAACCTTTGTGTCAGTTTTGGTTTGGGCCATTATTATTCCTTAATTTTCTCTTAGATCTGTTCTTGGAGTGGAGAAAGATGATCAGAAGTCCAGTGCTGTCTTGTAATAATTCTGGCAGAGAGGTGTAAATTAAAGTCCTGATAACTAGAAACTCTATAATGACCCTCAAGGCTTAACTAACAATGCCTTTAAATATCAGCTTCAAACCATCAATTAAGTCACAGATCTCTGTGTAAATATGTACCTGAAAAATTTGAACAACTCTTGCATGATGCATTTTGAAGCTGAAATGTGCTTTGTGGAGGAAACTTCATTCTCTAAGGTAAGAGGGCATTGCCGACCCAGCTCAGGTACTGCAGACAAGACCTATTCAGCCTGTTCAAGTAAAAAAAGAATTGCTCACACAGTATGTTCAGGAGTAATTTGAGATAGTCACACAATAATGGGGTGACCAGGACTGTAGATCACTGGAATGGGATGCCAAGTGACTGTTGCTAGATCTGGGACAATTTATGACATACTTAACCTGTCGCAGAGCCAGAGGCCTGGAAACTCCCTGTACTGCTGGTTTCTGCACGACTTTTTGCAATAGCACAGTGGGTGATGAGCATTTACTCATGTTTACAGCAGGACCTGCACCCCTATTCTTGTTCACATGCACTTGGGGTAAACATACAGCATTCAACCTGGTATTCAAATACAGAGTTTTCCAGACTTGGGAACCAATGGATATGTAAAATGTAAATAAAACCAGTAGTATTTAGCTTCATTATAAACTTCACTCTTTTCAATAACTTTCAGTAACTTCTGTTATTTCAGGGTTTTTTTTCTTGCCTTGAAATATAATTTTTTGGCTTATAATTTTTGGAGATACTGTGTGTCTGTTGCATTTTAATTATAGTTTTAAGGTACTTGTTAACCCACAATTATTACGGTGTGAAGCTGAAGGGCTGCCTTGGTTGGGCCCAAAATAGCCTTGTAATTTTCTCCTTATTCTCAGCTTTCTAAGCTCTAAGGCTCCAGATTGTTTGATTCCCATTTGGATTTTTAGCCCATGGTGAACTTGACACAGTTGCTAAGATACATATCAGTCTGCACCGTGTTGATACAATATTATTTAAACACTTTAAAGGGCAGCCTAACAGTTCTCTGTAAACACAAAACTCCGCCATAAACTAACTGCTCTCTGCAGAAGCAAGCAGCCTGATGCAAAAATTATATCCTGGCTGTTTCAGAGATTACTGTGGAAGCCTTCACGAGACTCTGCTCACCACCAGCAAAGCACCCCACAGTTTTGTGGTCACCCTGGTCCAGCTTCAGTGTGCACACAGGTCCTCTGGCTGGACGCCTGCAGCAGCCTCCCTGCCCAGCTCCCTGCCGTGCCAGGCTCCTCTGTGATGCTGTTCGCCACACAGACGCACACACACACACCTTGGTGAGCAGGCATGAACTATTTATTTAAAAAGATCTGACTCTATTTTATAGTATTTTTACAAAGGCCAGGGATTAGAGGAGAAGATTGACACCTCTCCCCATCCCGTTGGTCAAGACAACTGTCCATCAGCTGTCCATATCTCTAAGAATAAGAATGTAAACTACCTTGAATTTATGAAAACATCTGCTACTGTTTACAACACCAGAGTGTGAGAAACAAAACAAAACCATGAAAACTGTGAACAGAAGAGAAGGTGAAAAAATCAGGGCGACATCTCTGCCTCTGCTGCTGTCACAGGGGTGCAGGCAGCTGGATTTGATGGTGGCAGCCCAGGGCCAACAGTTGTTTCCAGGCCTGCCTCAGTAACGTGCCCAAAATCAATCTGACCAGGAGCCCTGCCCACGACCAAAGGCCTTGTCACACTGCATAATGTTTAATTTAAAAAAATAAATAAAGTTAGAAGGTGGCCCCTTAACGAAGCAGGGCCAGAGGGTCTCACAGTTGGCAGAAAATACAGGCCAAACTCATGAGGCCGCTGCTGTAACTGGTGTTTGTATTCCACGGTACCTTGATAGCTCAGAAAACAATTGTCAGGAAAAAGGTTGAAAGACTTTCTCAGATGATGCTAAGAAGTCTTCCCTGAAACACAAAGGAACCCTTTCACAGAGCTAAGCCTCGAAGCCGATGTTTTCTCAGTGGTGTTTGGTGCTCGGCCTGTGAGCCGCACGTCACCAGTGACGCTTGCCAAGGCGGCTTGTCTCCATCGTGGGCACGTGAGGGAAGTGTCTGACAGTGCTTTGCACACATCCAGTAAAACACGGCACAACCTCACTACAGCAGCTTGATCTTACAGCTGAGTCACAACCCGACATCTCCCGTGTCCCTTTCCAGCTCTCTGCAGATAGTGAGGATCATCTCATGCAAAATATCCCTGTCTGGGACCCAAGATCCAGAGATCATGTCTCATGCTGTGTATTAACAGCATTGCCCTTGTGCAATCATCCTCTGCACCACGTTTGCACTGGCAATAATGGACCAAGTTTTCAAAACCAGAAAAAACCTCCCCAAAACTCTACATAGTTTGCAGAGTAAAAATATTTGTACCCACACCGTACTTTGACTCCACAGTATCACAGTCTTGAGGACAGTTTCACAAGGACCATGCATCAATATGGGTGATGGAAGGGCCAAAAACACTTGAAAATTCTTTCCCACTTAGTTAATCCCTACTGTGTTTGTATTTTTACTACTTCTTCTGAATATATTCAGGTCAGCCTTAAATTTTAACAGCAAGTTTGGTTGTTTTCTTGGTTTTAACTCCATTAAGTACAACAGTGGTAAATGTTTATCTTCTCCCTTCTAGTTTTACTTCCTCCAATAAAGCATATTCAGTCTGTTCATCATCTCGTTTTTTGGGTCAGGCTACAAACTTTTTGGTGTCATGTCTTCCATCTTCTATGCTGCATCAGCTTTTCTTCTACCTGATTTTGTCCTTCTCTAAATATTCCTGTTAATCACTTAAACTATTAAGTTTCCAATGATATGATGAGTAAAAGCAGAGCAGGCTGGGATGAAGGTAACAATTCAGATCACTGGTAGAGTCCAAAGCAACAGGGCTTTCTCTTGCAGAAAAAAAAAATCTATCTTACAGAACAGGCCGCAACACACAGCATTTTTTTTTCTGCCTCAATTTTTAGTCACATCATTTAGTGTGATCACAGAGACAACCACTTCTCATGAACCTGAAGGCTTGTTTTAGGGTTTTCTTGATATTCATGTTGTCCTTTGACGCTATGCCCACAACCAGCTCTTCTGAAAGACCACACTGTGGCCTCTGTCCTGGTGTTTATGTGTCAGTGTGTCATGCTCTGCTGCTTCAAATTCCTATCAGATTATTTTTTTTTTTTTGCAGATCACATAATCATTTTGCAGCTTGCTTCCAAAAGAAACAACGTTTCTAGTATTTCCTATTCCAAGGTCCTAAACTAAAGTAAGTGCACCAAAAATGGTGATTTTTTTTCTTGAGTTTTTTATTAATATGCAAAACCTGCTTAATGTTAAAAATCCATTTCAAAATGGAAAAAAAAAAATTCCACTTGCAAAATTAATCTAAAGACAAACCAACATTCAAATATCGCTTCATATTTTTAAACAAAGCCAGAATTTAAACATCTTTTTCTATTAAAGTAAAAGTCTCTAGAAAAAAAGACTTCCATTTCAAATGTTCTAATCAACTGGACTTCCTGTTCTTTGCATTTATCTTCCTGATATGTCCTATCACTTATATTATACAAAGAAGTTTGTTCATCTTTCTCCTGTGAAAATGGAAAGCAATCTAATTTGTATTTTCCCCAAAGCCAGACCTGAGTGTTGCAGTAATACGAGACCATAATTTGCCATGCTACTGCTAATCCTGCCAGATCAGGCAGATGTGAACATCCTTCCCTGCACAGCCATCGGAGAGTACCAGCCTGAAAGTCACCTCCAAGCACAAGGTGAGTGCTATGAGCCACCAGAGGTCCAAGAGATGGAGTCAATTCCCTACTCTCTCTACATGCCCAGCAGAAGAAGAGAGAACAGAAATTATTCTCTAGTCCTACTCTGATCCCATGAAATTTGGAAACTCAGTAAACTGAAGGCTTGTGAATACACAAGATATTCCAGTTAGCACATTCTATGATCTCTGTCACACTACTTCACATTTGCGAGTAAATATTTTCACCAATTTTAAAAGAAAAATAAACCAAAGCACGGTTTTAAGATACAATCCTTGGACTGACTGTTTTAAGATCCATGCTTGGATGAATACTGTATTAAGCATACCTTTTCACTCTAAATTCAGAACAGCTAAGTGTCCCCACGTGTTCTTAGGCCGCAGTGACAGTCTCTGGTTAGGACTTATGAGGAGGGCTATAATGTAAGAAAAATCAATATTGTTATTTTAAAGTGTTCAGCCATGAAAGAACTATCAATGGTTGAAAAGACCAGGAACAATTGATTTCAATGAGCAGTTCATACTGGGGAACAAGGCAGCCCAGAGATAAAGATTGAACTGATAGGAAAGAATATTTAAAGCATTAATTAGACACACTAGAGCTTAATGCCCCTCAGAACAGTTTTTAAAAGAAGACACTATCTTAAAGTTTCACATCCCATCGCAGAATTACATCCATCAAATAGCACTTGACAACTGTGACATTGAAAACTATTTTCTTTTAAAACAATAATAATTTGTTAAGCTAAAGCATATACTGCTGTTTGAATTCTATTAGAGCATGTAATGTCATTCCTTAAACTCTCTAGAGGAAAGTTACCCACATGTCTAGATAAATAACTGCCAAAATCTATGGCAACGTGAATGTCATCCTCAAATTGGGATTCCAAGCTAGAGCTGTCATAACCAGGTATGAGACTTTCTTAACGTGAAGGTCCTGAATTCCCAAAAAGGCATATGATGCTGTTTTCTTGTTCTTTAGGAGCACTTGGAATCAGGTACCCATTTTAGTTTTAACATGTACATACATACATACATGACTAGATGTGTGTTCCTTGTCATGGAAAACTAATTTATCTCTTATTTCAAAGTTTATGGGAGAGTGTCAGGAGAATAAAAATGTATAACAAGACTTACAACCCCAAAACCCAATACAAAAGACCCACAGCAAACTAGCTAATAGCAGGAATGTGGAGAGCATCTATAAGGTGCACATTATAGAAAATGGTACTAAATTCAAAAATGGAGGCAAGAGGTAAAGGAGTACTGGAGATTGAGGTCTCCAACATTTTGAAATGTTCTCTGAAATAGTGGGATGACTTGACATTGATCTTTCATTAAAGTTTGATTTACCTTTGACAGTATCAGACAGCCACTAAGAGTCTACCCAAAGATAAATCAAAGGTGTATAAAATATTTTTGGTCCAGACTAAAACTAAGAGTGTATTGGTCTATGCTAGAGCAGCAGTAGACATACTATTAATTGTTCTTCTTGGCTGTATTATCTAGTGCTCTTCAATCAGGATAAAGTTTGAAGGACGGAGAACACTTTGCCACAAGCAAAAATCCCAAGTCAGCATTTTGTCCTATTTCCTATTAATTTGTCATGGAAACAGTATAAAACTTTCCTAAAACACGCCTTGAACTAGCAGAATATGTACATTAAGTGCTATATTTTACCACACTGAGACACTAAACAATCTTTCCCTTCTTTAAACCCAGTAACCTCACTGGGCAGAGCTCTCATTTATCTTGTGGACATACCGAGAAAGAAAAACCTGATTGAAAAGCGCTACATATTCATTCTTCCTCAGAGAGAGAAGGACAGAAAGGTGATTTATATGTCGTAGAACCCTGTTAACATAAGCAATAGTATTTCTGTAGGAAATTAAGTAGGCAGTAAGAAAGCTTTCTTATGGAAGAAAGCATGAACTCAAATTTGCTTTTCTATTGGATTAAAACTTTTCAGAATTTGGAATTTCTTTTGGTACCAAGTTTTGAAAGATTATTTGTGCTTGAATTCCTGAAACAGAAGAAAAATGAAGAAATTTGAAACTTTTGGCTAAAATGAAAATGAGAATCAGAAATGTTACTTCGTTCATTTCAAACCCTGCCATTGTGAAGGTCTTTCATCATTTCTCTCAGCCATAGATTCAGAGTATTAATTCAGACAGTGTACTGGAGATTTGTACTTCTTTCTGTGTCTACAAAAATAGACATAAGTGATGAAACAGAGGGGTGCTTCCCAGGATAAATGAAACAGCAGCAAAAGTACAAGGAAAAAAGCATGATAACTGGTCAAATTCACAGTTCCTGTCAGTCCACAGCAGTGAAGCCCTGACACAAATGTTGGCAGGACCATTCCAGCACTGTCACGACCGTGCAGCACCTGTTTGCAAGGGCTCACAGCCACGCCCTGGTCACACCTGAAGGCACACCCACACCCACAGGGGTGGGCAGTGCCAGGGCTGCCCCGAGCTGCTGCTCAGCTGAGATGCCTGGCTGGGCTTTCCCTCAAAGGTCACCGCCTCTCTGTAGTGCTGCAAACCCAAGGGAGTGCTGCCAGGTCACTGCAAGGGGTGTTGAGTGGCTTAGGTGAGCCTAAATGACCCTTCCAGGTGCTGATTTTCACCCCTTTGACCCTGTGGGCAGTAGTGCAGGTTTTTCCCTGCTGACTGCTGCTGCACAAGGAGTGGAAGTCTGGTTTTTATTGAGGCTGATGGCATTGCTTGTAATCTTGAGTACCCTGAATAGGTTGGATCCCAGTTAGTTTCAAAATTTGTCCCCTTTTTTGGGTGTACCACCAAATTAGATACATTTTAGGAGGCTAGGTCTGGTGTTCTGTCACCAGGGACAATGATGGCCAAAGCATGGGGGAGAAGTCTTACGCATGGTGAGTGTGGAAATTTTAAGTGACACAGTTCAGAGGATGAAGAAACACTCTCAGGTTGTGCCTGGTCAGTGAAACACATACCCCGGGGAATAACTCATCCTGACCGTTTTTTCCATCTACAACATGTGCCACCACATCCCACACATAGGATAAGAGCCAGGGAAAGAAAGTGTGGGTTTCTTGGATGGGCCACACAGTTCAGCACAAACTGTGACAAAATTCTCAAATGAGCGTAAAACCCAGGCATGAAGTGAATGCTTTTGCCTGCTTGGCCAAGGAGATCTTAGCCTCTTTAAACTTAATAAATAAACACACTAGCCATTCAGTTGTTGTGTTTAAAAGAACAGTAAAAAAACCCTGAAGAACTTGGGAAAGAATAGAGCTCTTTGGTAGGAGCTGGATTCCACAGGAGTTAATTTAAATTTCCCCAGCCAGCTGGAGCTTGGGGAAAGCTGATTTTCCAGTGCCCTGCACCTTGTAGAATCATTTACACTTCTCAAGTGGATGTAAAACCACGCTACAGACACTAACAATACCATTTAACACCCACTTTGCAGAGGTGTTAACGTCCAAAGAGAGTATAAGGTCATGGGGAGCAGGACTGAAGACATTCAGTCAGGAGCGAGGGCTGAGGAGGCGCAGGCTCCCCTGGCTCCCCTCGGGGGCTGACAGCCGGGGCATCTCCCGGCCTCCCGAGCACGGCACGCTGCCATGGCCCCAAGAACCTGTCACCGGAGGCTCCTCCTGGCGGGTGTCACTTGTGTGAGGGCCAAGGACCCTGCCCGGCTCCCTGCAGGGTCGCTGCGACTGACCACATTCCCAGCCGTTCCCCTTTCCCCAGCCCTCTGTGAAACTTGCTGTGTATACACCGAGAACAGCATTGATAAATCCTACCGTCTAAAATAAAATCAGTGGTGCTTCATCCTCCTGTTCTCCTCATACGTTTTCATGAGGATTAAAGAGAGCACAGAGCCAGCTGAGAACAGGGGAGGTAAAGAACATTAATGGGGGGGGGGGAACAACAAAAAACAAACCAAAAAAAAACCACCCAAGAAAATGACAGGAACTCTTGTACATACACATATATTTCTCAAAGTACATCATGAAAGAAAGGATTGAGACAGAAAGAGAGGAGACAAAAGAAAATGAAAATATACTGCAGGTGGGGGAAAACACTGAAACCACCACCTACCCCGGTGCCAAAAATCTCAATTAAAAGGTGACAGATGTGTAACCTTCTGTTAAAAAAAAAAAAGAACAAACACCATAAAGAGATGTTGGCAGGTTTGGAAAATAAATGCCAAATGTGTTCAAGTCTTGCCTTTGAGCAATGTTTCTTTTCAGTTGTCTTTAGTTTATGTAAATTTTATTTGGTTTCCTGCAGGTCCCTTGCCAGCTCTGTCAGCGCTGGCCATAGATCTGAGGGATGTTGGCCCATCTTCCCTCTAAGGGCTGCTTGACTTCCCTGCTGTGCTCAGGGCAGGTTACTTGTTCCCAAGCAAGACAACCCCTCTGTGCTTTAATTGCTTCTCAGCCACTCTGGCACCAGCCGAGGTCACTCCGAGTGACTGTGGGGGAGAAACAGCAGCAACTCCAGCCAGTGGTATTGTGATGGCTTTCAAAATGCAAAAGGAGCAGAGACCCAAGATAGAGCATTGCAGGCACCTTTCCACTTCTAAGTAAACTTAGAGAAAATACAAGTGTAAAACTGTTGCTTTTTATGGTCTTGTCTCCTTCTAATTTAAACCTCTTCTGTTTAAAAAACAATGGTATATAAAAAGTGTTTCTGTAGTGACAAAGAAAGAGAATACACATATTTCAAATAGGAAAAAGTCTGAATTTTCCCCATAATTATGCCCCCTGATGCATTTGTCCATGCTTCCATTTCATTCCTTCTCTGTTCAGGTGCTGCTGTGTCCAGAAGTGGTCAGGCATGTCATGTGCAGTAAGGTGATTGTTGGAAGTCACCGTGGCAAGCCTTTAGAAATGAGCTAGGACACAGGACTTTGTGAACCATACCACTGAAGACCACAGACTGAATCTGACAAACTGACAGACTCTCTTTTCCTTTTTCAGGGCTGGAGAAATCCCTGTAAAACAGTGTTAATTTGTAGTCATCTGTATGGGGTCTTCATACTAAACATGGAGCCTGTGAGAAAAAGGCTGGACTTTGCTTCAGAGGATGAGTAGCTCTAAACATCCGTGTCAGGGGCTGCGGAGAGGAAGAGCATGAAGAGGTAGCAAAGCTCTTAATCCTAAACATGGGCCCTGTGATTGGGATTGCTGCTGAGAAGAGAGGTTGTGCCTTGGGGAAGCAGGTGACTCCTGGGGCAGGGAAGCACTTGGAAAGCACCTCCCTGATCATTTGCAGCCTGTCCCACAAGCAGCTCCTGCTGAAGACAACCAAAAGCTTCCCCCTACAGTGCACTTCTGCATGCAGATCTGTACAGACAAGGATAAGACTTTTTTGCATATTAGAGGCAGCTTTTTTTTGTGAAAGAAGAGCAATACAGTTTCAGTGCCACAGCAAGAGCATTACTGTTTTTTACTGGGTTCTTTATTAACTACTTGCTTACTTGTTCTTGGAAACATTTTTAAATTACAAAATGCCTTCTTAAAAATATTAGCAGGGATGTCTTAAAAAAGTTGTGGAATTCCTCTGCAAGGGCTAGGTTTTACATCCTAATGTGGCTAAAGCTTTTGTCTGGGAACAGAAAGATTATGCTTACTTTGGAGCAGATTTTTTAGAGTTTTATGGAGTGTGATAGGTCCCTCTCCCATTTGGGGATATTGTGCAAATGGAGATCGTTGAAGGCATATCTTCACTTTGAAGGGAGCATCTGCCATCCGAAACTGTGAAAGGTGCTTAGACAAACATTTATCTTCTCTTCAGAGAAATCTTGTCCTAAGGATTTAGTTGATGATGGCACTCTGCATTAGATGCAATGAGGCATGACTTGCAAATACTAACCTCTTAAAGCAATTAATTCATTTCCTCCAACAAATGGTACGATTAAAAATGTGCCTAGGGAATGCTATAAATACACATCTATGACTTGACTTTTTTTCCCAGGAATCTCTGGCTAATCCCTAGTGAATAACCTGTCTCTAAACTTAAACTATCAAATGAAAATGAACAGCCAAATATTTTAAACTATTGCTTTTTATTATAATTACACTGGAGCACAAATAAATAAGCACTAAATTATTGTAAAATATTGTCAATGCACTAAAGAAAGCAGAATTGATCTTCAAACAACATCTTATTACTTCAGAAGTATCAAAGTACATTTAATTACATCTTACCTAAAAAAATCACGTACAAAAATGAAAAGAAAATGAATATGTATTTATACTGTGTATATAGAAACGGCTAATAATATATGATTACAGTTAGCCTCTAGCTACTCCTTAGTCCTACACAATCTCAGGCACATACCTGACAGTTTCTAATGAAATATAAAAAAAAACCCAACATGACATTCAGTTTCAAGATATTGGTAAATGTATTACATTGGAATGAACACAGAATGATTTAATTTTATTTAAAAACCCTGTCATTTAAAAACATAGTGCCATTGTCCACTTAAAAATAAACAACCCAAACCAAAAAAAAAACCCCATACTATTTTATACCATTTGCTTTAATTTGCCAAAAGGAGCGATAAAGTAGACATACATTGGCTAATATACGTAAACACATTTTTAGTGCAAGAATAACAAGACCTGTGACTTTACTGTGCTTTCTTGAAATCACAGTGCACCTTACACAAATTGCTACACTATAATGTTTAACTTCAGGAGTTTAAAGCAAAATAAGTGCATACCAAACAATTTCATATATACAGTCTCCATAAGTGTGTGTATATATGTGATCTGTATGTATATACAGATTGCATATTTATACAGACTACAGCTTTAATGACCGTGTGTAACTAAGCACTGTCATTCATCCTGTGACACTGAAGCTGCTGAGACAAGAGGTGATGTAGGAAATGTTTGACAGCATTCTGATGGCAGCTCTCGGCAGGACGATGTGCCTTTTACTCGAGCCATGGGGTGGGCCAGCAGTCGCGGGACAGGGCGATGGCTGTGTCCTGCTCTGGCTCTGTCCCTGACCTTTGGAAACTACTCCTCCTGAGCCTCACGTCCCTCCTCAGTAAAACGGCTCTCGCAAGCATGAGGTTTATTTCACATTTCTAAAGTGCTTTGAAGGTAAGTGCTAAGTTACATTTTACTTTTTCGTGTTGTCGCACTTTAAAACAAGAAGCCATTGTTTCCATGGGATACAATGGAGGTCTGGAAGCACGTGGGCAGTTATTTAGGAAGGACAACATAAACAGTGTTGAGCAAGAAAAGCAAAACAAGGAGTTTGCGGTGGGCTAAGTGTACAAGCAAATCTGCTTAGGACAAGAATGCTTCAATTCCCTGATCAGTTTTCCTATAGCGTCTCGATATGGAAAGGACACGATATGAACGAACATTACCAAGCACGGAACTGTCCCCACTGACACTGCCTTCCCCCAGCAGGTGTGCCCAGGGTCTGCGCTGCCCACGGCGCTCGGGCAGTGCGCCTTTGAAGGAGCTGCTCAGGAGGAAACCAGTGAGGAAAAGGACTGGCAAAGCTGACCGAGTGCCAGCTTGCATTTTGTCACCAGTGACGTTGTGCAGTTGGGGGAAAGGGCTGAGCTAAGTGTTTCACACATGGATACGGAAAATTCTTCTCTTGCCACATCGCAAGGAAGACAAAGCATGAACACTTGCTGAATGATGAACCTGTTATCTCAACAGATTTCTCATGACCAACAAGTTGTCTTCTTTCCAGCAGATTCTGGAACTTTGTGAGATCTCTGGAGTTTTTCTTCTGCCATTTTCTTTCTTTTAAAAAAAGAGCATAAGCAGAATAAACAGTTGGTGTCTTTTGGATGTAACGTGTTCAAAGATTCCCTCACAGCCTCTGGGTTTTTCTCATGTCTTCTATCATTTTGGCTGTGAGGGGGTCTTCAAATCTGCATTTCAACTCTGTACCTATTCCAGCCTTTGTATATTTGTAACACACCAATATTTAACATATGTGGATATACGTATGCACACATCTATGTGTATATATAGATACATGCATATATACATGTATACGTGTGTACACATATGCATATATACATATACAATAATGCTAATATACATACACACATATAAACACACACTTCATCTTTTACAGAAATCTCAGTTTGGACATCAAAATATACATTAGTTAATTAGTTATAAAATATTTAAAAACTTTATTTCAGAGGCTGAAAAGAAACTACTACTGATAAAACATTACTGAAACTCAAACTTTAGCAATATAGATTACAAAAACCTTCTAAAATTTGTTATTTTTGGTCATTTTTGATCAGCAATTACAGCTGTGGCAATGCTGTCAATGTAATTTTAAAGAAAAGCCAATATAACAAGAAGTTTCAAACAACATACCTTTTCTTCTTGGCGAATATAACATTAAAATGATTGTTTTAAAGAGGGAATTTTGTACTACCAAACTTCAGACACATAGATAGAAATTTTAATATACAAAATATATGCCATAGATCTTTTCTTCCCCCTACTCCACCGCAGTACAAGTTTCCCTCGTGCTCAACAGATCCTTTTGGAAGATATTTCACCACACAGATTTCACCCTCATAATCAGTATAAGCCATCTCTTTCTCCCGTTAAAACCAGGAGGTCATAATTCTTTGGTCATGACATAATATTCTGTTAAAATGGGTGTAATATAATACAGGATTGCAAGCCAATTCCAGAAGCAGCCAGAAAGAAGAAATGGCATAGCTGGGAGAACACGCTACGTGGGCTTCTGCTTCAAAACCGCATGAAATCAAGAGGGATTTCCCCACAGCCTTTCAAGGGGTCTGAAATCCAGCCCACAGAAACAACACGAGGAAATCTGACACAGCGTTAAGTAAGGATGTGCTGCTGGATTTAAAAAATAATAAACATGTAAACATATTTTGACGCCTTTATTTTCTTGACCGTCGGTAAATGTGGACAGGGACGGCGGCTGCAGTGGCACTGCCTCAACCCACTGAGCGACTGGCTCTCTCTGCCAAGGGCTGCACAATGCTTAGTCACAGTGAACCATGGTCTCTGCTAATCAACGGAACGTCATCAAGGAAGAGATTCTGTTGCAGGCTTTGCTGCAGAAAATTTAATTCCTTGGCCAAATCATTTTAGTAACTGGTTCATATAAAACCAAGGACAATTTATCTGGTTACCATTATGGGAAAACAGATGCAGAACAATTACTATTTTAAATGCAACTTGGGCACCCGCACTGAGCACTTGTATTTTCAGTGCTTGCAGGTTTGCTGTTTCCCACCAGAACTCTCTCCTTTGTCCATCCCACCCCCCCTGTTAAGGACATCTAACAAGTACAACTCTAGTTATCTTCTACAGCCCTAGCACTGAGTTGTTTTGTACATCGTCCTCTCCAACAACACGTACAACCACATGCTTTTGTACAGAGGCCACATCTAGGCAGGTCAGAGAAATAAAATGGTGGCGGTGGGGGTGGGGGTGAACAGTAGAATTGAACATAGAAAATAGGTAATAAAACAGTATAACAGTAACATTATATAGTAAAATTCTCCATAAATTTTTGAATTTATATATATATATTTATATATTTAAACAGTGTATTAGTTTGGGTGTTTTCAATATTTTGGTGAAATATTTACATTTTGATATCTTCTGGATCCAAAAAAATCCTGGATAAATATGAATGCCTTAATCCAGTCAGAAACTTAAATCTCTCTCTTGATTGACAGGTGAGCACTATACCGATGTGTTTTTTCCTAGGAAGTTCACCACCTGTAGGTAAGTCTTAGGTTAGAGCCTTTGCCTTTCAAAGAAAGCAGGCTACCTGTCCTTGGTGCCACACAGTGGAGAGGGTATCCTCCACAGGCCTGTCAAATTGCAGTGTCCCAGAAAACAGTTTGTTGTTTGGAATAAGGAGGAGGGCTGTATTTCTTGGTCCCGGCATTCTTCTTCCAACTTGGCAAAATAGGCATGCTGTCCTGTTTGCAGAGTCCTTTCTCTGATTTCTGTCGAGCTTTGATCTCTTTGCAGAGGCAACGCTTTTTTTCAATCATGTCCAGCATCGTATGGTCCCCTTGCAACCACTGCATGCACGTCACCTATTGGGGGAGGTGGACGGAGGAAGAAAAGAAGGGGAGGAGGGAGAGGAGGGAAAACATACAAATAACTGTCTTGGTCAGAGATTAAATATGATTTTTCTTTGCAAAGTTACCTTACTCTTATTTGAAACACACTGATTTTATGAATAAAAATCTCTATGCCAACAACAGAAACAGAGATAGTCTTTACTTCTAACTACTTCTTTAAGAAAAAAAAGGGTAATAAAAGATCCCTGTTTTAACTTCTCCAGAGCACTAAAATCTAATAAAGATAAATGGTTTTGGCTATCTAGCACTGGTTGGATTTTTAAATGATAGAATAGATCTTAAAAAGGCACATGGATCTTAACAACATCTTTAAGTTGTGGAAATAAAAAGTACTACATACTGAAACCCATGTTTTATATTGCTTTCTAAATCCAATCTGTCACATTAAAAGCAGGGTGTTAACATTTCTGAGTATCAAGCTAAATATAACTGCTAAATTTTGTTAAAATGATTTAATGAACTCCATGCAAGTGATATGGATTAACCTATCCTTCTCTGTGATATTTCATTAACTGGAAGGCACCAAGAGTTAAGAAACTGCATGCTTTCAGGCACGTGGAATACTGGAAAATAAGATCCTGATCCAAAAGGGGTTAGCATATGTTTAGCTGTAAGTACATGTCGCAGCCCCTCTGAAGCTGAGAATGTGACTTCATTTGAGTTCAGTGGGGAGTTCACAATTGAAAATGCATCTTGAGAGGCTTTAGACTGGAACAGAAATCACTAATAGTAAACTCTTCTGAAAGGGCTCATTGGTTTTGGATATCACTGTATACCTGCAGCTCAGGAACTTCCTCTCAACAGTTACACTGCAAATTTGAAGTGATGTCTTGAGTATCCCCACATTTATTTCCCAAGAGTTGAGGATTTGTGTGTAAGTAATGCACACGATACATTCACAGGGGCTACCCAGGTACATCGCTGCTGCTGTCATAAAAATGAACATGTACAGAAATACTTTGGCAGAGCGTGCAGTTCATGAAGGAAATTTATCTTTATTATTAAGGGTATTTGAATACATTTAATAATGCATATGCCTTTCATTCACAAGTCTTAGAATGCCAAGCATTGGCATACACCTAGTCCCTAGAACTGGGGCCTGGTTTGCCTAGAGTCCCCTACAGAAACTTCCTTGGATCTCAGTAGTTTTTGCGTTCAGCTTAAAGCATACTTAGCATTTATTGAAAGAGATTAAACAAATGTTCAGATTCATAGCAGAAAACAAAGCAAAAAGAATAAATTTAAGAAAGCTTACCAGAAAAAGTAACAAAAAATTATGTACTCAAATAGAAAAAAAATAATACAACACAGAAATGTCAGTATTTTTTGAAAAAAAGAAAAAAAGAGCAAAACAGGATAAAAGAATTTTACCACAAAACCATGCTTACCTTATACACTAGATAGCACTCTGAGTAAAACGAGTTTAAACCATAATATGGATTTTGTTCTTGAATGTTCTTACGAATTTTGAATTACACTGGTAACTTATCTGCAATGTGTCCTCCTGAATGGCTGAGCAATTTCTGCAGGAATTCGGCTGTGCCTGCTCTTTTAATTGAATACTTATCTTTCATTTCAGGCATGATCTAATGTTTACTGTGGTGCAGGTGGGCATGAAGCACAGTATCTGCCATGGCCATGAGACTTTCTCTCTTTGGGTGCCCAGGCTTGGTCCAAAACTCCCTGTCTGAACTGGAGATGCTCCCCTCCCACCCCTCAGCTCCACTCCACAGATCTTTGGAGAGGCTCTGCCTGACCCAGATTTCCTGCCACTCTGCTCACCAGGGGTGGGTCAGTACTTACACAGCAGTGTCTTCTGCTTGGCTGGGTCCTCCTCCATGGGGAAGGACAGGGACACACTCTGCACACAATTCATTACACAAATATTCACCAGCACAGCAGCTTCTGTGCCGGGCTTGATAACAGCACTTGAGCATGGATTTCCTCTCGTAGGCACCGGGAAATACCTTCTCTTTTACAGCCCATCACGTCCCAGGCAGAGCGTGTGCCAGTGCCAATCCCCGCAGCACGCGGTGTGCTCCAGCCACCAAGTGTCACAGGCAGTGCCCACGACAGCCCCCGTGAGCGTGTCACATCCACGCTGCCCTGCGCCACCCTGCCACAGTGCAGTGCCAACACGGCGCCTCCTGGGACTCATCTCTGCTGTCAAGGACATATTCGAGGGGACAGAAGCAGCACTGATTGGTTTCTAGCGTGTTGGCTTCTAACATGCCAGTTGCAACTTCCCAAAGATAGAAATGGAGTTGTAGAAAGTATCAGTTACACAGACACTCTGCCACCCCCTGCGAAACAGTACCTAAAATATACCCGAAAGTAGGCAGCTCCCAAATCTCTTTATTTATATTGGTCACTGTATTTTGTTATGGCTTGTGAATCATTTACTGTGGAGAATTTGAATTTTCCCACTTTCCCAGACACAGATTTTCAATTTGCTATTTTTGTTTGATGGCTAAGTCCCTCCTATCAGCACCTTCTTAGGTACAGTGTCCACTTGGCACAATCCTCTCCTGGAACTGCATTCAGCAATGATGTGTGCAGGGGAAACATAGAACTGAGATGGGCAAAGTCATTTGCTAAAATACACCAAGTGAACACATACAAGATTGAAAGGCCTGGTGGGAGTGGGGGAAAGCTTTAATATGAAAATAAGCCTAAATACTAAAGGTTGTGGGTTTGATAGTTTTGCCCAGTTGTTTAGTGTTTAAGTGCAACAAAATCAAAATATTAGGAATAAAGGTTCATGGCCACTGGAGGCTGCAGGACAGACCTGAGAGAAAATCCCCACTTCAGATCAATGAGCTACAGAAATGACAATAACCATGTTGATGATATGAAGCCCCAGAGCCTTAACTAAATTTTCAGTGTGTCCTAGAAAAATAACAGGCACTGAGGCTCACAGGCCAGGACTCAACCTAGCTGTTTAATCACAGTAAAAACCCTCAATGACTTCAGTAGGGCTACTGAGGTGTTTAAAGCTAATGTGTTTAACACTGCAGTCTTAGGCCTAATCCTCCCAGTGACTGAACTGATGGCACTCACACTTAGTTCCAGCACTAATTTTTTTCACATCCTCCCTCTTTTCTGGCTTTAGCCTGCTCCTCTGGTGATGCACCAGGCTGTTAATATCCCTGCTACATCACAACAAGGAATTTGTTCAGTGTGAGAGGCACAAAAAATAATGATGGTACAACCTAATTTATGGAAAGAAAGTAGTGTATTCAAAACATTTTACAGCTATACAGCTCTCCTGGGAAAGATCCCATCATGCTTGAGGAATGGTGCACATACTGCAGCATGTCAGAGCTTGGCTGCAGATGTGGATGTACACAGACAGGCACAAAATGCATCAGTGCTGGAGGTAACAGCCAGCAAGACAGAACACAGGAGAGGAAAATTTGGTTCTGACCAAAGAATCTTGGCCCAAAGCCTGTTCTTAATGAAGACGGAAGAAAGAGCCAGAAACTAAAGTTAGGATTGTAAGAAAGGACCTCCTGGAAACTCCAGGATGTGTATTGGGTACTATGTCCCCTAATATCCTTTGGATTACAAAATTTGCTGACTGCACATCAAATTTGTTTTGATGAAATTTTTACTCATTAGATTATTCAAGGTATAAAACACCTTTTCCAAAAATTTTATTTTAAATCGGATAGAGCAAGAGAGAAAAACACCAGCAAAGGCCCAGAAGTTTGGACATTCACCAAGAAGGTTTTGGAGGTAGCCTCAATTCCTTGCTCCTAAGCAGGCAGTAAAAGCTATGTGATAACCAGATGTGTGGGAATGTGACTGAGTGCAAGAGTAAACCAGGATGTCTGACAAGTTCTTGGTAAACACACTCACCCTTTGATTAGTCATCAGTCTCTAGCTTTCCTTCAAAAATCCTCTTCAAGGGAAAGGCTTGTGCCGAACTTGAATAGCAACAACAAAAATAAACTCCTTCCACTATACAAGACTGAGCTTTCCCATACAGTTTTAGTTGCCAACTTTTTTACAACCTTTAGGCAAAACTAATCTGTTTTGCCACCTTACTCCTATTTTCTCTCAGTTTTCTGATATTTTTTATTCGCAAATCATTGGAAGTAAATATTATTAAGATCTTTTATATACTCTTGGGTTCTATGTTGGTAGTGCCATGGAACAAGAAGTAGTATTATAAACCCATCTTCAACTAAGATAAAACAACTTTACATATCCTCAAAACAATGCAAAATTAAAATCTTTCGAAGTAAAAAAAAGAAAAGATCCCCTTCTGGTGGGTGTTTTAATGCTTTATGAAGGTCAAAGAATCAAGCTAGACAAAGTAGCTCCCTTCTCTGCAAAGTGAAAATGGTACATTTTTGTGTATGCCTACATTAGCAGTGGGCCTGACCTCATATCTCATCAGTTTGAAATTTCATATTATTCCAGAAAGATAATTAGTAGTCCCAATGGTTTCCAAATACATGTATTGCTTAAATTAGATTGCCCTGAGCTAGACCACAGCACTGTCTTGGAGGAGAGGTTTGATGGGCAGAACATGTCCAGTTCAATCGCTCTTAGAGGCCAGGACTTCGAGCCAGAGGTCAGTACATGCCACAGCTCTCGGCCTCATCAGAATTTACTGGGAAAAGCACCCAGCCCCAGGGAAAACTCGGAACAGGCTTTGGGAAGCAGACAGTGACTTACACTGCCTCACACCAGGAAGCCCCTGGTGTCAGAGCAGGGGCTTTTGTTTCCCATTGCCCCGGCCCTGTCTCTGCCTGGCCCTGGGCGCTCCCAGCACTGACTGCCAGATGCTGCTGGCCTTGCTGCGCTGTGGCACACTGCACCAGCACATCCACTAAACTGCTCAAAACATGGGTGTTTGAAGCAAAAAACAGAAATGTAAATGAGCATGGTTCTTTCCTTGTTCTTAACCAAGTAGGATAATTTGGTTTGGCAGAGTCATAGTTACAGATAGAAAAAGAATAAAATATGATCCAATTATATAATTAAGCAGCTACTGATGGACACAACTTTACACATAGGCTAGCTGTGTTCACCAGGTGTAGAAAAGGTCTTGTATCTTTTTGTGGATGAATATCCACACTACGAGGTCAGACTCTTGGGCCCTTGAGGAACAGGACAGTTGCTATAAGGAGCACCAGGCAAAGTGCATCAGGACAGCCCCCAAGCAGGGCTGAACACATGAATGACACTGAAAAAAGACATTGTGACACCTGTAAGTTACATACAAACGAAATGATCCTATGCAGCATAGCCTTTCTAAATGAAAAATATGAGGGCTGTGAAAAGAAAAATCAACGAGCAGAAGTAAAAATACAGAGTGAAACATCCTCAGCACCAGGCCTAGGACTCTCTTCGTTAGCTGTGAAAAATTTTATTTATTCATGTGTTAAATAAATAGCTACATACATACATGGATGGATAATGCTGTCTCTCAGCAAAAAGACATACCTAAGTCCCACTCATATCCCCTTGTCTCAAGCCAAGCCCTAGGTAACCTTAGCCCTGAACACAGGACAGGCAGGAGACAAGAGGAGAGCAAGTGTCAGGAGCAATTCTGCTCCTCCAGTGTCAGGCCACTGGGGTGAAGTGTGGTATGAGGATAAAGCCATGCTAATTCCTAGTGCTAAGAGGTGTTTCGGGAATCCTGTCATTGAAGGTGCACTGTAATTTTTTCACATGAGTGTCCTTGAAAATGTGTGCTACTAAAAATGCCATGTGGGGGAAGAAATACCTGAAATATTGTACATAGCTCTATTAGTAGTTGCTAAGTTTGAAAATGTTGACAATTTTTATTCATTTTTGAGGAACCCTTTCTAACATTTGAAGTGACCGCATGATTTCATGCTCTGGACTCCTCTGTGAGCAGGGTGTTCTTTTGTGGTGTATGAACTTTTAATGACCTAAAAAAAATATCTTCCAGTATAGTTAACGTGAGGGCTTTAGACAACAACGTATCCCCTTCAGCTGTTTCTCCTCATGACATCTTGGCTGTTAAATCCTTTGCTTGCCTTGTTTTAATGCTGTTGGTTTATTTGACGTGAAAACAAAAGCTCTGGGCAATAGGATAGCCCCATGATTGAGTTGTATTTCCATAATTTTTGCCTAGTAGTGTAGGTTCCTGCTTAATGTGCTGAAATTCCATAGGTAATGGGACTGAGGAAGATTCTGTTTGCTTCTGGCCCTCATGGACATCTCCCTGTCCTGCTGGATGAGAAAAGGGGCTGACTCGTGAAGGATGGGGAAAACTACATCATGCATCATGGCTGTCACATATAAATATCCTTTTCTTTGTCAGAACTGCATAACACAGACAAAAAAAATAAAAAAATAAAAAAAGAAGCCCAACAGCTGAAGTGAGGCTATAACAAAGTGATCTTAAACTAACATCAAATCCAATAAAATAAAAAATAAGGCAGCAGGAGGAGATTATTAGAAATGTCTCCTGGATCTGTAAGCAAAGTGGTCTTTAACAGTGCAATCTGTGTGCAGTGCTACACATCATTCAGCAGAGCCAAGCATGCTGGTTTGTTTTGGCAGGCTGCAGTAAGTGAAGAAGAAAGGCTTTCTGAAAGCCACTTACCATCCTCTGGGAGGAAAAGGTACTCCCTCCCTCATGCCTGCTCTCAGACAGGAGTTTCCAATCTCTCTTTCCCACTGAAACTCTTGATGGCACTTTCTCTGGTGCAGATGGCTCCCAGCCCCCTGGCTGGGTGAGGTATTTCCACTGGCAAGGTGTGAAATCCCACTCCTAGAAGGCAGTCCTGTGCCCCGGGGGCAAGCGCTGGAGGGCTATGTTAGGCAGCAACAGTGACTTCGCTATCTGATACTCGGCTTGACGTGCAGGTCCTCTTAGCACATGCTCGCAAAAGGGGAGTTGTCCAAGGCAGGAAGGAGTTCAGCCAGAATCAGGTTTCAGAAAATCTGAGCAGAGAGATCCTCACCCATTTGAAGACAACAGGAATTTACCGTCTGACCTCATGGGTCCAAGAATTTGAGTATAGTTTGCTTAAACAAACAGTAAAAATAACCTCAATAAAAACGATTTTAAAATACATCAGAAGAGCACTTGGAAAGTTATGTTGGACAAGATTTCTTTTGCTAACCGTGAGCAATAACCATTGCACTGCTGTTGAATGTTACTTCCAATGGCTGCAAAAGTCAGTAAGCCAGGATGGAACTACATGCTAAATTTGCAGTCCTTCCCCTCTCTGACAGAGGTATTTTGTAGGAATACTGCCATGAAAGACAGCATAATTTGGCCCAGGATAGTTACTTGTTCATACAGCTCAGTACTGCTAACCCATTCTCCTGTTACTGTCAAATTCAAAACAACAGTTGATTATTAATACAAAGGTGATTAAGAGTAACAGTCTGTTCAGGAACACACAGGATGTGCAAGGTGAGCTGTGAAAGCAGACACTCTCCATGCAGTTTGGAGTGCCTGGGAAGGCTCCCTGGGGACAGTGGATGGCAGAACTGCAAATTCCTCCCTAGGAGTGCCTCAACTGTTTTCTAGAAGCTTTCCTCTGACGCCAGCAGTCACATTAGAATGATCCTGTGCATTTACGTAGTTGCATCACAAGCACAAGTGCACACACAAGGTGTTAAGCACTACACAATCTGCCCTTTCTGACCTTTCACAAATTCTTCTTTTTAAGGGACACAAGATCAGTCTCTATTTTCCCTCTAAGAATATGGGAAAGAATTTCCCCATCACACTAGTTTTTATTCCAACAAAATATGTAGGAGTGAACACTTTGTAATCTTACCCTGTATATATTTAACATTAAAAGCATTCACTGACACCTACTATTTCAAAATATGGAACAGCAAATGCAACACATTTTAGGGCTCTTATAACATTTGAATTGCTGTATTTAAGGTTTTGATTTACATTATTCCAAATTTCTAAACTCCTGGAAATATGTCTTATTTCAAATGATACTACTACAGAAAAAAAATGAAAACAAGGGTCCCTGTAAACACTGTAAAACTAGAGTCCCTGGGAAAACTACTCTATCACTCAATGTAATTACATGATGCAGTACTATAAAAAAACTCTGGACACCTTTTTTCAAAATCAGAAGTCACTAAAAGACTTGACTACATTGTGTTGCGCTCTATGGCCTGACTAATCCACCACTTCAAAATGACTGACAAAATTATTTGGAACTCCAGGAACTCCTAAAGATTCATGATTATGAGCAATTAATACTTATCCTAAAATTAAATTAGCAAATGATCAGTAAACCTTCAGCATCTCTGGTTCCAGACCTCCAGTTTCATGATTCATTGCTTTCAATTACTAAGTGTCACAGTTACTTTACTCAGAGCCAGCCCTGCACATACTCCTATGCCTCAAGTTTTCCAGTAGCCCTCAGATGATTGCTGAGGCTACTAATAAAGCAAATTTTACATAGTACATTCACTGTTCTGCTTTCCATTTTCATACTGGCAGTCAGTCTAGCTATAGATCTTTCTGACCCTGCATTATTATCTTATTTGGAAACATATCCTTTTCATCTAAGTTTTTTTAACACCAAACAGCTGCCCAAAATGTACTGCCTGATCACACTCTGTGAATGCTTTCAAAAGAAGAGCTTGTAAATTAACTGAAATTGGGGATACTGTGGAAAGTCATCTCATGCATCTCAGTGGATCATCACGAAGTGATTCCTATTGAAATCACACATTAAAAATCAAAACCTCATCTATGCCTTTGCTAAGGAATAAATGCAGAACTCAAGCAACCCACCATTAACTTTCCCGTCATTCACTGTAAAATCAAAAGAAAAATACAATATTGTATTAGGTCAGTCACAGAAGGGACAAAGGACAGACACTTTGCTGGAGTTCAGTGATACAGAGGTCTCCTGTGTACTGCATTTTGCAGTGCAGCAGCTGCAGGGTAACACTCTCTTGTCCCAGATTTCTTTGAGGGGTTACTAACCCATTCTCTCCAGCATTTCCCCTTGCTGGAAGGTGCTGCTCTGTGGAATGTGTGCCCCAACTGCTCATGAACGAGACTTTGCAGAGCAGGGTGGTTTGAGCTGTGACCCCAATGGCCACTGCAGGGCCCTGCCCATGCCTGGGTAGCTGTGCCCACAGCACAACCCACCTGCAGTTAGTGTTTCTTACTCTCAGTCATGGCAATTTTGAAAAACTGCCAGATTCTAAATCTCATACAGAGATGAACAGACCCCCTGCTCTGCACTGAGAGGTGGCGTGGAGCAGTGAGAGCTGCTGGGCAAGGTCCATTCCTCCTCTGGATCCACAGAGTCCCTGTGGACTGCAAAAGCTCTCATGTACAAGGGAGTTTAAGGCAGCAGGATGCATGCTGCGGATACTGCTGAGACCAAGAAGGGCCCACAACTTGAGAATGGAAGAATGAAAGCGAATGGAAACAAGACTATAACTTTGGGAGACCTAAGAACTGCAAGAAAGAGGACATTGAGACCTGTCCTAAAGTTACAAAAATGTGACATGTGGAGACACCACAAATTCCATTAGTTTCCCCATTTTATTGGATCCCATGGTTTCCAAACTATAAAAAAGCACACGACCTTCAGCACTATTCTGCTGAAGTCAGTACTTAAGCCCCGGATTTAACTAACTTTTATTGCTGCAACAGATGAAGAACTTCGCCACACCAGTCTACCAGCAAAGCTCCTGTTTCTCTAGCACTTTCAAGAAAATGGCCAAAAAAAGAATTTTAAAAATAAAGAAATATAAAATCAGCAAAATAATGTACAGAGTAAAAATGTCTCAGCACTGAAAGCTGCTTTACTTTAAAACTGCTTTACTAACAAGAAATTTTGAAATATGTCTTACATTTCTCCATTTTTGATAGTGAAACTGAGTCCAAGATAGTTTTCTTAGAGTAAATGCCATTTCTCAAATATTGTACTGATTGTATGGAGGGAAAAATGTTCAGGAAAACATGACTAAAAACCAACACCAAATGTTCAGAGATGATCATACTCTTGTAGGTGGTCACAACTTCCTTGTAAAAATGTGTAAAAACATTATTAAAAGACAGATATCTTCATTAATAATTTATTTCTAACTCCAAGTTGAAGTGCAGTTAAACAACAGTTGCTGAAGTTATAAACTATACTGACAGTTTCTGAAGAATATGAAGATATAAGAACCTCCCTCAGTATGAGATACCACGTCTGATGTTACCCCACAGCAACATCATGCAATTTGCTTTATATCAGGAATGGCTAAATTATTCAGTACCCAAATCTAATATAGACGTGATTTCCTGGCACAAAGAATGGCTGAGATGCAGCAAGAGCCTTGGCCTGGCATCTGTGTGTTTTAGAAAATGGGATTCATTGGGTTCAGAGTCCCTGTACCTCGTTTCCGTTTTCTGTTTATTTAAAAGGAATCTCTGAAGGGATGGTGCTGGCTGACAGAGTGTCTGGCTCAGCACTAACACACTAAACCAGGAGCAACAGCCTCCTCAGCCATAGAGTGACGTGGAAAGCTCAGCTTAGCCTATCCCAGCAGCAAGGGCTGTGCTCAAATCAGGTCTCCAGAGCAGGAAGGATATTTAAATACCCAGCTTAAAAGGAATGGCTAATGACAATGCAGGACAAAGAAAACATTGAGCTTCGTGTTAAGCCATAGATAGGCACATATCATCTGTAACATAAGCAAACAAACTCAAACAGTAAAAAAGTGCTGCTTTTCTCCAATTGTGTTTTAAAGCTTGGTGCCATGATCCGACCAACATTAATTTTAAAAATGCAAATTTCTATTGTCTCTTCGCATTTTTATTCTTTCCTATTGTGAATTATACAATTGTGATCAGAAACACCAGATCGCACATGTGCTTTTCCAGACCATAAAAAAAGAGAAGGGCCAAGTGAATCAAAGAGTCCACTAAATGCCATTGACTTGTAAAGGCTTAAGATCAGGCCACTGGCCCATAAACTCCGACCTTAATTAGTGGAATATGTCCTTTCTCCAGCCTATGTTTTGTTGAGGAAAAGCATTGGACATTCTAGTTAAAGCTTAGGAATAAAATGGGAATTCACTGTTGATGTGTGTGAGGGCAGAATTTAACCTTGTAACTTTAAAAAGAAAAAGGATTTTTTCTATTATGCAATTTAAGTTGGGGTGAAGGGTCTTCCTTACAGTAGATCAATCACCCTACACGGTTCTCAGTATTTTCTGCATAAAGATATGTTTTCTGAGATTTTTCTGAGTAGCTGCTGCGGTGCTGCTGCACTAACTTATTGCACACTGAGACTGGTCCAGCTGGACAAGCGAGTACAATGATAAAATTAACTGTAAAGGGAGAAAATTTATCACTCATGGGTCTCATAGAGAAACACACATGATTATCATTTAAGCTTTAATTCAAGGGATAACCTAAACACATGCTCAACTGGAAAAAGTGTATCTGTCATCCTCCTGACTAACAGAAATACTTCGCTATTTAAGATAAGCCAGTGCTTTGCTGCCTTAAGGCCAGACAACTGAGCCTACATACAGCTGTGTGGTGATTCATTTTACAATGGGCTAATAAATGATTGTTAGCTGTTTTAATAAATTCTTAATCAATTGGCAATTGTATCTTACTGTGAATTGCAAAGGGTAAGAGGTCTGACAAATAGTCTGCAATGCTCCTGTAAAATCCACTTATAAAGTTGAGATTTTTATCCATTCCTAATGCTCACCTGCACTAGAGAAACTTTCCTTCCAGCCTAAGGCCCTTCCATATCCAGTATCTATTCATGTAAGATGCTATGGATGTGAGTCACTCCTAGATTGACAGCAAATCCCTCATGTGAATAGAGCTGGGATCTGCAGCATAAGAGTCCAGCTGGTTTAGGGAATTTCTAAACCTTGGAGCACTTGATCTGCATAAGATGCAGACAGCCAAAACTACACCAACTGAGCTGTTTCCAAATATTTTTTACCTGCAGAAAACTGTCAGGAGAAACACCAATATATTTGCCATTTTGGATCTGAAAAACTGGAAACCTTAAAAATTAGTAAAAAGAAAAATCTTTTAAAGTTCTCATTTAAAATACATGATGTTTTTATTTTCATTGTTTTAACAAGACAAAATGAGAATAAAAGTAGGTTATCAAAAGTGGGTGCTGGCATTCATACTTTTTTTTTTTTAATTGACATACACCTAATGTATATGAATAGCCACACATTTCTAGTGAAAGACTATGAACAAACACACGTACATATACAGAGATAGAGAAACATCCTATACATACATACATGAGTGAATATACATATTTATGTGCATACAGTATACAGACGAGATACTATACAGGTACAGTCAGTGCAATATACTGTATAAGGCTACACAAACACCGAGAGGGTCTGGTGGGGTGGTGACAGCCATGAGAACAAAGCCTGGATGGTTGTGACTCAGCGCAGACGGTGGGGACAACCTGGCTGCTCTGTGTCGTGTTCTATGCGTCAGGCACACGCAGTTCCAACAGAAACATGGTACAGTACACTCAGCTCAAAAAAGGAGGATGAGTGGGAGTGTGTGGAGGAAACTGAAATGAGTATGAGCAGACAAATAAGGTTGTTCTACCTAGGATACAGAATGTTTGGTTCATTTACAGAGAATGCCTATATATAAACCCATGCTTTCATGAATTCATGCCATTTTTTTATTTCTATCTTTTCCTTTAAGAATATTATAAAATTCTTGCCCTGAGTTAAACATAAATACACACAGAAAAAGGGATAGGGAAAAAGGAAATTGCATGCTTCTGGGCTTTTTTAAAATAAATTTTTAACCAAGGCACAATTTCTTCAAGAGTGGTTGCAAGACCATTTGAAATAAACATAGCAAGTGCTATTGTTCTGGGACTGTGGCAAAACTAATTGTTTGCATACAAAAGTCTCAGAACAAGTTTTGAAGAGAATTTACAAGTTTTAGAAGAGAACAAGTAAATTTATTACATATGTCTTAAAGAGAGATTCCCTGAAGAGGAAGGAATGCTACCAATGCTACCAAATTAAATTATTTTATAGACAACTTATTGATGTTTGGACTGAAATTATTTCACACAACTGACATTATATATTTGTTTAGCATTAGTTGTTACCTATTTTTAGTAGAACCATATACAGTGCTGTAAGAGCAGCTAAAAATGAGATGAAGATCTTCTAGATAATTTTCAGTTTCTTTAGTAGGCAGTACACACAGTGGTCTCACTGATTCAGCGAGCTGCAAGAACCACAGCTCAGGCACAGCTGATCAGTGGTAGCATAAGACTTTCAAGGCTGTATCTCTCTCTGTCATTGACCTGCGTAAGTGTTTTATTGGAAATATTCGTTACTAGTTCCTGTGGATCCCACTCTGTACACCCATACTCAAGTCTGGCGCTCAACATAAAGGTCAGGGTACAAAAGCCATGCTTGGCTCTTGCGCCCACATTCAAGCACTCTGGCTCCAGAGACACACAGTTGTCATCAACTTCCAGGCATTCTGGAGGGTACCGCAAATTCCAGGGAACAACCACCTTCATTGTGCTGTATTGGCTGCAGCATCTGTCCCCAAAAATCTCTCTGTTGAGCCGACTGTTTTTCAAAGTGTTGAAACACACCATCTCAACTCTATCAAAACCAGGCACAACACAGCAACCCCCTGAAACCTCTGACCACACAGGTGAGGTCTTCTCATGTCTATCTTGTGCCTCTTTGCTCAATCTGAGAAACAACTAGGTAAGGACAGCAAAAAATGTTGAGCATGAAAGTGAAAACCTCCTAAATGCTGTGTTGTTTCACCCTTTGTCAGAATATCATTGCATTTGAAAGGTTTCAACAATTTCTGTCACCAAGCTTACCTCTTTCTGTTCTCTGCTGACAAGCTTACAAAGTTCGTGCAAGAATAAGATATCAGGGCAAAGGAATGGAATACTCTTTCTTCTCCTCTCCCATCACACCTGAAATAGTGGCAGCCACGCTGCCACTCGAGGGTGAGGCAGGATGACAGACTCTAGATGTGGTGCTCAGATCAGTCACTCTGCTCCACATCTGACACCCTCGTGCTGCAGCATTACTTTTTCTACAGCTGATCTGCTTTCATCCATTATTGCCTTCCCATGACATATTTATTTTGTGCCTAAACCCCATGCTATGACCCATATGGAGAGGGAGAATCAACAAAGCCATGTGGGGTCTTGGTTCCTACTGTGAAGCAGTGCTCAGATCTACCTGTGCCTGCTGTCTCCCACGCTGTGGGACAGAGGCTGCTTTGGCCGGGTGGGGCCACACTTCAACCGGAGCTGGACCAATCCAGCTGAATGATGAAGAAAAGATGTTGGGACAGCAACAGCAGGCTTCTCTGCCAGCAAAAGACATTGGTAGCGAATGACACTTTTGCTTCTCATGCCAATCAGTCAGGTGTGCCTTGGAGGTGAGGGATGATGGATGTGACAATTCCATCTATGTCAAGGTTTTCATTTTCTTTTAATTTTTTAGATTTTATTTTACTTTTTTTTTAATAAGCATTCTGTATTTGCAATTTGTATATTTAGAAACCATTTGCACTGCTCTGGACTCATGCACGGATTATGTAAGACCAGATTCAAGCTGAAACTCAACACAATGCAATGTGGAGCCTTCCCCAAAGCATTAACATTCTTGTTCTTGCTCTCATCCAAAATGCTGACAGCATATTTGGCTGGACTGTCGACAACAGAATTTTGCCTTCATGTGTGCAAGGGATTTGTCTCTGCAGGAAAAACCCGGAACTGTGGAAAGTAATCCAACCGCTCCCTCTCGTGGGCACAGGGCTCTGCTGCACTTTAGAAAGGCACAAGTCACGTAAATCCCAAATCCTACAGATTCCTAGCAGTGTGAAGTCCCCAGAGGGCTGTGTGACACTGCAGGACACAGCTCACACCTCATGCCCCATGCCCCGGCACTTCTTTCAAGGAGGTGGCAGTCAGGGTGACTGATCCTTGACTCTTAGGTACATTCAGTCTGAACAAGAGAGTAAAATCCTATGGCTCTGGATTCAGGTTTCTAAATACACTCAGGACACACACACTGGTCAAATCCAAACTTCATCTCAAGATAAAATTGGCCCCTGTCCCATCAGAGAAGTGACTGTGCCGCGGGCTTCTCTGTGTACCCTGTTGTGGGTTCTTCCATGCCTGTCCATGCTCCCAGGTAGGACCCAGAGGATTTCCTCTCTCTCAGCCATTTGCAAAACCAGCATTCACAAGATTCAGGCTACGCCTACATTCCTTTCTCTTTGCCTACACAGACACTAAATATTTCTCCATGACAGGGCCATCTGAGAGAGAGACATAATTTGGAAATTGTTCCAAGTAAAATATACCTGGTTTTCCACTTTTAGGCATTTAAATGTATCTCATTGTGTCAGTGACACATAAAACTATGTAAAATCGCTGTCACAAATACAGTAGATTGCACCCCAAATAGTTTCTGCACTTTCTAATTTCACAAAAACCAAACCTTAAGGAATTCCTGAGAGTCATACCCTTACCAACCTACTCCCACATGCAACCTCTTACTTTCTCATCTATTACACTGAACTTATAAATCCTTGGGGCAGGAACAGCCTTTGTTCCATGCATATTGTCTACCAACAAATAACTATGACGCTTGGACACCACCACAATCAATATTGTGGTAGATCCTATTGGCCAACATTAAGCAGGTTTTGGATCCAGTGACAATCCCAAGCCTTATTAAATGTGATGGCTAAACATAAGGAGTAATTAAGTTCCTTTAAGTGAATATCTTCTCAGGCAAAAATAGAAGCTACCATCCAAAGTAATAAATAGTGTATAGAAAGTCCAGACCAAAGCCCCATGGGGCGCTGATTACAGAGTGAGTGGCACGGACGGTTCCCACACTGTGGACATATATTTTGGATGAAGGAAAAGATCAAGTATCAAAAAGGAGCAATCATAACCTTGGCTCCAGGAGCATGGAAACAGACATCTCAGAGGCATTACACTGGCTCAAGAGGAATACTTGGCATATACACACAGGGGGAGGAAAAGGATTGCCACTGTCCCATAAATTGTTTCATATGTTTTGCTATTCTATGTCCAAAATACACAATAGACTTTCAGAACTTTGGAAAATTAGAGGAGGAAAGAGGGACAGAGAAAATTATAAGACTGGCAATTAGCACTCTTAGTAGTGCTTAGTAGTTAGATATTCCCTTTGAATAGAAATCTGGGACTGCATGTCGCCTGCGATCTTTAACCAGCAGCCCACGGAGATAATTTTTCCCTTTGGTCCAGGGGGCAAGGATGACAGAAGTTGATTATTTCTTTGCAAATCCTTGGGCACGATAAGAGCCAAGACAGCAGAATCCCTAGAGTCTGATGTTAGTTCTAGGTTGAGATTCATCAAGGAGTGCATGTAGCAGAGATTGACAGTGCTGAGTGCTGACATGGGTCCATGCTGTGTAACACACACAAATTCTCTTGCTAGCACAATTATTTTTTTTACTACCATTTCCTTAGTAATCAAATTGGATGAAGGATTACTTCAGTCCACAGAGTTCCCCCTCTACCTGCAATGATTGTATTTTTTTCGTATAAGGGAAGCTAAAAAAAAAGGTTGCTGTGACCAGATACAGAACAGTGGATCTTGATTTATAGGTGCTCATTTCTCAGCAGCAGAATTCATTAACTGCAGAATCAGGAACCCAGCTCTGCTACTGTGTTCCACAACTGCAGGGTGTTTGCTGACTCTTTGAACTCTTGTACACTACTGCTGGGAAAAAATGGCAACTTTAAGCTGAGAATAATAGAAGAGCACAGATGCTTTGTTTATGCTCACAGAGTATTCACTTTCAGATGCACATTTGCCAACTAAAGCATGATAATGTCAATTCATTGGGGAAGTACTTTGTCTAGGTGCCTTCAAAAATAATTATAGCCATAATGGCTACAATTTGCATTCCCTGCATTCATTAATTACAGGGTGACCACAATGCTTACAAGGCATACAAAGACTATAATATGTTTTGTATTCACAACTAAAGCTAGAGACATTAAAAGCTGGGCTTGTGATATTTAACTGACCCAATATAGAGTGAACTTAGGTATGAGACAAATATGTAGCTGTGTTGCTGAAGAGTACTCAGTACTTGTCAAAATTCAATTCCAAATTATTCCTTTAAAGTTTTGTGTATTTTTTACAATGAGCATTCAAATTGCAAGGTATTGCTATACTCATGCATATGAAAAGCAGCTAAAATATGTCTCAGCTTCTTTGTGGTACTTCCCTTCCATCATGATTTTGTTTTAAAATGGAACAATTAGAATAGGTGTTTGGGATTTTTCAGCTGGAGTACAAAATTAAGTAACAGTCGCCCTGAAGGTCCCACATCAGTTTTAATGCTAGAATTTTTTTCACAATACAATGTGTGCATTTTTGGTTGCATTTCAGTTAGTGTCTAAATACTGAGTCTTAAATAAAATATTATCTAAATTGTTGTGTGGAGGAGTGGGGATTTAACAGCTGAGGCTGGAGCAAGCCTCCTCCTTCTCTCCTTCTCTCTTTCTCTCCTTCCCTCCCTCCCTCCCTCTGGGGCAGGGCAGGAGCAGGTGGGGCAGCCCCAGTGAAGCCTCAGCTACCCCTGCAGGTGCAGGATGCAGGATGTGGAACGTGGGATGTGGGATGTGGGATGGGCCCAGCTCTCCTCAGCCCAGGGCTGAGCCTACCTGCCCTCAGTCGGATGGGGGTCAAACCTCAGCAGCACCCTGCTTTGCCTCCCCAGCTCTGGGGTAAATAAAGCTTTTTCTAATCCTGTTGGATTAGCCAAACTGTCCATTTTTAACAGTTGCTAAAGTGCATTTTCATCCAGGCTGCCTCTGGCATGGACCCAAGCGATCCCAAGGGGCTTCTCTCCCGTCCTTTTTCTCACACTCCGGTGAACACAACCCCTGTCCCAGGCCAAAGGGACATGAACACAAAGACAATCCCCCCCCCCCAGCTGCATATTCAAAATAGCAAATCTGTTTCTTACTTGCCTACCTACACTGCTATGTTGGAAAAGTGTGCTGGAAAACCCCTGGTCTCTTCTTCCCAGCTCTATGAACCTTGGATTTCCATGTCTGTACTGCAGCTCCCTCAGCCTGCCATCCCCAGGCACCAACCTCAACCTCCCCCAGCACTTGGTTATTCTACAAGTCTTTTTATTTTTCTACCTAGATATGAATTAAAGGAGCTAACCTGTATCTAAAATTCTTGCCTCTCAAAGACACATTCTCAAATAAACTATTGATAGATTCACTTCTTTTGATGCAAGACAATGATCAAATCCACTCTTGGGAGGCCTTTCCCCTCTGCTGTATTATATTCATACAAATCATTAAATAAGTGAGAGCTGTCCCGAATTTTGGAGGGTAATGGTTAGTTTGTCCATCTTGTGCCTTTTGCTGTGTTTACCAATGTGATCATGTGGGAAAAGTAAAATATTGCCTCAGGTTGCAGAGGGCTCGGGAAGATACCAGGCAAGTAATGAACTGAGCCGCAATTTTTCTAAAATAGGCCACAAAAAGTTTCACTGTTAATGCTGATATATATTCTAGCTTTTTGTTCATTCCTTCAACGTGTGTTGAGACTCCTTAATTCATAGCTGTCCATGTACCTTCATTCCCCCTCTGAGTTATTCCTTCTAATCTCAGCATGGCTTCTGGATTTACTTTGATCATCTCTGTAAAGTTTAAATCTTCTTTTCTTGCTTAAATTGGAGCTAGATATCACTGCCTGGTCCTCCCCACAACAAAGACACCAAACCTTAGGAGGCATGCAAACCCTCAGAATTAAGATAACATACCTGGAGGAGGCAACAGGAAAGGACAGTGCTGTCTGGCCACTGAAAAGCAAGGAACTAAGAGGCAGCATGAAGACAGACTGCACATTTGCAGATAAGAAACACAGTTTTGTGGAAATCTATCTGAAAACAGGCTCTGCTTTGCAGGAAAGCTAAAATGTGAAATTCTAACTAGCAGAGTTTTGTTTTCAAGGAGTGTGTTTTTCTTCAGACCATGAATCTTAAAAACATCCATTACTGTGCTGCTATGCAGCCTAGTATGTGGGATTTTCCAATCACTATCTACAAATTACTGAAAACAAACCTCACTTTGCAAAGTTCATTCACAGAAAAAAAAATCCCAAGGTGTTTATATGATCTCTTTTTTTTCTCAAAATGGAAATCAGTGGGGTATTTCTGTGCTGAAGACTATTCAGAGAGGCATGGCAGTGATACAGCGAGGATTGTATGTACATTAAAATTCTGGATGCAAGGTGTTCTGCTCTCCAGCAGAGGGACTTCCACAGTCTGCTTCAAACGTTTTCTTCTTTTGTGACAGACATGCTCAGTGCACACACCCCCCCGTGTGCCACAGGGATATCTGAGCTCATCGATGGAATGTAATCCTTTGTTACCCTGAGGTGAAGATGCGGAGAATGACAGGATGGCAGGGAGGCATCATTACATCGCAGTGATACCTGTGACTCCAAACCCTGCTTGCTTTACACAAATGCACAGTTTTGCTCACTGCTGCTGTCCCGTGACAGGGCTGAGTGTTTACCCTGCAGGGTGAAACCCTGGACCATGCCTGCTACAGAAGTCTCAGGTGCCAGCACAGAGGCTCCCGCAAAATGGGTGAGGAGTTATTGACTGGGGCATCTGTGGACCTTGTTTACTGTGCTTCACAAGCCTCACAAAGTGGTTAAATTTTACTGATCTCTGACCACTTAGATGGCTACAAAAGACAGTTACTTGTTCTCATTTCCAGAAAAAGGCCAAATACAGATGGAATTTGACTATCTCTAATGTTAATCACACACTTCTCTAAGATATAACTTGCTTTGATTTCTACAACATTTCTCCATTCCCTGTAACCTTTTTGTGAACGATGTTGTACCTTTATAGAATTAGAATCACTTAGGCTGATAAATGCCTTTAACCCAGCACGGAAAAGCCCTCTACTAAACCATATCCCCAGGTGCCACATCTACTTGCCCTTTAAATACCTCCAAGGATGGTAGAATGGCCTCTTCCACTTTCCTGGGCAGCCTATTCTGTTGCTTGACAACTCTTTCTGTGAAGAAATTTTTCCTAATATAAACACATGGTATCCTACTGTGTGCATCTAAGTGTTAAAGCAGGTCACTGACCATTTCCCCATGGATTATAGGGGCTTCATTCTGCTCCCTGTGTCCATCTTCCAGCTCAAGGGGTGGTACCTGGAGAGCAGCTGGTCTTACTATTGAACACTGAGGCAAAGAAGGCATTAAGTACCTCAGCTTTTTCCCCATCTTTTTTGTCATTATGTTTTCTCTGCCATCCAAAAAGAGGATGGAGATTCTCCTTAGACTTTCTTTTACTGCTAATGTATCTATAGAAACAATTCTTATTGGCTTTTATGACAGTAGACAGGTTATATGCTAGTAAGGATTTGGCCCTTCTGATTTTCTCCCTCCATAACCTCATGACACCCTTGTCCTTCTGAGTTGCCTGTCCCTCCTTCCAACTTTCACCAACTCTCTCTTTTCATAAGTTCCAGCAAAAACTCTGTTCAGACAGTCTGGTCATCTTCCCTGCTGGTTTGTCTTTCAGCACTTGAGGACGGCCTGCTTCTGCGTGCTCAAGATTTCTTTCTTTCCTTCTTTACAAGACAGTACATCCTATCTAGAATACTTCTCTGCTACTTACACCCCTCTCTGTAGGATATTTTTATTTAGATATGCAATTAGGAAATACAGCTATGTGCCACTTTTGTAGATCAAAAATATTCTATGCTTCTGCCATTATTACAGTTCCAAGCCCCCCACTTGACTTCTTCGTCTCCTTCCTTAATTTCTTAAACTTTGTCCTTTCACAATCAATAACTTCAGTTTCAGGATAAACTTATGTTTATCTTTCAGTTTAAATTGAGACAATTCATTACTTCATCCTAGGTTGCTTCCTGCAGCCATCTCTTTCCAAATGCCCTCACCATTTCCCAGAACTAAGGACAGAAGGCAGCCTCTCAATCTGGCTCAGCATGTTGGTACAGAACATTCTACACTACAGAATTTTTAGTGTTCTCCATCAGAGACCAGCCACACAATTAATCTCTGCTTATAAGCCCTTTCTTCTTATTTTCAGGTGATCCTTCTACTGCTTCCCATCAATATACCATCAATATATTCTGTGAATCCTAACTGATTAATCATCACAATTCCTACATCAATGAGCAAACAAGAAATAAGAAAGTAAGGCAAAGAGGAGTTAAATGACAATAAAGTTACATAATATATGATTGGAATGATAATATAGGTTTCCTTAGATCAGATCTATTTTTAATTACTAAGCACAGACATCACTTCTTTGAACAATTGTATTAAAAATGATGGGTTTTGAGAATTCAGTTGCAAATTTGTCTTTTTTTTCCAAATTAAGCATTGTGAAAACCATCAGTCTGGGACCCGTAAAGATTTGAGAAAACCAATTAACAGTAATCTACCTTTTCCCACATCTTATATTCCTGTTTGAATGTTAGCTGTGCCATTCTGATCAACAAAGTGGTGGATAACATGATATGTCTTCTTAATCTTTTGGAAAGTCTAACTGCTCATTATGATGTTGTTAAGGAAAGCAGTATCAATACAATCAATAGCCACAGCACACAAAACCAGATACCCGGTATGCCACAATGCAGCAGATTGAGAATAGGCTAACAGCCCAGCTGTTGGAAACACATTTCACCCGTCATCCACTATTTGCACATTAAGATAGAATAGGTGTTGAAAGAACAATCAATGTTTGTATCTGCCATGGAGATAAGACTTTTGTCATTCCTCTGAAATCGGGGCCAAATCCACATGTTTAAAAATGACACTATCATAGTAAATGGCAGCATAATAGATGGCCAGTAAGAGATTGTCAGCTGGAAGGGAAGACTTAGGGAGAGAAAGCGTCTACTAGTTTTTCTTGTTTTTCATGAAGTCATGACTGTACCATACATTATTCAATTAACAAGATCACCCTCCTACAGACACTTGAAAATTCCTCTTATCATCTTTTTTCCTTTCTTCTGTATGAATTGAGGTGGATTTTTCCCTCCACAGTTTCAGTGAACCCTGGCCACAGCTTCTAAGAGGCTCATTATCTCTTCTATCACATCAGCTTCTGCTTTCAAAGCTTATTGTTTAGTTCTTAGTGTAAACTGACAGGCTAAAATCCCTTCAAAACACCCAAGGTGCCTTTGCCACTGAGTAAACAGCAAAGCATCATGAGTGCTGTAAGACCCATTTAATCAAAAATATATACTACATGAACACTGGGACACTGAAAACCTTTGGAAGTACAATTACCCTAATTTCTTCCTTAGATGAAGGAACACTTCATGTGTTATTTAAATGAGCCGTCATTTTGAATCTCCAATATGGATTTGATTTGCTTATGTAAAATATGCTTTAGAAATGGGCAGGGTTCTCTCAGTCTTCATGTCTGACAGTGCTCAGAAGTAATATAATCATATCAATTCACACAGGTTACAGAACTGTAACCTGTACGGACTTGGCTATCCAAATACAACCTCCCTAACAAGTTGCTGGCTGTCAGGAGTGAGTAAATCAACCTTACTCTTGTGGTCTTTGCTTTGGTCAAGACATTATTAGAGCAACTCACCAAGATACAAACACAATGTGATTATTGCAAAGCAGTCCTCAGGGAGATTTCCTCTCAAACCTCAGTGACAGGCAATAGAACTTAGGGGACTAACTCCCTGAAAGCCAGTCAAAAGTTCTCCATCCAAATAAGGGTGCCTGTGTGTGCATACATATATGCATGTGCACATAGATCCATTCCTGTTCCTGTCCCCTTGTGCACATACACCCCACACATACACACCAGTGATGCAGTGCCACAGTGCTTTGACAGAAGCCATTCACAAGATGTTTAAGCAAAACCTCTTCTTTCAATTGCTGCTCTCAGCTAGTTCTGTCAAACTAATAATACAGGTCTGTGCAACAAAATGTTACAATATCAGTATTAGCATATAAAATAAAGGTAAGTATAGGTTTCCCATGTCTTTATTTCTTTTCCATTTTCTCTCTATTGGAGAAATTTGCCAAACTCAAACACTTTCATTTTTTCCTATGTGGCAGTTTTGTTTCTGACGAGGACAAAAAAAAGTATCTCTGTTGAAGATAAAAGGAGATGTTGCTCCTTTGTTTTGTCTTTCTGATTCTTAACAATGTACAATAAATATAAACTGCAGTGGACTATTTAATAATCCTGTAAGCATTACGTGGCCTATAGCTGAAGAGAGTCTAGCTGCCTCAACTAAACAAAATCACTTGCTGTAAGAGCAGTTTTCAGGACAGTGATAAATCACAGTGTTATACAACCATGCATTAAGCTCCAACCAGATGTGGGACTGGCACAAATATTAAAGTACAACTGGGAAGAAGTCAAGTATGTACAAGTCATTGACAACATTGGTGTAAGTGCTCTAGACAGGACATTCAAAAGAAATTTACATAAAAACATAGATTAAATTTATCAAAGTTTGATAAATTTTAAGACAGTAAAAAAGTACAGAAAACATGAAAAAATAAAAAACCCAGCCAGTTCATACAGTACAGTTTTACTACATTTATATTACAGAATGAAGACAGAAAAAAGATACAAGGAATTAAGAGCAAAGAAAATTCTGCTGGCTGTGGCCAGCGGAATTTCATTGCCAATGAGAGATGCGCACACACAGATGCACGCACATGCACAGAAAATAAAGACATAAACCAAAAAAATCATTTACTGCAACAGATGACAGACAGAGAGGTGGGGACATTTGGCATGTTGCAGCACATGGAGTCATTCCCGATCGGCTAACGATGGTACCTGGCTCGACTGGAGGTCGCTGGGCTGCCGGAGCGGCGCCACAGACGCAGGAGGCACTCCTGACGTGGACGCGGACCGGCCTAACCGGCAACTCGACTTGGACTCTGGAAATGGAGAGAGCAGAAACACCGGTGAACAGGGGCAGGGCACTGCTGCAGCAAGCTGAAACACTGGATCCAGGATGCCCTCGAAACAGAGACTCCAGCCTTGGTAATGAGTTAAAGTCTTGGGCATTTGGCTGAATCCTGAGCAGAAGCTGAGGTCAGAGGAGGGATTCGGACAGGACTCATGCCATGTTCTGGCCTCTTTGCTCTGGCATCTCTGAAGAATAGAGCATAAAAAAGCACACAGGGAGAATACAAAAGAAGCATTCTCGTTTCCCTGACGTAGTTCATCACACAGACGCACACACAGACACACATACTTTGGTGAGAAGGCATGAACTGTTTATTATGAAAATTTGACTCTATTTTATAATATTATTACAAAGGCCAGGGATTGCGGGAGAAGGTTGATACCTCTCCCCGTCCCATTGGTCAAGGTAACTGTCCATCAGCTGTTCATACCTCTAAGAACAGGAATGTAAACTTTCCTTGATTTTATGAAAACATTGCTTCTGTTTCTAACACTTGTGCGTGAGAAACTACCTATGAAAACTGTGAAACAGAAGAAAAGGCTGAAAAATCAGGGAGACATTTCCCCAGTCCCCTGCTCCCCAATGCTTTTTCTACTCCTCATGTAATACAATAGTGATTAAGGGAGTTACAGAAGCTTCTGGTCTCAACTCTCCACCCCAGAGCCGAGGGACTTGGCAGCCCAAAGACTGACTGTGATGAAGGAAAGCATGAAATGGCAGAAAATGAAGGAGGCAATATGTAAAAGTGGTGAGGATACTGTCACACTTGGGGATTTGGAATGACACCAAAAATACTTGGGAATCTCATGTCAGTGGCAATGAATTGAGAGGCATAAAGCAGGAAGAAGAGACAAATCAGCAGTGGCAAAGTCAGCTGTCCAGAAACAAGGTAATAAAAGAAGCAACGTTTGTCTTGAGAGAAAAATCCCCTTCAGAGAAGAACTGCACAGAAATGACACAGTTATTTGATTTTCCTTCTGCTGTTTTATATGGAATAATTTCTGAGAAGGCTCCCCATTGATTTCCGGCACAGGTTACAATTGTACACACTGACCTGTGGTGACCATGGAGTTCAGGATGCCTGGATGAAGGTTTTTATATCTAAGCCATGCTGACACCCATGTGCTACCCCAGCATTCAGCTGGTCTGGAGGAAATTGTCTTTTTTTGAAAAAAGGATCTGCCTGTTTCTGCCCAAGAAAATTTTTTTTGTCCTTACATTGCCTTTATATGGCTGAGGAAGTACCTCTCAGCCTATGGCTCTGCTCCGATCAATGTGTTTATTCTCCTCATGTTGCATGAACCTTCTTCCCAACTCTGCACCTGCTTTTTCTATTTAGTGGGCAAACACTGAAAACATTTGGACTCACCAGACAGATTTGGAACCATAAAAGAATCTCATTTTTCATGTTTACAGTGCTGCTTTACCATGAATAACAAGTAATTGAAATACCATGCTTCATTACAATTTAAAGAATTTTGCATTCTTTAAGGTTGGAAGAATTCCTCCTATTCAATTCCATGTTTTCAAGAAGAAAGGAAGGACCTATGCCTCATGCAGTTGGGGTTTAGCCTCTGAAGCACGTCTTTTGCTTGTGTCGGTCTGAAATTTATTTTCTCATGCCTCATTTACACGGCTGCTTTGTCTGTATTTGTTTTACATTGATTTCTCTGTTTCCTGTGTGGATCTCTGGTATCACCACTGGCCACTGGTTGAGCCACAGCTTGAAAGGCAGAAGATGCTTATCACCAGCATGTCCTTAAAGTCACTTGGCACACCTTGGAAATTTGAGGACAGCTGGCACATTACTCTACGTACCAGCCGCATGCTGAAATGGGTCCTTCCACTCTCACTGATGCTTTCTCATTGTCACCTTGAATGCTTATTTTCCTCAGATATTTCAGAATTCAATAGGGCGTGGAGAAGAGCTATCCACTTATGCTGGAGCACTTAGACCAATGAAAGCATCTGTATGGTGAATATTCATCAACTAAATATTAATAGGTTAGTTAACATCCAGCTGGCTGAGCAGCAAAAATATTTATGCTGTTCACCGAATGCATTATTCAATTCACTCTCTCCTAGTCAGTCTGTAAACACACCATGAGTCAACACTGCCAAAGGCACACAGAAAGGAGCAGACTGGCCTCCTCCATAACCTTGCTTTTGTACACAGTCTGCTAGTTTGCTTTTTTTGGACTTGGGCCGTTACTCTGAAGGTTGATTAGATTTGTTTTTGTTCTGATTTCACACTGTCTGTGGGCCAGATTTCTGACTGTTCCTTTCAATAATATAGATATAATAATGGATCTCATTATTATACTTCATCTCTCATCTCCTTGAATTTTGCTTGGGTTTCAGAAAGGACAAGAATTGGGTTTTTTTCTGTTGTTTTTCTTCACTGCTAAGTAGAGATTCTGTTTCTGCTGTGACAAGCAGAATCAGACACTCAGCACATAAAAAACTCCCAGACACTGTCTGACTATGCTTCTGAATTATTTTCTTTGCTTTAGGGAAGCAGAAAGAAGTGTCATAATTTCCAATTTGGATCTATGTGCAACAACAAGAGATTACCATTTTCTTGCCAAAGAGACTCCTTTCATCTGGCATCAAAGAAATAAAACCTATCACACACAGAAGAAGTATTAGTTCCCTTATCTCCCTGTAATATATGTTACAGTATTAAGGAAACTATTGTGATTTCCATGGTGATCCTCACCAAAAGGTGCTTCAGACATGGCTCCATCTAGCTTTTGTGTCGCAGTGGCAATATTTTTTTAGACCAAATAAATGCTGTATTCTACTGTAATTAGTGGTCTGAGTAACAGCACACAACTGTGGAGGAAAAATAGTCCATAAATAGTCTGTTCTTCAAGTGCTGCACAACTCCTTGCTCTGTATTCTGCAGCATGTTATTTTTCAGCTATGGGCAGCTTATTCACTGTACTGGGGCTATCTGGGTTTTCCTATTTAATGCCAAGAATCTTAAAGGAAGAACTACTGCTAGCAAATATCAGGGATGTTTTCTAGTGTTTAGAAATTTGTGTTTGTCTCTTGTGAATGATACTGAGACAGCTCAGTATTAACATCTGAAATGTGTAGTCTTGGACTTCTTGAGAAGTCCCCTTAGTGACAGTAATTCCTGGTGTGGAGCCGAGTTCTGTCAGCCATCCTGATAGGCACACAGGGAAGGCTCTGTAGGCCAGGGGATGTGAGCAGTCTCTTGGACAGCCCTTGCAGTCAATGGGCAGCATGAGATCTGAATTCAGCAGATTCTTGGGGGTAGCCACTAAGCTGTGAAATGTTATGCAAAAAAAAAAAGTTCTTAAAATTCAGTCGGTGTATTTGGAATTCTAGTGCTATTATTTTGCACAGCTTCAAACGTTGCATCTCTCACAGTGGCATGATATGAAAAATGCACTGCAGGTCTCTGGGAGCCTGGTGCAGAGTAGTGCTAGGGGGGCATGGTGGGCCAGTGAGCCTCAGCCCCCTCTTATGGCACCCACAGTGAAGTGGGACCACAGCCCCCTCACACCAAGCACACCCCCACACAAAATCAGCTGCAATGGGCCAGACATCGCTGCACTCTCGGCTTTAAACTCAGTCTTGGCAGCACCAGGAGGATTACACGTGGAAACAGACTAGCATTTTGTTCCAAAGGGCAGTAATAAGGATGAGAGTTTTAGGAGAGACTGTGCAACACAGAAACACAGGCTTTCCAAACACAAATAGGATTGCCCTGAAGTTGTGTATTTAATTATGTGTCTAAGCACTCATATAAATGGCTTGTTTTCCAAAACTGCAAGGGCTGCCATCATGACTAAAGATGTAGAGGCTTGGCTGATTGCATTTGGGACATAGGGTGTTGTAGGATTTTCCACAATAAAGCACAGTGCTGAAATGCCACAAGATTTTATGTAAATATTTTCAATGAGTTTTATACCAATGTGCTATGGCTTTCTATATTCTCCAAAAGTACAACAACTCTTCATGATTTTTATTTTTGGATCTTAATGGGGAGAGTTCTTTATTGATCCAAGGAAGCCTTCATTCTGCCTATCCTAATCTTAATTCAAAAAAATACTCTGGCTGTCACTCACATTGGAGAAGCTTCTTATCCTGTCACAGTCTCTTCTTTGCACATGAAAAGAGAAATATTGCTTATTTGCTGCCAAGAAATGCGTTTTGAATTAAACAAGGCTATGTGACAGGCTGAGAGCAATCACATGAAAAAAAAAGAAAAAAAAAGAAGAAAAAGAAAGCATGCATACTGGAAAAATACATCACACCAAGTATCTTCATACTGGCCTAAAAAGACATGAGTAAGCTGAAATATAACTTGAAATTATGAAACATTAGGCTGCAAAAAGCTATAAAGTATTCTGTTATCTAAAAAAATATTTAGTGCTTTGCTATTGGCAGAAGTTAGTTAGTGCTAAAATATCACAGCGCCACATCAAACTGAACAATTTTCACTAGGGGAGCACTGAACCTATGGAACTCAATGTTACCAGATATCCATAGGTCAAAAGTTTAGCAAGTCTGAAACCCAAGTCAGGTAATGAGCAAAACCAAGTCTGAAAAGGAACCCTCTGTTTAGGTTTAGGGGATATTTCGCCCAAAGGGAAAAGCTGTTAGTGGAATATACTTTGTATCCTGAAATATGGTTGTTTATTTTCTTTGTAAAGCTATTTCTGTGTTGTAGGATTTGGCTGTGTTTGTTTGCTGTTTCCTGGCTTCTTTGAAATACAAGTAAGTGTTTTGTATCTTTGTTCACGTTTTTTGTGCGTGCTTTTCTTACACTCAGGCAATATTTTCACTCCAGCCAGAATTGGTGTGATCCCACATCCTGGAGGTCACACAGCAGGACCACGGGCATTGGCAGGATGCCCTCAGTGTGCAGTTCCCAGTACTGCTCATTTCATTGTAAGTGACAGGCGCTGCTCAGGAGGAACTTGTGAGCAGAGAGCAGGAATGACCAGTGCCGGCAACGTCTGGGCCTTGCTGGGCAGTAACATAAAAGCCCAGCACTAAGTTGCCTTCATGTGGAGAATTCTTGTGGATTTAGGAGCACAGTGATACTGCCTGTGAGGAGAAAATGTAGGGGTTTGCAGGACTACTGGGTCGTCTTTGTGTGAAGCAGACCTGGCTGGCATGGACTGACTTTTTGCTGCCATTCCCTTCTCACACCGATGGATGCATCCTGCGCCTTGGGCTACCCAGGCTTTGCCTCATTCCCAAATAGATGAATTTAAAATGTTGATTACTTTTGGAAATCAACAATGATGGCCAGTAATTCCAATAAAGGGTGGGCATTTACTCCCTTGTCTGATTACCTACTATGTTTTCAGATGGAATATTTATGGCTGGCTGAGTGACAAGCTGGTGGCAATTCAAAACCAGGATGCAACAGTTTCTGAGATTTAAAAGGCAGGGCAATGCCTGTCTCCAGCAGCAGATGGCAATGCAAAATGCTTATTCGTTGCACTGAGGAAAAAAGCAGCAACATTCCAGAAAATATTCTTCAAGTCTCCTGGAGTGAAGTTATACAGATTCCGTGCTACAGATTGTGTTTGGCTGTTCATTATAATTACACTGACTTTCCTAAAAGTCAGCATGCCCCCAAATCACACTGCTTTCCATAAGAAATTATAGGATGCCAAGGAACAGAAAGTGCCTTTGTGACAAATTCTGTCACAGAACAATCAGGCATTAGAGACAGTGATAACTGTGTGCAGCTGACAGCCCAGGCTCTTTCAACAAAATGGACAGAAAGTTCAAGATTCTGCCTGGCGATAGCTCATTCTCCCTCCGATCTTACCAACAGTTTCAGAGTTGGGGAGAACCCACCGAAAATCAGTATTCTCACTCAGGTATTCGCCCAGGTCACCCCAGTTCCCAGCTCATCTGTGCTGGAGCAGAGTTGCCTGATGAGGGCATGTGGGAAGCCCATTCACATCCTTTCATCCTTTCCCTTTTACAGCAGAGAAATTCAACTCTTTTTTAAAAAAATGTATTCCAATATTTCCCTAATAAATGCCTGTACCAGCGTGAACTGAGGCAGGTACCAAACTGTGTTTCAAGGACATATCTGCACAAAAAAAAAAAAAAAAAAAAAAAAAAGTTAAAAAAAAAAAAGGTAGCCTTTTTTTCTGTTATCTACAATGTTGCAAAGAGAGCAATAGCAGTGATGACTGTACTGGGGACTGCCTTGATTTTATTTAGTCCTGCAGTAAATCTAAATTCTAATTCCTAGTGCAGAATTATTTTATCTCCTTGACTCCAGAAGGCATCTGTATTCATATGAAAGTATTAAATCTCTCTTCTTGCATTCTGTTATAGCTTTAATTTAATTGCAGAGAATGAGCTGTTACAGTTCATATACAAGTTCATTGAGGAGAACTGTGTACAGCATTCTCAGTGCAGTGCCCCAACAAGTAAAGGTAAAACATGTTGCTCAGGCAACAGCAAGAGACACAGGGGAAAAAATATTCAGGGCAGATGAGAGGCAATATTCATCAAATGAAACATCATAAATCTGCAGGGAAAGAAAAGTAATAATCAGCTCTCAGATTTTAATCATAGAAAGGAGTCAAAATTCAGCCAAGAAAATAAAACTTTTCTTTGACAGTCCTACCAACGTAAGACAAAGTCACAGTTAACTAAATCAAGGCATGATTCAACAACTATTACAGTTTGCTGATGCCAAATGGAGATTGAGGCCAACATGTTTTGTCTGCTTTTGGAGATCAACCAACTCTCTGAAATAAAACTGCTGCAGAAATGTTGGACAGCAGTGTTATAGTTTGCTAAGAGCTTACCCTTCAATTTTAACTTTTTTACTACTCTGCTCCATATTGTCATCTTGCAGAACTGAAGATGTTGGTACACATCTCTGGTTTATTTACTGGATGTCCCAACACTTGGATGTGGTAGCTTTCAACCCATCTTTTAACCTGCATTAGCACAGATGACACTCTAATATACTGGGAACAGAATTTTTACCAAAAGCTGGGAGCTAATCTGGAAAATTCCCACCTTCCAGGAAGCTTTGTGAGAACAGACAAGAAAGCAAATGGCAGTAACACACACACAGAAGAACTGTGCTAGAATCATGTTTTGCAGAAAAGTCACTTTCACTGCACCAGAAGGACTGTTTGGGGAGTCTGTAGAAAGTAAAGCTGGACTACATGATTGCTGCAAAAGACATTTCACATCAGCAAAGACTCTTCAACTTATACACTGAGTTTCAGGTGTCATTTTCAGCAATTCAGGGACAATGTGAGTCCCATTATCACACAGGGAAGCGAAGCTCTGGGTGAGGCGTGAGCATCTCTGCTCACTCAGCAGTTTAAACACTCCCTGCTGCCACTCACTGCCCAGCAGATCTCTCTGGCAGGAATGATTTCTTGTCTGAACAGCTCATTCATGCTCTTATACTTACTGAACAGTGACCACGAGGCTTCAGTACTAGACGTGCCAACTGTCCTCAAAGTGGATATTTCTCATAGTCCAACTAATAAGCAACGAAATTACTCTTTTATGAGAGCTGTCAAATCTCAAAATTACCAATACAGTGCTCATGTAAGGGCCATAGATTTCTCTTTATAGATGTCTATTCATTTATCTGTTCTGTTTGTCTTAGTCAATTTATAAACAAGACTGCATTATAATGTCATGGTATATGACAATTTACTATTTAATATGTAAGCATTTTTGATTAATAAAATGAATGGGTGTGAATCTGAGACTTCTGAAAACTACAGTCACTTTTCTAGAAATTTCTGTAACAAGGAGAAAGCAAAGGCTGCCTGCGTCCTGTCACTGTGCGCCTCAGTAAGACAGCCCTGCTTTTACATGGTATATTTTTTTTACTTTGTGTGATACCCGAGCTTATGAATTTCTTCCAGAGGTGCCATCCTAGGAGTATCTTTGCCATAGTGTCCCTTTTCAATGTCAGGTGGAATCCTTTACTTCTTGTAAAGCAGATGAATAGCATGTTTACATGCTTCTATTCCACGCCACCGTCCCAGCTATTGCTGCACAGAGCACAAGTACAGCACAAGCCTTATCAGTGCAGCAATCAATGGGCAGGGCCAAACCTAGAAGGTATTTGAAGTCTAAAGAATCTGGAGGCTTCTTAAACCAGTCTATCTTTAGAGACTCTTCATCTCAGAAGTAGATTCATTAGAACTTCCCTGCTCTGCTGCTTGACGTACCTGAGCTGTTGCCTCCAGCCAGCATGGTTGGGCTGACAGAGGATCTCCCCAGCCGGCTGGACACCATGGGGGGGCCCGGCGTTCCATCCCATTCCTGAGCTTTCCCGGGCTCCCGAGAGGAGGCTGTCCCATGATGTCCTCTCTCTTTGTTTTCCAGCTTTGGTAGAGGTTCAGTGCTGTGACTTCTGATCTTCAGCTCATCTAGTGGTTCTACAAAATATACAAGTGCACATTTCATTATAGAGTAACTGCTAATCATTCACATCATGCAATAATCTTGTGCAAAATACTCCATACATATCCATCATAAATCCTTTAAGGGCAATTTATAGCATGGTTTTACCATCTAGGCCAAAACCCTGTAGTTTATGTAGGTTTCAATACACTCTTTAATTATTTAAACACACACCAGGCAGCAGATGGATAAAATGCAACATTTCTGTTACAACTTTTATATGCCAGGAAAATAAATTTCAAAATGGTTCCCTACCAAATTGGGGGTTATTAACAATTTATAGAAATACTTGAAATCTTTTCAGCTGTCATTTCATGAGGAACAAGTTCTTCCTCAGGCACTTTCTAAGGAAGCTCTCTCCGAAGGCAATATTGTGCAAGCAACATATCTGTACTTCTCATAGGCTCCGAAAAAGGCACACAGTCCATGAAACAAAAGAGCACAAATACACTTTGGGTATGCCCAGCCCCATAACCTAGGGAATGAAATTGCACTTGGTTGGAAAATCCTTGGAGTCAGAAAATTTCTTTCTGCTTGCAACACCACAAGTCAATGAAAAGAGGAGCAATTCAAAACACAAATGATTTTTTCAAGTGAAGCAGTGATGTCTGCTTTCTTCATGGCTGGTGATTTTCTGTTCTTTCCTCAAGATCCTTATTTTTTTCCTTGCAGGTTGAGCAATGCATGGAGAAAGAATTCATTCCTGCTCTTTCCCATCTGTAGCTGTGAAAAATTCACATGGAAAATTAGATGCAGAAGAAACATTAGATTGCTCTTCAGTTGTAAGAGCTAATTACTGTGCTACTCAGGTATTCAAAGCTGCTGTTTACCTCCTTTTGAAAAAAAAGGGAATTTTATATCTCAACCCCATGATATGGAGGATGTTTATGAACATAAAAATACAAGATTTTAAAAGCAGCTTTTGGTGATTTTGTAGAAGTGAAGAAACAGCTTGTATTGAGAACACACAGAAGATCAGCTATTAAGCTTGGTTGTTAGGTAGTTACTAAGTAGAAGTCATATAGGTAAGATGTATAATGTTGAAACTCAGCAAAGCAGTTCCTAGGTATTTGTCAAAAATTGATAAAGTAGAACTTTGTGGCTTGAATCCAGCAAAATCAAGCTCCTAATCTTTGGCTAGAGCAGAGTGACCTGAAAAATAGCCAAACCCCCACTGTGTCTGCCCAGAAGTGAAGATCAACCTGAGGAAGATGTCGGCCTTCCTCCCAACACTCCAACTCACGACCACCAGGAGGTGTGACAGCAAATTAGAATAAAGTGAGAGAAGATGGGGAATGGGCGGGTGGGGAGGTGTGGGTTTGTGGGATCAGTGTGTATTTAATCTGGGAGGTGTGGGTTTGTGGGATCAATGTGTATTTAAACCTGGCAGGTATGGGTTTGTGGGATCAGTGTGTATTTAACCTGGGAGGAGTGGGTTTGTGGGATCAATGTGTATTTAAAGCTGGACCTTGTCTTGATCAGGTGCGCACGGTTTGGAGGAGGTATCACCCCCTGTGTCCCAGCTGGAAATAAAACATACTTGCTTTACAATTTTCTAACTGTAAAGTCCTTATTCTATGCTTTATATAAATAGATCCTTACACAATAGTCTCAGTTCTAGTAACAGATTTATTAATCAACTCCCTATTGTACTTCAATTTCTGTATGTATCTACAGTCTTGGAATCCACATTTGATAGCGATAACAATCTTCCCTTGAGCTCTATCTCAAAAACTTTTAGCAGCTTCCAGGGACTTTGGAAGGTTTGAGAGGGCCAAACAAAGAGAAAACGTCAGGAGATGCCAGCAGCTCCCATGCTGAATGACAGGGCAGGACTGAGAGTCTGAGTTGCCACCTCTTCTCCCAGTCATCCCCATGGCCTGGAACTGGGACTGTTCATCAGGGATCACCACTCAGATGATACAGTCCCAGGAAAGGACCACACTCAAATCACTTTGATTTGCCTGTGGCTCAATACCCCACAGGCTGTTACCTGTGGTACAGCAAACAGGGCAAGAAGCACTGTCAGACAACTGTGATGGATGGAGACCCCACCTATGCACAACAGTGACAAAATCTCACCTTGGTTTGGGTTCTTCCACATTCCAGTCTGCAGATGACTGCAATGGGTAACAACACAGCCAGCCTGGGGTTTCCTCAATGAAACATCACACAGGAAACATGTAAAAATACCTAACTGGGTATGCAGCGCAAAATGTTATCATTAGTGTATTTTGTTAATTACTATTGGTTAATAGTAAAATTTAATGTTGAGGATATCTTATCACAGCCTTCAAGTAGTAACACTACCTGAGAAAATGATTAAACCACCCAGGGCTGGGAGTTATAAATAGCATTCAGTGTCACATAAAATGTCAATTTTATGTGACAAAGACCTTCAAAACTCAAACCTCTTCCATGAACTTCTAGGTCACTTACCTACTTTCGTTTGTGCAAAAAGACACTGCAGTGAAAATCCAAAGTGTTTGTTTTTCCTAGTTGGTAACCCCAGCAGGGTACAAGGCTGAATAACAGTCTGTATCAATATAACATGACATCTGCCTTTCAGGGACCTTTGCTACAAGATGTCTGTGACACAGATCTGTCTGTGACTGCACAGAGAAACCAGTTAATACAAAGAGCTGCGCGAAGAGAGGGCACAGCCCAAATTATTACCAGGATTTGAACTGTTTCAGTTGACAGCATCAAGCTATTGAAAATACTGATGTGTTTTTTCACATAACAGATGCATGCATATGATTATATGTGATTTTTTTTCTTCCCACCAATAACATTCACTTCTTTAAGATAATACTTATCTGGGAAAAGGAAAGATAAAAAAAGAAAGTTTAAAATTCTTTGGAAATGCACACAATCCTCTTTCCCACTAGTACAGGATGGTGTCTAGATTGCAATTTATTCTTCACAGCAAAATGAAGAGAAAGCCAGAAGACTAGAATGTATTTTTAAAAAGTAAAAATTGGGCCCTGCAAGAGCCCTATCAAATGAATGCATGATTCAATACAGTTAATTTACTATGTCATCCAGCTGCTCCTGGAAATTCTGTGACTACCTTAGTGAAAACCTGCTCTGTGTGTGCTTCATTGACACTATTTGAACACCACCCCTTGAAATTTCACACACATGCAGTCAGCCCTTGTCACAGTGGAAACGCTCTGGCTGAGTGTGTACTTAAGGATTTATCTACTTCAGTTTACTTAAGAGAGAAGCATTTGTACTTGTTGCCTGATAAAAAAGATTTGTGCATTCTTAGTTTTATTGTCAGCTGAATCAAAGCACAGCAGTTCTCTGCAACCAGCTGGAAACTGTGGAACTATTCAGACTAAATAAAGATTTGGTTTATAGCCTAGTTCTTTATAAGATGTAGAAAATCAGTTTTCAGCTGGCTGTCTAGACTTTGTAAATTTACATTCCACTATCCTTTCTTGGGGATTTTCAGTTCACAGTTTATCTGAAAAGTAATATATCCTAAAAATGAAAAGCAGATTGAAACAGATTATAATGTCATGTAACCCATCACAGGGCGTGAATCATTATTATTTGGTGATATTATCAGTAACAATGACACACAGACAGAAAACAACATGTCAGTGTTTTATGTAGTTTTCTGTAATATTACTTTCCAGTTCACTTGCGAATATAGAAAAAAAATGAAAAAGAAAATTATTGCCTCACTTTTACTCAAATATTTTGGGGAGAATTTTAGAATGATTTCAGCTTCTTTAATAAATGTCAATTGGAATCATACTCAAACTCAATCATAAAAAAAAAAAAAAATCACTCTGCACCTTCTTGGTCGACTGAAAGAATGCTTCAGTTCCAATGTGGCCAGGACAGCTCCAAAAATGCAGAATGCTCCCCTGCCAGGTCTCAGCCCATCGCTGGCAAATTTGTTGACTGTTCCAGCCACTTGGATGTTTTCATCTGGTCAGCTCCCTGTGGTAAATATAGCTCCATGGAGTAAGCTAAGCGGCACAGATTATTGTGCCCTATAAGAGCACATTCCCTGCCCCACGTCTTGGCTCCTGCACAAGGCACTGGCAGAGAGCAGAACACGCCTGTAGCTGCTGGCTGTGGTTACCTGTGGGGCTGGGGATCTTGTCATCCACTGAAGAGCAAACCAGGATATTTTACACAGAGTAACCCTTTATAAAAGCTACAGCAGGATTTAAGTGGCCACTTTATCCCTATTGATCCCATCCTGAAAACAGGAACTCTCACCAGTCAGATATATCTACGTATACAGACACACAGCTAACACGAGCGGCTGCACAGCTCTTTTTATTTTTTTTTTTTTTATTTGGGAAGTGCAGAAACATAGGTTGAATCTAGGTTATCTTGTGCTGTTGAAAGCCTTAATTTGGGGGTAGGAAATATCAAAGCTCAGTATTATGCTGGGAGCTCACCGAATCATATGGTGGCCACCAGAAAATCTTTTCACAGTCAAGTGCTACTTTTTGAAAAGCTGAAATTATTATGGAAAGTATCTTTATTGTTCAATATTTCTTCCACCAAAATGGTACATAAAAATGTAAATTTCAAGAAATAATTCACTGCTTTAAATATTTATGGACACAGTTGCTTAAACTGCTATAAAGGCATTCAAATGTTTCAAGCACTTTCAGCTGTCATTGTATTTCAATATTTAAAGATATGCATTTTTCTTATTTATTTCACCTGAATCTCAGACTTTTCCATTTAAAGTATAAGATGGTTAAAATCTCTTATAAGCTACATATTTTATAAATAATTGGCATGTACAATCTCCCCTCTAGGAAAGGTCCCCTAACAACTGTGCATTAGGCAAGGCCGGCACATGAGCTGTGGTACTAGAAAACCTGGAAATGCTAAAGGAAGTGAGAAACAAACTGAGTCAGTTGTAACTTGGACCTAAGAAAATTGAAATTACAGCTACAGAAAACATCTTACCTAAAGAGCTATCATTCAAATGACTATAACTCTGCGGCCAGTCTGCCACTCTGCTCTTAAACACAAATTAATTTCGGGTCCAGGTAGCTTCTTAGTGCAATGCTGTGATAAATGGTCTAACCTTTGTTACTACATGGGGTTTTGGGGGAAGAAAGAAAAGAAATTGTCTTAAAGAACTTAAAATGAGGATTGCTCGCTACCATCTCTCTCAGCTGCAAGCTGAAATGCATAAGCTAATCCATACATTATTAATTTATTCTTTCTTTTTCTTTGCGTTTGTTATAAACCAAAATAAATGATATATCACTCTAGGTAGAACTTGCATATTGGGGGGAGCAAATGGTCTAAAATTCAGCACTCACATATAGGTGCAAAGCAAAGTCATTCAGGATGGGGCTCAGATGTGGGCCAGAACTGATCTCCTCCAGCCTCCACCCGTCAGCCCTCACCTGGTGTGGCCGCAGGGCGGGCATGGCCCTGGCTGAGGGAGCAGGAGCACCGAGCACACCAAGGGCACACCTGCAGGAGGAGACTGCAGCCAGCACGTGTGTGATGGTCGGTGCCACCTGAGCCCTGCCCCGGGACAGCTGGGCCAGGGTCCCTTCTGCCCCTGCCGGCACCACGGCCGCCTGTGCCCGTCTGCCTGACCCCTTCCACAGCCCTGCAGAGCAATGCTGAGCCTTTTAGGGAATCCCAGAGTTTCTTCTATCTGCACCCCAGGGCTTCCTGTTTACCTTTACTACACATTTAAAAATTACAGCCACCTTTTAATGGATTTCCTGATGTGTGGTGCTTTGTCTGATCTGCACAGTTGTAAACTAATCATAACTTCTCCCAGAGAAAAATAACCAGCTATTAATACCACACACAAGAAACATGGATAATGCTCAGTGTTTCAGCCATTAAAAAAAAAAAAANTAAAAAAAAAAAAAAAAAAAAAAAAAAAAGAGCATATTATACTGTCAGTGAAACCCATATCCTCATCTTTATTAACTATAGTGGTTTGTCTATTCTGAGTTCATCTGCTTGCTAATTAAGCAGAAGTTTGCTTTGCATATCAATTTTTAATACCCCTTTTTTACAGTTAAGTGAGAGTTGCAGCAGCCAGCTTGTTCAATTAAAAGCAGCTCTGACCTAGTTCCATGCAAAATCAATAGAAAGCCCGAAAGTCTCACATTTAGCATTTAGGGAAGACATGGTTGGACTGCTTCTTGGTGGTCATGGAGCACGTTCCTGTGAGCAGTGTGGGGCTTTTTTTGTTTTATGTGGTGAAATCCAGAGGAGATCACATCGGCCTGCTACAGACAGCCCAGGGAGGGGAAGAGGGATTGCTGAGGAAAATGTTTTCGTTGACTTTCTGTAGCTGTCCAAAACATGCTAAGTGTGCAATCCTTAGGAAAACAAGACAGGAAAAGAAAAAGCCACAATACAACTAACTGAAGACTAATAAAAGAAGGGATAGATTTATAGCAAAAGATTTATACCATAGATTTCTCAACCAACGGTTTGGAATAAAAATATTCAATGAAAATTATAAAGTAATGATCTGGTTGAAAAATACGATAGAATTCTTTAAATTTCAATAAACTTTAGCTAGTGGCATTAGCCCCTTAAAAGAAAAAGTTTTAAAAATTCATTATTGTAAGACATATTCAACATTACTTGATGCCCTATGGTATGAGGAAAATCCTCTTATGTATTGATTGAAATAAAGGAAAACCTGTTTTTACTATTAAATGAGGAGAGACATTTTCCATCCCTGGAAGTGTTCAAAAGATGCATGGATATGGCACTTGAGGACATGATTTAATGTTGAGCATAGTGATGGTGCTGGGCTGACAGTTGTAAACAATGATCTTAGAGGTCTGTTCCACTCTTAATTCTATGATTCTATGATTGATCCAAGATAATCCTATTTTGGCATATATTGCAGAAGTGAAGACAATCACCTGTTTCCAACAGGGCCATCATTATTTCTTAATTACTCACTCTGTGCTTGATCTTTTAAGCGTGCATATTCTGCTGCAAATCACATCACAGCCCCATCATCTGAACAAAGAAGCCACATCTGGAAGATATGCACTGTACAGATGTACTACTAAAGCAAATAAAAGCAGTGTCCTGGGACTCACAATATTACATCAAATGGCAGTCTATTAACAAGTTTTCTACTTAATTCAGACTAGTCACAATTACATAATTAAGCTATCAACATTCACTGCAATTTTTTTTAATAATTTTCCTTTCAGACTTTGGAATCCTGGAAATTGGTGACTTGCACTTAGAAAAACCTTAAGAGAAGCTTGTATCTCTGGTGCCTTTTTGGGCAAAAACCTAATTACAGCAAGTCAAAGGGAATTCTGTTATTGACTTCAACAGAACAAGGGTTTTCCTTCCAGCAGTTATTAGCTGGGGCTAGCCAGTCATGCTGATTCATGTGACTATATGGAATAGCTGATCATGGGAAGCTGCAAACATTTCTCTTACAAAGTTTGTGCACCCTGATCCGCTGATAATCCAGGCTGCGCTTTCAATTAAAAAACTAAATGTGTGCACATACATTTCAGATCCGTATGTGGGTAGGAACAAGGTCTAAGACTGCTTGCAGCAGATAGGATTTCAGTATAAGGAAGAAGCCTAGCCTGAAAAGTCTGAGTGTGGCAGGCTTATGAAGCTTTGGTTTCACTGCCATTAGCCTTGGACTAATTGGCAACATGCGTTGCACATAAGCACAGACTGCCATGCTCACCCTAAACTCTACAATGATGAAAGAAAACATTGTTAATGAAACCTGTAATGGAACTGTGGAAATCAGTCTCTCTAAAGGGGGCCCAATAGTTACCTGGGGTTTGATTTGAAGGGATGGTGCCTACTCTTACTTAAAGGCTTTCCTTCTCAGCCTCATTCATTTCACCTCTCGCTCGTTCTGTTATTCAGGTTCTTAAGATACATCCTTGATTTCTGAATGAGGACACAATGGTTTGATGGCTCCTGCACACACCCTAGCACAGTTTGGCAAGAAATCATAAGGCAAGAGTGACCAAAAGAGCTGAAGTATAGAGAAATTTCAAGAAAAAATGCTTTTGTAGAAAGTTCATGACCTTATGTTTCAAAGCTTCACTTCAAAAACATCAATCTTTCATGAAAGTCCTGACTATATTAAACTTGTCAACACTCTTTTGTCAAGTTTTCTGCTGCAAAACAGCCTTTGAAATCTTTCAGAAGTTTGAATGTAAGGTTTTTTCATTTTCTGAACATTTTAATGTCTTCTAAAGAGTATGTTTTTATCCAGATTCAGTAGTAAATGCTAGTCAGAAAATGAAGATATAGTAAAGGATATGGATTGTGGAAACTGGGGACAGAAACCCTCCCTTTTGTATATCCACATAAAAAATATCAATTTCAAAGTTGAAGTGAAAATGAATTCTTTCCTGCCTATTTTTTCTGTGGTTTAACTTACTATATGAAAAACATTTTAATTAATGCATTTCTCTGTATTGGCTTCATTAATGAATTAGAAAATTTGCCTTTCATTATTAGAACATGTGCCCATTGCACAGTTCTCCTTTTAGACAGTGTGTTACTTGTAAAAGGGAATCCTGACACATCCTGTACACTGACCTCATCTGAGTTTTGCTCTCTTTTACAGAGCCAGGCATGAGCACCTAATGTTGTTGTGCATCCTCTGTGCCTAGCTCTAGGTCAGGATCCCAAGAAATTTTTGCTCTGCAAGTAAAGGCTTAAGATTCCTCCCTGTCACAGGATGAAACCTTTAGATCATTCTCGCTTTCTATGCGTTTTAACAGAATTAATTATTTTAGGCCCTCCCCACTTTCTAATTAGAGGTTTCACTTAGTGAACTGGTTTTATTCTTGCTAGAAAAGCAACTGTCAAGCCACGCCAGCACAGACTTCCGATACTGAGGAAATAAGTAGAATTGCAGATGGTCTTGTAACAGCTCTGGCTGATGTCTGTGCTTGCAAGGCCTTACTACTATTGCTTTCACAAGTGTGCAGAACAGCTACTGTGGCTGGCACAAGGCTCTCTGTCTGTGTTACAGCACATGCAAACTACATACAAATTACCCAAGCATTGCTGGAGCGGTAAATTAACTACAGATTTCCTGGAAGAAGGTACTTTTTGAGTCATGAATTCAAATTTACACACAAAAATAACGTAATTGCCATCTTCAGTAAAATTAAACACACAGCTTCTCTCTTTCAGATGAGTAGTTACAAGAACAATGGTTCTCCTTACTCATTCTTTAATGCCAGATAAAGTGCTAATTGCATGTTACTGTTTTAACAATAAAATAATTATTAGGGACGGATAATTCTGTTCAGAGGAGTGAAAGGAATGTGAACCTTCACATTAAATTGAATGTAAAGGAACCTGATTTTTTAATATACATTATTATCCTCACAATTATTTCCTCAGTGTTCCTGTGCTTTTCACCTTATCTATACCTAGTAGGTTTGTATACCCCAGAAATTTCATACTTCGATATTTGAATCATTTACATGTATAACCTAAATAAAACCATTTCTAACACTTAGATTTTTCTTATTACTGATAGAGTCTTGGAAGATTCAGAAAAAATTTCAGGGGAAGCACATCTACCTTCCCTCCATTAAGAACCCAAAACTCTTTATCAGAATATTATCTCTTCCCCCAGGCAACCAATGAAAGCAAATGAAGAAATGGCCTCAGACTGGACCAGGGAAACTTCAGGTTGGACATCAGGAAGAACTTCTTCCCTGAGAGAGTTGTCAAGCATTGGAACAGACCACCCAGAGAAGTGATAGAGTCACCACTCCTGTTCAGGAAATGACAGTCTATGGTTTGTTTAGCAAGATGGTGTTTGGTCAAAGGTTGAACCCCATCTTGAAGGTCTTTTCCAACCTCAGTGATTCTACGTGTACAGATAATACACTGACAAAAATGTGCAGCATATCATGCATTCATTCACTACTCAGTGTTTATATTATTCACTCCAACATTCTAGATGCCAAAGTACAGAGAGGTTTTGCAAGGAACAGCAGTCTAGGACAAAGAGAGGACCCTCTTGTCCTAATTTATAATGGGATCCCCTGAAGTATATCTTCAGGGACCTTTGGATTGGGTCTTTAATGATGGGGTTTAAAAAATGAGCTTGCTCAGGCAAGAACCAAATCAGTCACACCAAAAAAAGTGTGTCCTTTAAAAATGAATATATAAACCACTCAACACAAGATACTGCCAGTGTTTGTTACACAGGTCAGTAAGGTAAAAAGCATTTTAAGAAATCTAAAGAGGAGAAGTAACAGTCAGAGATATCAGATTTTTGAAGCAAAGGAATGAACTTTGTTCATCCTTTTACTCCCCAAAAAGTTCCCACCATCTTCTCTTAAATCACAAAGGTTCTACAACTGTGTCACTGTTTTAATTAAACCTTTTCCCTTGTAAAGATGCAACAACAGCTGCTCAAGAAATCATTGAATCAGTTTTTAGATCATAAGCTGGTGTGCAAAAGTACTTAATTTAACAGTGGCCTCAACAAGCTCCTGTAGCTATGATGTAGATATTCTGGTTACTGAAGAAAAAAAAAAGTAAGTTTTGTTTGCAAAGCTGTTTCTTTCTCTCATGATTAATTGGGAGGAAACTGTTATGATCTGCTGTTTGAAACTTGAGCGGTATTTCATTATCCTAAAGTTCACAGTCCTTGGTTTGGTGGTGGTGGTGTGGTCTGGGTGGTTTTGATTACTTTTCCTAAACAACACTGGGATCTCCTCACCTGTGATTTGGTTTAAGCAAAGAGGCTTAAATGCCATCTCTATTCACTTGCCCATGGAAAATGTCAAACGGGGTTCAAAGTGCTTTATGAACACTGTGTTTAACAACACACACAGATCTTCCTACTAATAATCTCTAATTTTACTTTTAGGATTTAATGAACAAAAATGCATATCCTAATGCAAAGAAAATCTGACTCAATTCAGAAAAAGATGCATTTCCAGGTCCAATGCTTGGTTATAAAGAGAAGTTCTGAAAGAGCTGGCAGCTTGTGCTCTCAAGCCACTGGCACTGCCAGCCCAGCCGGCTTCATCCGGTGTGTCTGCGCCAACTTCCTGAGTGGAGGAAACATAAATAACCCCGCATTCTATTAAATCAAACCACTTCCATTCCTATTCTCTTTTTTTTCTAAGTTCTTTCACAATAGGGCCTGATACGCTTACACTGACACCACATCCCCTGAAAAAACCACAGTGGGAAGTCTTAAGAAAATGCATTTAGCAGTTTTGTTGAAGCCAATATATGCTTATGGAAAACATCACCAGATTAAGTATTTCTTGCCATTAAGATTGAGCACCCATAAGTTGGTCATAAATTGTGTGGTCCTGCTTGAAACAGAAAGGCAATAAACTCTCCGGTTCAGCATCCTGCTGTACCACAGCACCATTTTGAATACAAGCTGTTCTAGTCACAAAGGACACATTTATTTTCTTGAAGCCAGAGACACAGATGGTATAAACTGGAGTACCTCTCCTGATTTCAAATAAAAAGCCGTGATTTATAAGTGCTGAGGATTTGGTCTAAAGGTCAAGATATTTCTCTGGCTTAGAAAGCTCTGTTCAGGGGAGTGGGGAAAATCAATGGCACTTAAAACTGAGAACCTATCATCATTACCCACGTCCTTAAGTGCAGCACATGTTCCTTTGTTTATTTACCATATAGTGAACTGGGTGCCAGTAAGTGAATTTAAGGCATTTTTCACCCTGTATTTTTAACAACATTCAGACACCTCACATCTTACTGCACAAGAAACATGAGGGGAATATATTTATCATTTCTTTATCTGAAACCATCTTTTATTTGAAATATAACAGAGAGAGAATAGCTTTATCTCTTTCTTTTTTTACCCCTTACAAGTTTATTTCTTCTTCAGAAAAATAAATTTTATCACGCAGTCAAGTAATATAAACAGAAAAAATAAATAAATCTGTATACATCAATCAGAGACAGCAGCTGTTTCCAGAAAAACCTGAGCAATTATTTATGAAATTATGTCTTCTTGAATGCTTCTGCATACTCTCAGAATCCCGGGAGGGCCTGATTTCCTGATTTCCTAAATTGCTGAATGAGGAGACAATGCCATGGTACCAATTAGCAAAAGTACTGCATATTGTCTCAAAATGCCTGTCTTCTGTTTTAATAACTGCATCTAACAAAAACATTCCTTCATCCTAAGCATGGAGGAACATCTCAGCATCAAAGACTTGAATGACTAAATGCCCTTAAAATGGCCATGCTCACTTTTGTGTGAAAGCAGCAAGACAATAAACACACAGCATGCATTTCAATCAAGGAACAGGTGTCCATTGATTTATTCATCGGAAGCAAGTTCTTAAACCTGACATTGCCCTTGGTGCTGAGAAAGAATGGAATTACTGTCCTGCAATGCAAAATGGGGCAGTGATGGTGGAGCTGCGGCATGGAATTACCACGCTGGGATGTGCAAGGTGCCACAGGGCTGCCAGAGGTGCTTCCACGCATTTCCCCTTTGCACCTTTGCTTTGCAGCTCACTGTTCCCCTTTAAACTAAACACACCCAGGTAAAATTATGTTTTCCTGCCTTTTGTGAGCTTGGCTGAAAGACCTTACAGACACATTATGATTATTCTTTCCAGTTATTATCTGGATTGCTATTTGGGGGACACGTCAGCTTCAACAAGAGTCTCCAGCTGGCCGGATTAGTAGATCAAGCCCAAAATACTCAGTCCAGTGCACACCTTCCTTTGCTAGGCATCTAAGGACTACTGTGGAAGGACAACAGCAGGCATGGCTGAAGCAGCACTCAAGACCACTGAACTGAAAAGTGAATCTTGTTTTTTTCCCCAGAAATTTGGCTCCTGAAGGATGCTGACCACATCTGGTCATCCCCATGTGTGCACTTCAGGCATTTTCAGAGCTGTCCCACAACCTGGCACAGCCCCCAGCAGACCCATCCCTTTGGGGGGGACAGAGCTGTAGAGACCCAAGTGACCCAGGCAGATCAGGGCCTTTGTGGGTGCAGGTGTCCACAGCTTTTGCTCCAAATATGCACTCACAAGTGAGCACCTGCAGAAAGTATTTCTGATGCTGACACCTTGGCTTGCTGATATCTTGGTAGATTGGAATAGATGTAGCAACATCACCCTGCTGGGGTTTGACTAAATGGAATTAACTGTGGTAAGATCATATCCTTCCAGGGGTGGATGAGTGTCATTCTCTTCAAAGCTGGTACTCTCTTTACCTTTTCCTCTGTTACTTTCCCCAGCTCCCACTAAGTGTTTGCTTTCAGACCTACTTTCAGGACTGTCAAATGAGATGTGACTGTTTTGATCACCTCATTTCATCCCACACATATCATGGTTCATCAGGTTACAAAAGCTTACTATTAGGGAAATGGATGCTTCTTCAGTGTTGGAGAAATCAGTATACCTCTGACTCAAAGGTTCAGGAATAGCTGAAAAGCTGTAGCTGTCTCGTTAGACTGAATATAACATTCATACTGCATAGAATCAATTGCTACAATGCAAGAAAAGGAACAGAGAATTAGCCTGACATCCCTTTAGATAAAAGTATGGAAAAAATATTAACCTAGAGGTTAGAAATCAGGTAGGCATTCAAATTTTAGTCTCTAATGCTGACTCAGCTGTGCAGTAGTTGAGCAATGGATGTAATGAAGTATCTATAATGGTTTTTAGGGCCAGCCTCGTCTTGTAGCCAAGCATTTCCTCTTCAGGACAACAGAGGCTGAGCAGGTATACAAATGAGAAGGCATGTACACAATGCCATCCCAATCCCACCCTCCTTAGGCCAACATTTCTAATCCTAACTCTGTTAGAAATACATCAGCTGAAATCCTGCCCTATGGCCCTCATTCTGGACTTAATGCATGAAGATAGAGGTTAAATGGGCCTACGTGGCGTGAATTTTCATTTGCTGCATCCCCCAAACTCTGTTCTCTATCACACTGTTCAATCTAACAAGGACCTTAAAGCTGACTGAGGAACATAAAATGACCTGGATTAGAAGGGACATTAAAAATCATCTAGTTTCAACCTCCCTGCCACAGGCAGGGATGCCATTCACTAGATCAGGTTGCTCAGGGCCCCACCCAATCTGGCCTTGGACACTGCCAGGGGTGGAACATCCAATACTTCTCTGGGATTTCTAGCTTTCTGGAAAGCAGCAGCATAAAAAAAAAAGGAGGAAACCAAATTTCTACTCCAGGTCTCAACTGCTTGAAATCAGCCTAAACTCCTCTTTAACAAATGAGCTACTTCAGCATCCTCGCCTTTCTCACACTATTTGATATGTTTAGAGTCTTAATTCAGTACCAGCCAGGAACAGGAAATGTTAATAATTATCCCAATTTTCAATTACTATAACTGATTTTTCAAAGTAGTACGTTCACAATTTTCTTCTCTTTATGTGACTAGAAGCTGAAGAGTGAAACTGTGTGTAGGCAAATGCCAAAGCAGCTCTGAAGCCCTGCAAAGCAGCCTAGGAAAACAAAAACCTGAGCTGCTGTGCATCACTGGTTCTGACCTCACACCTTGTGCTCATCCAGAGTCAGAGCACACAGCTGAGGTCACTGCTCTCTTGTGCAGTTCATTGGGGTGAATGCTTGCAATAATTGCCTGAAACTGGTGGGAAGTTCCCAGGAAACTGAGGAAACAGAAGCCTTAACAAACGGAAACAATCAACATACAGAAAGAAAGGCTGGTCCTGACAAGGCCTTACAGGACTGTCTCACAAAGCAAGCCTTGGAGCCACACACAGCCTGAAAGGCAGTGCAGTGCAGATGCACAGCAGCCTCTGTTCTGCTCTGTAGGATGTGGGGATGCCTTCGGGCACATGATTCCAGCGCTAGTTCCTCCTGGAGGATAGCGTGTTTCTATGGTGCAGAAATGACAGAAGCAGCAAATACAGCTCCAGAAAAGCTTCAGACCATTCCCTTCCTCTCCCTCCATAAATCCCTCTTTACTGAAGGACACAGGTAACACAAACTGTGCACAGTGACAACAAAGGGACTGTGTGGTTTCACACTGCTGGATCGAGTGGCCTTTAACTTAGACACCTTCCAGCTGCTTCAGAAAGGGCACAGCCCAAGAACACCTTGCAGTGTTGGTACCCTTTAAATAGTTTCCCTGTAACTGCTGAGGATTGACGTTGTATTTCACAGGGGTCTGCCAAGTGTTAAGGCACACTTCTATGTTATCCCGCAAAAATGCAGAAAGGATTAGGAACAGTGACAATTAGTAATATTTATCTTTTCCGCTCTTTCATATCCTTCATGTTCTACACCTTTCTTCAGTTTTCCGTAGGGTTGTCTCCATATTTTTGCTTTTTTTTCATAATGTTTCACCATTTTTTTTTTCATTTCTTATTTGGCCTTACAATTTACTTTTTTTGGTTATTTTCTCCCCACTTTCATAACTGCCTGTAATACATATTTAAAATGTTAAAAGCATACAAAAGGTTTATAGAAAACAGAACAATAAGTGGGCTGCTTATAAAATCCAGATTGGCACATCACAGCTGCAGCCAATGGATGGTGAATGTGTTCATCAATGTTTGGAGCTTCAGTGAAAGCTCATATCCTCAGAATATGTGGCCCTGAGGTGACAGACTCCTTAGTACCATTGATTTATTCCAATTTCTCAAAAATACAAATGAACCCTAAAGAAATAAAATGGAGAGGGATGAAAATGGAAAAAGCAGCAGAAAAGTGAAGAAAATAATACAGAAAGGCTAAAAGGGCAACTTTACTTGTATACTAAAGCTTTTAACTGGAAATAATTTTTGTGCAGTCCCATCTCCTCAAAACAACAAGAACAACAACAACAAAAACCAAACCCCAAAAAAACCCCCAAAATCCCACCCAAAAAAACCCACTCAAAAATGGCACAAATAAAAAGCCAGCAAATACATTTGGAGTTTGGACTTCGATGTTAAATTTCCACAGTCAGTTGCAGTAACCATAAAGATGAGACAATTATCTCTGTAACTGCTGAAATATTTTCCAAATAGACTCAGTTGAACATAAAAATTAGTATTGTGCTGTTTTTTCAGACTCTCATATGGTAGCAAGAATTTCAGATGAGTCAAGAGGGCAGTCTTGGAGGGTTCAATGAGAAAGTTGCTTGAGATGTGGTCCAAATAATTTTATATTTCAGACGCAAATATTCTTAATTTCCTAGCATGACTTTGTAAGAGTCATATACCTTCTTTTTTGTATGTTTATTTTCCTCTAGATTATGGAAATCTTTCTGTATGCTGAGAACAAATTGCCCTGACAGGGCAGTCCCAGTTAGTCCCACTCTGCATTTGCTCTCCCACTGCTTCAAACAAACAACCCAGAATGGTGCGGGTGCCTTAGGCTTCCAGAATGATTTGCAGGATCAAGGTTTCTTTAATATATCAGATGAGTAGCCTAGCCTCCCCTGTCTATCACCATGTAAATCATGACATGTAAATGTGGCAGTCTAGTCAAATGCCATGTTCAAATCTCCCAATTTAGATTCTTTGTGGTGGATCATTTCAATGCAGAATTTACAGACACAAAATGCCAGGCTTGTATGTGTTTTCTATAAATCTTAGAGTGTCTTCTACCTCTGCAATATCTGAACACAAGCCTGATTCTTGCTCAGGGCAATAATCCCACAGGATTAAGTCAGACTGTAAATACCAGACAAATTACAATCGGATTAGATGGGCAGTCTGTTCATTTACTCAACAAAGCTGCACTCGAGTCTTTTCACCACTGGTGTCTATTTATAGCATGAATGTGTTTTTCTTAAGTAAATGAACACAATTTCAATTTCATATCTTTCTTGTTCTTACCATTTGTGGCCAACAAGGAGCACATTTCTACTTCTTAAGGAGCAAAGAGAGTGCTCCTTGAGAGGCCAACAAGGCTGTCCTTGGTACAGATCTGCAGAGCAAGATTTAGTTCAAATTCATCAGTGAAAAGTCCTTTGAAAGTTTTGTATTCAATGTCAGTCAAGCAGAATATAGCAAACATGTTCTGGAGATAGGTATGAGACAGCAGCACAGATATGATGAAATTTCCCAGGATTTGCAATATTCAGGGCAGGGATTTCTCCAGGTTCCAAACTTGCTCACACTGGTGAGAGTAGAAACCTCGCCGGGTAGAACTGATGTAGCATGGGGTTTACAGGGGATTTCTGCTCACTTATGAATAAGAAGCATATTTATGTACAGTATTACCTGCCAAAATCTCCCTAGCACTTCACTGAAATTATTTATAAATGTCACATCACATCCCTCATAATTGTTCCCAATTACAGGAATCATCTTGCCTTTTAGATACAAACTTGCTTCCATCCAGCACACAAATCCGGTGTTACTGTAGTTTTACTACTGCAATCAATTATTGAAACCCTACTGAATCATGGAGCTGAGACTTTCCTAAAACAAGATTAATGACTACAGGCCATGAAAATAGTAAAGGCAAATCAAGCAAACTGCTGCACTAAATAGTATTCTCTGCATCTTGCTAAGTCTATTCTCACCTTCACCTTCTGATTGAAGAGTCATTATTCCTGATATGCACAGAGATAAATAAGAATAGTACTGAGGCTGGAGAAGTGGAGCCAATGAGTCAGAAGGGATGAGTTGTATGCCAACCTAACCCATGGCCACCAAGCTTCTTCATTCTTACACACAGGCATGTCCTCACTCAGCTACAGAGGTGCAAGGCAGAGAACGCTGTCCTGGAAACCCAGAGGGTGTCCTGCTGAGCACCCTGAGCATGCCCCAAAGTGCTGTGACAACACTGCAGTGAGTGCCATAACAAAGTGGCTCAAACACAACCAGGAACACAGTGTGGAATTCACTTCCCTTCCGTAGTGATACAGTAGCCTGGAAACCAGAACACTCTTTTATCAGGTATAAAACCAGTGCAGTTTATCATACTATATTGAATATGTTAGAGCTGCCAATAGCCATAATGAACTACCGACACAAATATGAGATCAGCTGCTCTCCAAAGACAGCTTTTTCATTAGGCAGGTGTCAACAATTCAAAGTCATAAACAGATTTTACAGAAGTAGAGGAGAAAGCATCCAAAGTCTGTTTTGCACTGAGACAGGAGGTGTTAGAATGACCATTCACTGCAGAACACCCCCTGAACAGGATCATTTTTGCAACAGAAATACTGGTGCCTGATTCTGCTTTCACACATGTGACTCCTGTTGATTTCAAAAGGAGTTTCCATATTTTCCTAGCTCAGAAGTACATGGTGTAAACCTGAATGCATATGGAACATTGATTTTATGACATAGCATATGACAAGTCAATATTGGCTTAAGATTTTCCTGCACAGCCTCCTTCTGTGCATTTCTTCCTGTGTGGGTTTATAGGTTGTGTGCATTATAGGTTATGTTGGTTTCCAGATCAATTCACAGCACAACCTTCCAACCAGTGACACCAGTCCAGCTGAAAAACAATATTCCATGGCACAGCATGGAAGGAGAGGATTGATTTACACAGAATCACAGATTCATTTAGGTTAGAAAAGCCCTCCAAGAACATCAATCTTAACTTTTGCCCCAGGCTGAACCAAGGTTAAGCTGGTACCTCTGGTTGCCATCATGTTTGCAAGGATTTCTGGCCAAATAAAGGGTGATCAGTGGATCTTTGCAAATAACCCTCAACAGCTACTGTTTATCTTGCTACAAGCTGCTTGCTGTCTTAGCATCCATCCAGAAAGGAAGGATGTGACAAGGTGGGAAGATCCCAACTCACGTGGAACCTCTACAGCTGTGGAAAAATTGGTGAGAACTGACTCTTTTTGCAAGACCAAGCCATGAATTGTATTTCTAAGTGCAGTATGCATACTTAAAAACCTTAAAAATATAAAAATATGAAGACCAAAGCAATTTCAGCAATAATAATTTTTCTTTTCAGTACAAGAAACTTCTAAGGAATTCCGAATTCTGAGTTATTTAATTTTTGCAAGCATTTTGATTTAGTAAAGTACAGCAGCAGATATTGTTATACAAAGATGAGGAAAAATTACATCAAGGACTTACTTTCTGCAGGTTCCTTAGATCTTCTGCCACTGGAGGATTTCCTCAGGAGACTTCGTCCTGAGGTGAAGAGGCTGGTCAGTTCCTCCAGGGGACTGGTGGGTGTCCGAGAACGGGAACTGCTCTGAGATGATGACCCATAGGTGCTGACCGAGACACTGACCATCTTTCCTCCTTCTTGCAATGTGTTTCTGGCTGTAGAATGAGGCACTGATGGAGAGCTTCTTGAGAGACTTCCTGAATGTACTGAGTCGTAAGGTGGAGGTCTTTTGAGGCTTAAGGGGGTAAGAGACCTACCCATACTGACAGGAGAAGGTGAGGCAGAGTGACTTTTAGGATAACCGTGTGGAGACTGTGTTCTGTATAAGGTAGAAGGATGAGGAGGTGAGGAGGTGTGCCCAGGGGTGCTAGTTCCATGAGATACTGTCTGGTCTTTCTCCAGTTTTTGATGGCCTGGTGTATGAGGTGGCAGTGAAGATGGAGAAGCTCCAGCTTGCTGTTTGATGTAAGACACATTTTCTAAGACAGGAAGCTTTGTGACCTCTAGTGGAGTTAGAGGAGACTCGTCAGAATTCGGGGAACACTGCACTGGTGCTGGTGGGAACACCAGCAGTGGAGGTCTGTGAGAAAGCAGGTTTGGAAATGGTGGGGGTATGTCACAAAGCAAGCCCTTGGGGGTAGATGGCACTGAAGACTTGGTGAAATCTAGGTCAGGCACTGTGGGAGTGGCACACTGAGAAGAACAGGTGTGATGGTCATATTCACATTGACATTTTGAATCTTGGCCTACATCATCAAATATAGGGTATTTCATCTCCTCATAGACCGCTTCGCTTTGGTCATCCTCATCTTTTTTGAAGTCTCTGAGAATATTCCCAACCATTTCAATATAAACAGGCTCTTCTTCCTCTGTGTCTGGAGCAGGACTGCTGACCTGTGAGAGTGAGGCATCCCTAGTGAGGGTTGTCTTCATAGGGCCATGCTTTTTGATATATGTTTCATCAAAAGATGTGCTTAGCTGAGTGTTTGGGTTTCGCTTCGGCTTAGGAGGTGGAATCTTCTTTGTGTACTCATCACTGTGAGGTCTTGGTTTGGCTGACACTGAAATCAGAATAGAACATAAACAAGTCAGAAACCTGTAACACACTTTGTCAACCATAGGGTCTCTGTTACAGTGTCCTAATTCTGGAATGGATTTCCTGGGACCAGCTTGTTGCGGGTTTTCTCTGCTATTACATCAATAGAACATTATAAAAATAACACTCAATTCAAAACTCTCCTAGACTTCCCCCAGAATGCTCTGACACTCCAGGATTAAGTAACTAGTGAGCACTTCCCTTCCTCCGAGACATCTGTTCTTTCCCAAACTCTTAGGGACAGGGGACTTTCCATTTTTAAATATTATGCTTTTCAAATATCATGGTGGGATTTTAAAGACCCATAGGGTTGCCAGTGACATAACACTGAATATCAAAATGAACTCCTTTTGGCTCCAAGAGAACAGTTAAGATCCTGGACAGTCATACTGGAATGACAGTGAGGTAACTCTGCAGTGACAAAGTGATGAATCAAGACCTTTTTATTTATAGTAACTTCTTGCATAAAACACAACAATTGTCTCAGCATTAACTGAGAAGAAAAATACTCATACACAAACTGTAAAATCTGCTCTTGAGATAAGCCTAGTGATTTATCTGGACTCTATTCTATTGTTAGAATCTCATGAATCTCTTCACGAGATTTCTGTGAAGTCAAGGAATAGCAAAGTATCTCACAGATTTGGATCCTTTCCACACTGGTTATTTATAGAAACCTTTGTCTTTGAAATTATACATCAAAACATTGTGATGAAATTCATTTGAAATGAGAGGTCAAGGGTTTCTTGGAAATTATCATTTATGAATTAAACAATAAAGAAACTCCTGCAAATTGCATTTTGTTCACTTTGCATAAAGAGCTAATAAAACATCTCATTAAATGTTAGGGTTAATAAAATGCCTCATTAAATGTTTAAGTGAAGTCAGATTTAGCCTAAGCGGACTCAACAAACTTGTTCAGAAACAAAATTTATCTCATACACTAAACCTAGCTTATATTTCTAGAAGGTAATTGATACCTCATTGGTAAGTTCCCCTGTTCAAATAAACAAACAAACACACACACACACAGAGAACTAAACTAGTGGCCAGGTCAGAATGGTAGATTTTCTGCCTTTCGAAATTTTCTTGCTCCTTTTAATTCACTACTCCATATTTGCCAGTTTGAACTCAATGCTCAGAGAAATTTTCAGACACCTTCTGTTGACCCATCAGCAAAGGTCTGATGCTAAACTGGGCAGGCAGCACTCATGGAGTTGAAATCCCTCTTCTAGAAACAGCTGTAAACATATTCCTAAAGCCAGCAGTGAGGCAGTGAGCAGCCAGCTCAAAGACAGCGTTTTGAGTCTGGGAGGATGCTGGCTCAGAGCCGGAAGACATCTGCATTAAAGCACCTTAAAAACGCGGTTTGGTCACTATCAGAGGAGGATTCAAACAGTGTTATCGCTTTGTCACACTCCTGCTTTGATCTGCTAAATAACTTCTGCTCAAATCTCACAGGTGTAGCAGTAAAGGCAGACGATAAACAAGTTTTGATCAGGAATAAGGAGCTATGAATGTGTACATATACAAAGTAAAGAGACTACTCTTTGCTAACAGCATTTGTTTTAGCTTAACACATAACTAAGCTACAACAAAGCAAAAAGCAAAAGAAATCTTTCCAGAATTAAGATGGGGGAAAAAAAGACTCAAAAAATCATATTATACTTTCATGATGGTTTCAATTAGTGTGTTCCACTTTGCAGCAGGCTAGGGACATGCAAAAGCTACCACAGATAAGAGTGTTTGGTAGCTTGATAGTTTTTCACTATGTGGATATATTCTAATGCACTTTAAATTTGTCTTTTTAATTAACCTAAATTAATTTTCTTGAATGTATTAGGCTAGACTTTTGGGAATAAGATGTAGGCTACCAGAATCATTTGGGCTTTGCAGAAAATATTACTTGTGATGTATCTGACAATACTAGCAGATTTTTCTTGCCTGCTTCCAGCTAAATCACTATTTCATTTCTGTTTAGTGTCTTATTTGTATATTATGTTCTTATATATTCTACTGGCACAAACTTGATCTCAGCCCTCTCTCTAACCTCTGTTAATCTGATTTACAACCCTGTCAAAAGCAATCTTATTCAGATTGCTGTCATTAAAATGAAGAGACAGTCAATGAAACTGGTACAAACTGCCTGATCATTTGTGAACATGCTTTACATGATCTGAACTCTACTTCAGCTACATTTGAAAATCCTGTATTTTGCAAACATATGCTTCTCACAGTCTTCAGTTCCCTGTGCATCACACTGCCATCACTAATGGATACCTGAGAAAGGAACATTTCCTGCTCCTCTGCTTCCTCAGATCCCTGTTCCCAGTGCTGCCTTTCACATCTGTGCCACAGGTGTCATGCTGAGAATGTGGTCTGTCTTACAGTCACAACCTCATTCTTTGATATCTTCATCTGGATGGATGTTGATGATGGACAAAATAATCAAAAGCTGAGTTACTCTTGTGCTGTGGTCATTCAAGGCTGATGTTAACTGGTATTTTTTCTAAAACCAGACAAAAGTTGTCAAAAGTAATGTGTTTTTAAATTGCTAGGAAAAGCATATTTTTCTCTTGCCTTATTCCATTTTCACAATTTTTATGCAGCTGAAGAGGTTCTGTTACATGATCTAAACCTGTCCTTGGGTGTTGGACTTCCCATATACAACATCCACAGGTTATTACATTACAAATGAGGAAATGAGAAATGTCAAGGAAAGCAATTGACATTCTGCCATCTAGTCTTGTATTTTTGCATGGGTTGAAATTAAGTACCACAATGACACACAGAGTCTCATCTGCCATTGCATGATATGTAGCATTAGCCTAGAATATATGGTGACATTATCAACAAAAAGGTCAAATGACCCAGTTTTCCTGTATGAGACAGGGTAAAACATGACAAGGTGATTTACTTTCTAGTTGCTATTTAAAGCATTTTTCCACTGTTGTAGTTTATTTTACTAAACCATCTGTTTCCAGGAGGTGGTGTGTTACTGAACTCTTTTTCCCTTCATGACAAATCGGACTTTTCCAACTAAAATTTTGAACTAAATTGTTTAAATATTTAACAAACCTTAAAAGGTACCTCCTATGTGCTGTACAGAGCATGAACATGTGCTGCTATGAGACTCCCTAGAGAAAACACACAGGTAAATGGATACAGTTAATAACAAAGAAAGTTTTTTATCCTTCCTGGGAACAGAAGAACTGTTCACACCCACTAGGAACTCCCTCAGCTGCAGGAGGATATGCAGGAGGCAAACTGAATTATTTTTAAGAAAGCTATGGTGCAAGACATTCAAATTTATTTAACAACGGTTTCTACTCTGAAACACAGCTCCCAGGCAAGGGCTGATCTCTACAGCACTCCTGTTAATGGAATATGGATCATGAAATACTGCTCCAGCCCAGAACAACAGAGAAAAGTAACAGTAATCCTGCAGCTAACCAGAGCAAGGCTAACAAAAGGAGTAGGGAGTATTTGTGCAGTTCGTGTGTTACCAACATTTGGCAGGGATAGATGTGCATAAATGCAGAAGCCCTGGCAAGATCCCACATCCAATGAAAGGAAATGATTTGGCAATCTCCAGAGAGGAACAGGCAAGATTGCTTCAAGTACTTGACATTTATCAGGCAGAAAAAGCATTCAGTGCCTGCTGGGAACATAAACTTCTATGAAAAGCAAACCACGCTGGCATATTGGTGATACACACACTGCCATGTTGTCTGCTCTAAACATGGAGTAATTAAGTGTTTTTCAACATGAATTACTATGTCCTTGATGAAACTGTTGCCTGTAACTTGTCTTGAGACTCTGCCACTTGTATATATCAGAGCACAAGAGTCCTGATCCAAAGCTAAGTGGATGAAAGTGAGAATTGTTTCTTCCCCCACCAGGCGCAACTTTCCTCAAACATCAATCTCAAAGTGCACCACAAACCTCTTGTGAGTGCTTCTATTACAGTCACACACACACACAAGAGCCCCAGGCCCGTGAGGAGTCTGAGCACATGGGAGGTGCTCAAGGGATGATGCTCAGCACCTGCTCCATGGTCCTCTATCCCCACAGGAGCTGCCTCAGAGCAGGAGCTCTGAATGCTGTGCCAGTTCCTCCTTGTTTGCATCAGAACCACCCAAACTACCACAGCTGATAACCTGGAGGCACCACCATTCTTGCAAACAAAACAGAAGTGCCCAGCATTCCCACCGCTTGGGCAGGAGCTCTCCATGTTTAGCAGGGCACTCCTTCCAAGCAACTATCTGGCTCTAACAAACTTAATGGGAAATAAGAGATCCAGCTCTAGTAACTCCAGGTCTCATCTCTAAGCAAGAAGCACAGTGCTTAAAATAGCCTCATGGAGCCCATGCTGAAGAAGGAGAGAATGACATTTTTGAAATGGGATATTTGTAGCGCAAAGGTTATGCATAGCTTTCAGACATGCCCAGACAATCTCCCTTTCATAGTTAATTTTGGAAATAGAGAATGCTTCTGATATTTTTCTTCTGAAGTATTTTTTTATTCTTTAAGGAGAGACTGAAATATGAAAACATGTTGTTGAATTGTTGTTTATTATTAGCTCATTGTATAAGGAATGAGTAAAAACATCTAAAAATTAAAATTAATTTTGCTCTTTTATATTGTCCTTTGGGTATTTTCTATCTTCTGCATTCCACAGACCAATCCAGTGAATTGTTCTGTTCACTGTAACAAACAGAATAAAACCACAAACAGGAAAATTGTTCGCTTTGAATTTCTACAAGAGGCTATAGATTCAATGAAGGAATGATTTGGGGCCTAAAATGTTTTAAGATTCTTAAAAATGTAGACTTTAAATGCAGAAGGAATTAATCTTGCTGCATTTTGGGGAGTACCTCTATCAAAAAGAGCCTCTAGGAGTGAAAGGAAATAGAACTTATTTAATTAAACCCTGAATGTGCTGGATACTAAACCACAGATGCACAGATTCTGATTTACATCACATAATTCTAAAGAGAACATCCAGCTTTAGGGTAGTCCAGAGCCTATAGATATATGTGCAAGTCCAAGATGTTGAACAAGCAGCTCATTTCATTTATGCCAGTGGGGTTACTCGCACAGGATCTTAAGTGCATTTGTGCACCAGTGCTTATATTGGGTTAGATTTCATTATCTCTGCAAATGAAGTTTGAATATTCTTAGTGAAAGTGATTTTTAAAAGGCACAGTTGTCTGAACTATGCAAAAGATTGGCACTCAGGAGACCTGAGTTTAATTCATCTCTTTTCACAGGTCACAGGGCCTCACCTACCATTTTACCTCCTAATGCCACCTTTCAATATTTCTCTTCTGCCACGTTAGGCTCTAAGGTATTTTACACAAGGGTTTTGTTTTATTTTAATTTTTATTTTATATCAAAACTTGCACAGGGCTTCCTATCATTGGAAAGCAAGAGTAGAAAACAAAAAAATATTAAGTGTAGTTATTGGAGACACAGAGTGTTGAACATGCATCTTTTCTTCTCCAAGAAATATTTGAAGGCAAATGTTCCTACAATGTGAACAGCCATAAAAAATACACACAAAGATGCACCTTAGCAAGTGATTATTGAAATATCATCAATAGTTTGAAGCAACATAAGAGAATGCATTTCTCTCAAGAAAAAATTCTGGCTTTCAAAATAGCATTATCCTTATGGACACAACACCCTTCCCTGCAGGTTACCTCCCCCTTTCCTAAAAGATGCTCTAAAAGAAGGGAAGCACATGGGAGGAATAAAAGGACCATCTGATTAATTCAAACAGGCAATAGGTGGTTTCAGCACAATGGTTTCAAGCAGTACATATTTCTTCCCTGTCCTGAATCTATTAGCTCTTAGTGGAAATTATTTGGGCATTTAAAGAGGACAAAACTGTACTGAAAATGAAAGAACTAAAAGCCAGTGTCATAAAATAATACTGACATGCTACTTGTATGTCTCAAGGCTATGATTAAGGATACTTCCTCAAAAGTATTCAGGTCCCTTTATTTTGGCTATGGCTTCTTTTGGCTTTTAAAATGATTGATTTCTGCTCTAATTCAAAGTGGTGGAGAGCTTGTGGCTCTGGGAGTGATACTCCAGAATTAAATACCAGTACAACAGAGAGCAGAATCAGGGCATGCAGTTAAATCCAGTTCTGCACTGCTCCAGCAGTCCAACCACTGCAGCTGTGGTTGGAGACATTCTGCTCCCAGGCTCAGCTCAGGGCTGTGTGTCTGGGCCACAAAACTGAACTCCCAGCTGCAACACCCCAGCCCCTTACTCCCTGCGTATGCCAAGGTTGCCATACCTCCCTGGGGCTCACAAAAGCCAGCCCAGGGCGCCAGTGCCTTGCTGCCAGAGCCTCCTCCCAGCACTGCAGGGGCTGCCAGTCCTTTGCTCTGCAGCATCAAGACAAGGGCAGACCCAGAGGTGCCAGGTTATGTCAAAACCTTTGTAGTATCAGCATGGCGCAGATTCCCCAATCCGCAAATTGCCACATTCCAAAGCAGACTAACTTCCAGGTTTTCTCCTCCACAACCCTCGCTTCTCTGTACCTCCACATGGCCAATTACCCTTTCCTACAGTGCAAAGGTCTTCAAAAACTCACAAAAAATTACAAAATTAATGTCTCCTCCTGAATGCCCAGCATCATCCTCTCCTATATTTGGAAATTCACATCCTCACCTTTTTTAAAAATGAGTAATTGATGACCCTGATTTAGAAAAAAAAAAAAAAAAGATTTGGGAAATAATTACAAATTATTTGCAATCAAGCTGTTCTGTACTATTCACTGAGGCTAAAAGTTATTTTCAGTTGGCACAGGCCTGGTAAGGCAGAAAAAGCAAGACTTTGGATAACTAAGGAAAGAACAGTCAATTTGAATCATCCTCCTTTTACAGGAAAACTGATATGCTGAGAGCAAATGAAGGCAAACGAAAATCTCACAGTAACTTCTTTTAGGTTACTCTCTGGGTACCCATCTAGAAAAGTATCCTTGAACTAATATGAGCAGACATAAGGTGCCAGATCTCTGGCATTACATGGATTTAAGTCATAGACGTTCCAGTGGAAGAGGCTCTGAGGACAGAGAGGTGGGAGAATTACTGGGGAAAGATCCTCATGCTGCCCACACATGTAACAAGTATTTTCGAAGTTCTGGTTCATTCTGAAGTCTGCAATATGCAAATCAGGTTTTGCAACCAGTGTTACAGCGACAATAAAAATTTCTGCAACTCTATACACTCTGATGGAATTCTAGAGAAAGGCAATTGGTATGGAAATTTCTCTATCACAAGCATCATTAGTGAAAAATGTACAAACAGAACTACTGAATCATGCATGCAGACAAATTAATTTACAAAGTCTATGTGCTTGTTTGGTGGTGTCTCTCATGCAGGAACCTGTATAGAGCTGGAGTTCTGAGGGATTAAGCATGTTCACAGCACAGTACAGTAAAACAGCTACAGAGCAGAAACATCAGTAAAGCCTTTCTAGTTTATAGTACCACTTATGGAGTCTTGACATTGTGAAAATGAAACCTGAAGAGTTTGCTGGTTTACTGTGAATTAACTACTACTGCTCTATTCTTACAGCTCCCCACAAACTGACTGCACTTTACACAGAGAGCAATGGGTGACATCAGCCTTCCCCACCCCTCCAAATCAACATTTTTGTTGTGGTGCAGTTCTTCTCATGGAGCCGTCACCCTGCACTAGCTGCCCCTTCTCCCTCCCTGCAGCTACCCTGTGGCTATTCCCTGACTATCACACAGAAGATGGTGATGCTCTGAGTTTCTTCAGGCCGTGCCATGGGACAGCTGCAAGGGCAGCAGCATTTCTGCTGACCTGTAGAAAGAAAAGATCTCTCCTCTGTCCAGAAAGGGAAGCTTCTGGTGATGTGTGAAGGGTTAAGTCCCATCAAGACATGCCTTAGATGAGTACATCACATGAGCTTGGTGTGTAGAGGACACAAGGATAGCAGTGAGTGCTCACTGCTGTTACCTGCTGCCCCAAGGCACTGAAGGCCTCTGTTATTATCTGTCGATTCTCCTGTAAACAGGCAGACTCCAGTCTGAATGCAGCTCCTGGCTCACAGGAACAACCCTGCTATCGATTACTGGCTGTGACAGCTGAGGGAAACAATGTGGGAAATCATTTGCTGAACTTTCATGGACTTCTTGGAGAAGGTATTGGCACACAGGCTCTCTGACCCAGTGCTCGCAGAGACACTGAATGAAACAAGTGTCTGCAAGACTTCCTGGCACTGGGGGATTTCAAAAACCAGGACATGCACCCAAATAGTGGACTCCAACATTATTTACTGGAGAAATAGTAAAGAAGGAAATCGAGCTAGAGCAAGAGCAAATGCTAAATAAAACAGCAAGTTTTACTTACCTACTTTATTTATCTAGAAAAAGAGTCTGTATTTGTTCACTTGATTTGTTGTTTTGATTCACAAACAACCAGACCAGAACACTAGCAATTACTATATGCAAAGACTTGAATAATTTATCCAGAGATATGAGACTCCTCATTTTTCAGATCCTAAGCAACGCCTATCTTCTCTTTACATTTAACATAAGTAGGTCAAATGCATTATTTGCTTATATAAGTAACAATCTGTTTGCCAAGCTTCTAAAATAATTGCAGCCCATTAAATCAAACTGGCAGGCCTGCCAAGGTGGTATTGCGCAGAATACTGAGCTTGTGGGGACTTCAACACGGGATTTCCTGTGTCCAGTTATTCCACAGGCACAGCAGCCCCACAGAGGCTCCTGTGCCTCCTTGGCACCTGCACCAGCGACAAGGAACCAACAGATTTCAGCAACCCCCTCTGCCCCAGAAGTTCTGTCCTTTCCTTGAGGCTCTGTACAGTCCTTTCCTTGAGGCAGTTGTACAAAGCTGCCACTGGCTGACACATCCAGCCGGTCCTTCTGCCACCACTGAGCTCACATTTCAAAACAAAGCACAAGGTTGATAGCCAGGGTCAGATGAGTCACCACAGCAGGAGCATCAGAAAGCAAATGAGCCACAACGAACAGGAGTTCAGTGAAAGGGGTACTCCTTCCTTTACCAAAAGGCCACAAGGTGACCCTGAAGAAGCAGTTCTTGTAAGTGGTCACTGAACATTTTTGGGTGAATATGATGACAGCTGAAGTGGACAGAACACTGCCAGAGCAGCTCACAGGCAGGCAGCAGTGCCTGGAAATGTAACAACAACAGCACTATGGTCAGAGGCTGAGTGGTATGAAATACTCACTGCAATCAGCTTTAGGAAAAATACCTCCCAGCTATTAATTTTACTTCCATCTTCATAGGGGTGACTCCTCTCTCCTCAACTCTAAATAAAGTGTTGACAAAATCACAGAAAGGCTACACTATCAGCTGTCTCATGCTGAGCTTCTCTGTGTGCCTGGCATCTATCATTTCATCCTATTTATTTGCAGACAGTGTAGTGAAACTAGTAGAGCCTGTAATAGTGTTGATCTACAAGGGTCAAGCAGCTGGGTCTAATCCCCATAAATTCACCTGGTATGACTGCAGTGGACAGTGCCATTTTGACAGTGTTTTGTGCAGTTCCAAACAAGCTTTAGGAGAAGCATCTCCTGTTTCAAATGTCAGGCTTGACCTCATTGCTCCACCTGAGAAGCAAGACGGAGGATGAAAACTCACAGATGGAGCAGAAAAAGGAAGGGGAAAACAGAGGCTATTGCTATAACCTACTGTTTAATTTTGTTGTTTTTCAGAAGTGAAGCTCTTTGCAGGAATTCATCCCTGCCACCGAGGCACAGTCTATGGCAGAGCATAGCTCAGAACAGCCTGAGCTCTGTGGGGGTTGTTACACACCATCTCCTGGGACTGTCTGTTCTGTAAACCCATGGCATTCAGCATTTCAGAGCTGCACCATAATGGCAGCTCAGATTTTGCCATCCTTTTTCACACTCTGCAGCATCAGTGATACCAACAGGAAGCTGAGAAAAGGAATTTGAGCAGTTCCTACACTGAGTGGGTGCTTGAAGTCTTGTTTTCCGGAGTGACTGTCCTGAGTTCACAAATGAAACCCTTCCAGGTGTGTGGAATTTCACATTAGCAAGGACAGTGTTTTTAACATATTCCCTTCTCCACTCAAAAGCCTCTGTCTACAGGGCTGCTCCCAAAAGCGGTGTCCTAGCAGCTCAAGTTTTCAATGTGAGCAGAAACATTCTTATAAGCTGACTGCAAATTACCTCACTAAAGAAAGCTTTTGTCACTATCTCTCTGTTACAAAGGAGGAATCTGTGACACTGAGGGACCAGTGAAATGCTCAAGGTCATCTGAGCCAGTGGCTGTTCCTCCATTTACACCCCTGGGAGATGATCCTTAGTATTATTTTACAAAAGTCTCCATTTGGCATAACACTTACTGACATACAAGCATGCATTTGCAGAACTGGGATCATATGACAATGAATCACTGCAGATATTTGGCTACACCATCAGTAAAAATTATTTCACCTTTAACAGAAAATAAAAAATTCAAAATCATAGAACATTTTAATTTTCCTGCCTTTGCTTGCAAACACTCATAACTAAGAAAATAAGTAAGCTAGACATATTGTCAAGCTTTTGCATCCACATTAGTCCTATCGCTTCAAGTTTGTGCTTGGCACACTTTGGTATGTTTGTTTTTTGGTTGTGGATTTTTTCTTTTAATCAAAAGGTTACTTACCATCCTATTCACCAAAATTCAAATATTAAGAGACTTCCACTGTCATAAGCAAAACCCTAACTCATTGAAACTGAGACTTCTGGCACCACTTCAGTGATTCTAAGGCAAGGTTTGTTGCCAGTCCATCCTTTGGTGTTCTACCAAGAGGAAATAGGAGAAAGCTCTGTTTGTAGTCATGTATGGAGGGGAGAGTGCCAGCAATCTCCTTTATCCCACAAAGCACCATTAGGAACAACAACCCAAAGGTAATACAGCTGGTTTTTCCAGGCATGTTTATGCTCAGAGAGTCCTGTACTTGTAGTATTAGTTTTACCACTAAGCATAAGGGGAACTATAATTCTTCAATCGTTATATGCAAGAGGGCTGTGGATTTGAAGGCAGAGTATTATTTATGATTATCTCATAGAAATTATGGGAGCCATGCAAATATTATACCTCTGTACTGGGAATGGATATTAAGCTCTTGCTGATGCCAAGTACAACATGCTCCAGCTTTTTACTGCTCACTTCTCAACCTTTCCTCATCCTGAACTAGCAGCCAGCTACAAACCACATCAGACGTTGGGATATGCACTTCTCATTTGACATGCCAGCAGTTTAAAGTTACGGCCGCTAAAATCACCACCAAAATCATGTGTGCATTGTTTTATATTTTCCCCTCTTGCATCTGTGATAAGCCCAGGCTGGTACACTGTGACCTCCAGTCAAGTCGATGGCACTGCAAGAGGGAAGCTGTGCTCTGTGGAGCTGTCACTGCCGCGCACGTTACCCCAGCACAGCGGTGTTTGCACACGGACGGACGGACAAGCGTGAAGTGCCAAGCACAGTTGCAGCCTGTCAGGCATATGTTGCCTGATGTCATCCAGCATTAAGCCAAGTGGAAGGCATGAAAGCAGCAAACCAGTGCACCAACCAAGACTACTGTATTCAAACAGTCATTAGAAAGAAACTACCACTGAAGCAGAGGCTGGCCATGACAGGATCTCACCTGGAGCTAGACTTGAATATTTTGGGCTGTGATTCTGTGAGCACTGTGCATTCCCAGTAAAGCCAATGTGAGTGCAAGGGGCACAAAATATTTTGAGAGCTGTCATGCTTCACTCCATGAGGATTTGTCTCATTTGGTTGTTAAAGTGAGAAGAGAATTAGGGCACCAGTTAAAAATAAGGTAAAGACAAAGAGGTGGAAATCCAACACACTGGCTATATTATGAAAACTGTAGCTGTTTTGTGGGTTTTTTCTTCAATTCCAAATGAATTTTGCCAGACACATCTATTATCACAGACCAGCTCTGAGAGTAAACAGGGGCTTTAGGATTTCAGTCTGATCCCTCAAACCCTTACTCATTTGTCCACAATGCCTTTACCAGAAAAACATGCCAAAGACAGTATGCAAAACAGAAGTGTAGTAGGAGTTTTCTCAGATTGTTGTTTTTGCAGTTTCAGAGGCATTTCATTTTACTTAACAATTTGTGATGTGCTGTCAAAATAAGGCAAGAGAATTAACCTGGATTTCTCCTCCCCTCCTCTTCTGGCCTTGACTTCAGAGCCATTCAGTGAAGCAAAATAATGCAAGAATCTAGTATTTCATAGTATTTCAGCTCATAATATTTCAGTATTATGGTCCCCTGAGGTATAAACAAAACAAAAAATGAAACAAAGTCACAAATGTGATGACTTATGGTGACCTGATGACAATGAATGGGTTTATTGATATTATAACCTTACAGTTACATAGGGTCTGTCTATCAAGGCTGCAAATTAACCATGCAGCAAACAAGACCACCCACACTTAAGCTTTCTTCAGAGACTCCCTCTTCATTCTGGTCTTTCTGGCAGAGATTATTGATTCAGACACCTCAAAGATCACATTTGAATTACTTCCAGGAGTGAGTTGGCTCTAAAAGCAGCCTAGTGACTTTCATGTGATGTGAAACCTGTGCTAATACTCTGTCCTAGATCTGAGGCATGAATTAGTGGCTCACATTTCCTTGCCTTGTTGGCATGTCCGGGGGTTATGGTGACCTGTACAGTCAGAGGACAGCAGTCCGAGAAAATCTCCCATACAGTATGTCTGCGTTATGCCCAACACTGCTCTTAGGTCTGAGATGGTCCAGCTAATTCCAGGGCAGAATGATGTGAATTCACCAGCAGTTTGGACCTGGGGTTGTGACCAGGCTTATAAACTCTCCTGAGCCCTAGGGCTCTGAACTGAAAGTTCAGAAAAGCCCATATGCTCACAGCAGAAGTCATAAATGTTTAGCAGAGCTTGCTGGCCTCAGCTGAGGGCAGGCAGCTCCTCCTGGACTGGATGCATTTGCAGTTAATCTGGTAAATCAGCAAAACACTCCCTGAACTCGCATTATTAAGGCTTTTCCATTAACAAGAACATCACAGCTTCCATCACCCTTGAGAGCAGGGCAATAGCTGTACTGCAGGGGAGCTGCGCAGTTAATTTTGGGCTTTTTTAACCCAGGTGCAGAATCTCAGCAAATGAGCAACATCCTATCATGAGAAGAGCGAGGAGGAATATATAAAGCAACTTTGTTAAATTAAGAAGAATTTTAAAAGTCACTAAGTACACAGGATAGACTAGCAGAACACAGCTAAAGTACCAACCACCAAGTCCTGGGCACTGTGTGATTCCCAGTGGGTAACAGAGCTTCGTGTCTTTTACCACTGTCTGGTCTATTTTCTGTTCAGTGCTTGCAGCTTCCATTAACATTAATGAGTATGCATATGTGCCTTGAGGGTAAGAACATATTCCCTCTGTGGCTTCAAAACTTGTTTATAAATCCCTCCAAAAATCACATTGTGTTCATTGCTCTGCACAGAAAGCTATTATAACAGCTATAAGAACTGCTATGTTTGTTCCCTCCTTTCCCCTAGCTCTTCCTTATCTGAGGGATGAGGAAACAGACCTGGAAAGATGAAGGGCTGAAGGAGGTGATGCAGGGAAGTAAAGCAGCTCTGGAAGCTGCAATCTGAAAACTGACTTGCTGCAGGGAGGGGAAAACTGAAATCTTGGCAAAAGCAGAGAAAACCAAATCCCAAAGCAATGAAAAACTACTCTCACCACCAACACCCCAAAAAAAGCAAAGCCTTTGAAAATCTCTAAGCAATTAAATACTAAAGAACTGACCAACATGTTTGCCATGTCCTACCTGCCTGAATGCAGGTCAGTGGGAGCAAGCTGCTCGGCAGAGTGCCCACACAGGCCAGTGCTGCCCTCCACCCTTCGGATCCCTGGGGCAGCCCGGAGGCTGTGAGGGGAAGGGCTGAGCAAAGGGAAAGTCATGCCAGGGCTCCATTAGGAGCTGCGTGGCTCTAACACTGCTGAAGGCACCATATGCATCCCCACATCGCCTGGACACACAGGGCACACACATCTCTGCCATGGTAGTATAAAGCCAACTCCACCTCACTCTACTGACAGCAAGGCCTGTGATTTCTGACTTTGCTGGCTTTGGATTTTTCCTACATCAGTGCCAGCCCTTCTCCCGATGTGCTCACATTCAAGTCAAGCTCTCTTGAGCCTCACAGGCTGTAAGGGATACAGCGCAGCGTACAATTATGGGTAAATGTTGTCTTGATTTTTCAGCCTTCTGTTTGTGTCTCGCAGTTCACAGTTCTTAGGTAGTTTCTCACACACGGGTGTTATAAATAGAAGCAATGTTTTCATTAGTCAAGGTAGTTCACATTCTTTGTCTTAGAGACATGGACAGCTGATGAACAGTTGTCCGGACCAGTGGGATGGGGAGAGGTGTCAACCTTCTCCCTCAATCCCTGGCCTTTGTAGAAATACTATAAAAGGGGAGTCAGATTTTCATCACAAACAGTTCATGCCTTTTCACCAGACAAAGTATGTGTATGTGTGTTTGTGTGTCTAACAACGACAGGTAAGACAGCACTGAGATCAAGAATCAGATTAAGGTATGTGAAGGGAAACACATTGCTCTACACAGGGCTCAATACCAGCTCACAATATACCTACATAGCTGATATGAACCAAGTTGCAGCTTCCACAGGGAAAAACGCTGTGTTCCAAACACAGTGCAGGCTGTAGGAAAGAGGAAAATGAGCTGTAAAATATACAGTGCACAGCATGCAAGCAGTGAAGCCTCTCAGGTGCAATGACGCACTGCAGCTCCAACCAAGCACCTGGCTGGGGAGCCTGTGTCCTGGGAGGATGTCCTGGAGCTGGAGCTCAGGAGGCAGCTCACCCTTGTGCTGCTCTGCCATGCTGCCCTTCCCGTTCCCAGGCCCACACCCTGGCGCTGCGGCAGCGCTGCAGCAGCACTGCAGCAGCACCGCATGCAGGCTGCAGTGCCAGGTGGCCCTCGCTGCGAGGGAGCTCATTGCAAGAGCCGTGGCACAGGCCTGGTGCTCGCTGCACAGGCTCTGACAGGCTGCACTGCAGGGTGCTGCTGGCCAGAGCTGCCTCCCCACTGCTCTGCTACCGCTCCTGTCATGGGCTGCGGCGGCATCGCCCCAAAGACACGACGGCCCTGAAACATTGCATTGTGCTGGGCTGGCCTGGCAGCACGAGGCCAAGCACAAAGCCCAGAGCAGGAGCATCTTAAACTGCCCACAGGTCAACCCACCAGAACTCATCTGTCAGACCCTTTCGGCTTGCTCGGCCTGAATGGGGCTCGTTAATGAGATTCCTTCCTTTGGTAGGCACGGATGAAAAGATCTGGGAATAAGATCTGCCTATAAGGAAGGACATGTCATGGTTACAGCAGAGGACCCTATTTCAAAGTTCAGGTTAAATACATTATTCACTAAGGTAGGAAATAAAAGGAAACCAGCCCTATGTAGAACCAGCAAAAGTGTTAAATCCCTTTAATCCAAACTCTGCTTAATGAGAGTAGCAAAAGTTCAAATTTACAATGAAGAGCCACCAGTCTAGCTGACAGAAAATTAGATTTATGAGAGAGACCAGCTGGACTGCAAGCCCAGTTATAGTTACTGTAATTGCTTTTCTCCTGAGAAAAATTTTCCTTACAAGCTGCCCACCTTTAGAAATTGCTGAGCTCACTGCAAGGGCTTAGAAGGCAGCAGCAAGAAGGATATCTTCTTTCCCAAGACACTTGGAAGGAAAACACTAAACAAATTGAGTGGGTTCAAGAGGTGGGTCCCCTGCAAGTATTTTCTCACATCAGAGGTAAATTTTTCTTTGGCTGTGGCAAGAGCAGAATTACAACCATGAATAGCATTTTGAAAATGCTACTCTGAGTTTCAAGTGGTATCTGTGTGCACGTTTGTATGTACATGCAAGTATATAGAACCTGTGTTTCCATTACACATGTATATTATGCAGAAATAAATTAAATGTTATAATTCTGTTATGTATTTCATGTGTATTTCTTTATATAATGTAGTACTCCATATTACTAAGCAGAATTTTAACAAAAAATTAACTTTCAAAATGCAGTTCCCTTATATATTTTTATTTTTATTTGTACTGCAGCAGACCTGTAAACCTTTCCTGTAGACATGCAGTGATCATATCAAAAAACACAGCTTAAGGCTGGTTACATCAGCCAATTACACTGTTTTATTACTTCCTTTTTCTGTGAGATTGAGCACTGAAAACAAATCAATTAATTACACTCCTGCATTTTCTCAATAAAGAGCCTTTCAGGATCAAGATTAGATATGCCTTCCCTGCTGAAGTGTTATTTTAAATTACCCTTTTCAGTTCACTTCTCACTTCCAATGTGTGATGCATGGGGCGCAGCTCCATTTGTTTGCTGTTCCTACCAGAGTTTAAAAACTCTGAAGAAAAGACAACACACATTTTTAAAAGAACACTTTCTAGAAATCTGCCATGGAGGAAAAATGCATTGGGTGGAAGGCGTTCAGTGGGTGCATATGAGAGGCAGCTAGAAGAGTAAAAATAAAATGGAATATTAAAGCACAAGAAGGAACACAAAGTGTGGAAACACAGCAACAAAGCTAAAGTCAAGTTAAAGAGAAGGATGGCCTCAGGCTGGAGAGGGCTCTTTCAGGCAGAGCCAAGGTAGGCTGGGATGAGCAAAACAAACCCAAGTGCTGCCACGCTGCTGCACATCGAGACAGGGCCAAGGTGTGTCACTGCAACTCAAGGGAAGATTCTCACACTCCCACAAATGTGGAAGCCAGAGCACTTACAGGAAAAGTGCACAGAACCAGTGTGGGTGTTACTGCTGCTATTTGTGCTTCAGGAGGAAAAGGTCCTTCAAGCTCATGACCAAATTTCTTCTGCCCCTTCTGCAGTAAAGTCAGATGTATTCAATCCAATCTAATGTTATGGCAGATATTATGATGAGATGGATGCAATATTTTGATTTCACCATGATCAAAATGAGCATCAACGTTACTATCAGTTACTGCTTTTGTTTGTATAAACAGGATCACTATCAAAAAGCAAAAAGTAAACATATTTTAAAAAAATGAGTGATGAGGCAGTCCCTGGTTGTCTAGAAAATATAGCAATTTCCTTTTTAGAATAGCCACAGGGTCAGACAATAGACATTATAGTCTGGATTATTCTGCACAGCCATAAAGAAAATGGGCTGGGAACAATTTTGTGATGACTCCTTTGTAGAGATTCCATGGTAATTGATGGAGAAACAATAGGGGTTTTCATTATTGTTTTCCATAGTTCCTGGAAAAGGCTGTAGTCATTCAGCCTGCAAGTACCACAAGCACATGCAAATGTGTGAGACACATGCATATACAAATATTTGGTTACAATACAGAGAACAGTGTGTTGAAAGTTAAACCTGCCTGTTCTTGGACCTGAGCTTTCAAAGACATCCAAAAGAAAACACGAATATTGTATCCTATGGAATTTCTCACCTGAAATCAGGAAGAAGCAGACTTACAACATCTGGAATTCAAAGTTTGTCACTAGAATGAGAACTGCTACCTAGGTAAAAAACATAACCAATAGCCCACAAAAAACAAGGCTAGTAGAATCATAGTTTCACAGGATTCTCTGAGCAAAATTTCAGATATTAAATTTACTGGGAATTTATTTTAGAGCAACAGTAATAATTCCATATTCAGTGACAAAGCTTGTCTAATATTTGTATCAATCAATACTGCAGGTAATGAACTTCGACTTCCGTCTGTTCTGCTCATCTTTAGAGGTTCTCATCAATGTATGACCATAGTTTTTATATAAACATTCTTATATTATCCAGATTACTGTGAAAATTCATCAAAACAAATGTTACCTTGGAGTGCATAGGTGATAACAAAGCCTCTCCAAGTGAGAGCAAGACTTCTTGGAAATCCAGTCTGTTCATCTAAACACCATATTGTTCCACCCTTGAGTATATTTGTGTTAAAAAATCGACTGCTCCTTTAATAAAAAAAACCACAACCCAAACCAAAAAACCCTACAATCTAATCTTTCTATGTATTAAATTCTTTGGTGAAACCCCAGGATACATAGAACCAGGGCAGGCATTCTGAACATACAAAAACAACATTGTTTTTGTTTGAAACAATTGAAAACCTCCGAGATTTTCTTCATTTTAGTCTGAAAGTACCCATTGCTGCTCTACATGCAAAGCGGCAGAATGAACATGTCATAAATGAAACATCATAGAGAATCTTAATGTTCCATGAAGGCATTTATTCACACTGAAAGGTAACATTTAGGTATTATCTTTTATGGTGGAGTATTACTCATTCATCAGTTCTTTCCAGAGATTTTGATATGAATGTTCAGCTCTTGATTACCATAATGAGAACCCAAGGTGCTCTGCAATACTTGGACTCTGGTATACTACCATTGTCATACAGATGAACCAGAGTGAACAAGGCTACAGTACCACACATGTCACTCACAACCTCATGTGATGGGATAGATCAAGCTCAACCTGCATGGAGTGGAGGAGGAAAAGTGTCTTTGGAAACAGAAATGTCAACCTATTTCAGACTTTGAAATCTGTCAGAAGGGACATGATTACATATTCCTTCCTTGGACTTAAATATCAGATGGCAGAAGAAGATGAGGGAAAAGAACCAAAGTTTTCAGAACCTTCCAGAATGACAATAATGCTGAAGAAAACCTAGTTCTGTGGGGACAAAGGCTGCACAGTAAGTAGCTATTATCGCTACTTCAAGTCTGTCAAGTTCTCTTGCTTCTCAGCGAATGAGGAAAAGGGCTGGGACATGGATGTGAAACAGACTCCATTCCTAATGATCCCAGAGACAGTGCAGAGGTCAGCCATTCTGAACAGCCCCCTGTACTGTGTGACTCAATGCACACTGGCAGGAATATTCATTTAAATGAGTTAGAAAACATCAAACCCTTTCCTACTTACACTGTCTGCAAAACAAACTTCATCTAGTCTTGGTGATTCTGGTTGGGCAGATTCATGGAGAACGAGTGTTAAGAGATATATTAAAGAATTATAAAAATACTTTAAAATGTTGTATTTTTAAAAGGTAGTTTTGAGTAAAGTAAGAGCTCCCGCCTTTCACCTCAGAGCATATCAGACCAAGAAGTTTGTGCCGTGCATTCTCTTTTGATATTAAAATAAAATTTGGAAGACTTTCTGTTATGAGAATCTAAATCTCAGAGTTAAATGATTTCTGTGTAGGCTTTGGTCCAGTAAAATTGTGGAAAAATGCTTTTGTGAAGGACATTAAGCAGCTACTTAATGCTTGCATCTGTCATTTTAGTCTGCATGGAGTTGATGTCATAGTCCCTGAAGAAGGCAAGCCATGGAAGTAATGAAAAATGTCATATGCAAAAAAACTACCAAAAGCTTAAATAAATCCACAGCTTTGTTCAGCACTTGTGTTCAACTTCACAGTCATAGACATACGTGTCACCAAGATTTATACATTCATTGGCATCTTTGTTATCATTGACAACTTTTTAAATCCAATTTGCATAAAGGGGGTCATAGCATGAATGCAGCTAACAAGTATTTCTGGCCACAAAGGGATACACACGAGGAGGACAACGTGCTGCATCGGATGTCAAAACCAACACGTAACACAGCAGTGGGAGACACCAGCACTGATCAAAACCATTTGTCCTTATGGGTTCCTTCCTACAGTTCACACTGCGAAGCAGAATCATCCTGATCTCTCCTAGGAGAGTGTACAGCTGGTCCTACTGCTGCACAGAATGTATTTACAGCATGGAATAAAGGAAGGAGATGATCCCTACAGCGTTAGCTCATCTTTAGCAGTGCAGAGTAAGGAAGCAATATCCTTTCTAAAACCATTTGTTAATTCTCTTTGGAATGCTGCCCTGGCTGAAATGTAACTGGGAGGAATGGGAAGAGAAAATGTAGACTCAGACACAAACAGAATCTTTGGTCAATCCATTATATCATCCTGGCTAAAATTTTTACTGTTGGATGATATTTCCTTGCTGTGGGGTTTCAGGGCCATGCAGTATTCTTTTGATTAATTTCTGTTCTTCACTCCTTTGCTGAGGAGAACCCTTTCCAGGGCTGTGATTTGCATCATGTTAATGATGCTAATGATGCTAATGATATGGTCAGTGGTCCTTGGTTGGTGGGCAGATAACATTGGCCTACATTCCAACTGACAGCAATCTCTTTTCTCCTTCACTTTGAATAGATTCATCTCATTCCCCAGTATACATCCAGACCACCTAAGTGGTGCAGTTCTGTGACAAATGTCAAAGGCAAAACTATCCAGAGGAGTTGGATAGTTCGTCCAACATTTAGACATGAGTGATCTAGGGTACCGGTGTTGACACTGTTACATGAATAGGAAAACAAACAGGTAATTCTTAAGTGCACAGGATAATCTTAAGACTGGTTCACCAACCCCCTTTTTCTTCCAAAGAATTACAGTGTTTACCTTCAGTCCTGTCTGGTAGTTTCCCACTTTTGCTTGTTGTTCCAGTGTTGACTGTTTCAGAGGAGGTGCTCAGTTTGGTGTTGGGGTCTCGCTTCGGTTTTGGAGGCGGCTGCTTTCGAGAGCTGCTGCTTTCATCATCAGTTCCTCCAACTGAATGAAGAGACTGGGATCTGACAGTGAAGCCACTGGAGCAGGGGTGTGGCAGTCTGTCCTGAGGAGCAGGCATTGTCATAAATCCCATGCGGAAATGTTTCCCCACGTAACTGCCTTCATTTCCTCTTGTTACTTCACCACCTATGCTGTAAGAGAAAATACAAATATAAGTAAAAGGTGCTCCGTTGCCTGAACCTGGAACCAGGGTCTCAAGTGCAAGCAGATCAAGTTTTTGAATTTGAAAACAAGCAACGTTCTTCTCTGAAAAGATGACTACTAGAAAAGTCGTCCATTCTTTAACATAAGCTGCCAACAACTAAGACATAGATACACTGCTATGCACATAGAATTTTACAAGAAGAAATCAAGAAAAGCTTTTGTGGGTTTCATAGTATTGAATTAGGAATTTTCTATAGAACAAATTTCAAACATTGAAAGTCAGAACTGAGTTTTCAGTAAAACAGGAGACTGAGTAGGGCAAAGAATAGCACTTTAGAAATACAACACGGTGCATTGATCCACACTCCCTGACACTCATCCTTGACTACAGATGATCATGCAGCTTGGGAAACAAGGCTCATGGCACCCAATCAATCTTTTCCCTTGAGACTAAAGAATGGTGAAGAAGAAATGTTCTAAAAATTACCCAGATATGGGAAACTCAGTATCACATCTAACCCACGTAAATCTGCAACACAAGCAGCTTCAAACCAGTAAATTACAAGTGTAGCAGATGAAAAGGCCATGGACTGTGGGATACCAGGAAGAAAATAACCTCCAGCCATTCAGAAACACAGGTAAAGAAGGAAAGTTCAGTTGAAACAAGTGCTACCATACCAAACACTGCATTTTTTCTGTGGGTGGCATGACTGAGAACTTGGTATTATTCCTGTTCCACTCATGCTTATCAGTTTTAAAAAACAGCTCTTACTGGTGTTCATACCGCAAAACAACAGCACATTTCAGGCAAGTCAGTGACTATACAAAAAAAGTCAGCAACACACACAGGTCAACGTGGGCCTCTTTGCAAAGAGGTTTGAAATGGAACCACTGTGGGCATATAGAAATGTCAATACAAGAACTGTGAAGTATCAGAAAGCTCTAATTATCTCCTGTTTCCCCTTCACACAGAGTGAAGGGTGGGTCAGTGTGCTTCTCTGAAAGTTTCTTACTTGATGTTGCCTTGGGCTGGTGCAGTTTATTTGGTGCTGGAAAACATTTCCTTTTTTAAAAGACAGGAACAATTCTCAAAAGTGTGAAGAGTAAGCAAGGTCACCTCATTTCCTGATACTGTCCCCATCTCCACTGTAGGTAAAACACAAGCTGTATCTAATTGTCCTAAAAGCATCAGATTGGTAATGAGCAATCTTCAGCTTTGTGCATGACAAAGCAGAACCTTTGCTGATTATTCTCTCTGCTTTCTCATTCCATTTCCTCTCCAAGTGGAGATGTCCACTTTCAAACTAGTTGACAATAGAACAGGTCTAATTGACCATGTGCCACTTTCCTACCCACATTTGTAAATGTGTGCACACACACATGCCACATTTATGCACACACTGGTCCATGTTCATAACCAAGTTGTTACTAAATCCTAATTGGCATCAATTCCAAAGGGATTTGCAGCCAGAAAGATCAAAAGGTAGAACTCGTTAATTTGAACATTTCTAGAAAACCTGTAGCTAGTTTGAATGATTAACTATGCCTCTACTAATCTTTCATAAATTGTTCTGAAAATATCATAATCCTCTGACACTGGACTACAGAAAGAGCCTGTCATATTATTTAAAGAAGATTACTATCCAAACATGCTGAAGAATGCAAGTGGGGAGTCTGCTTCCTTTCTTAAGTCCATTGGATAATCATGTTTAGCAAAGAAAATTTTAGTTTTCCATGTCTCCAATGTTACAATTCTTAACAGTTTACACTATTTAATTCCTGCACTGACTTCACTGCTGTGTGAAGGTATTTGAACCATCCACTATAAGCCAGGTTCTGTTCCAGTTTGACTTGCACAAATCCCTCTGAGGTGATATATTTCACCCTTTTCCTAAGAATACACAGAACTACATTTGTATGAAGCATGGACGGGGGTGGAGGGGTGTTGCCAAAGTGCTGCATCTCGTATTCCAGAAATTAAAACTTACAAAATGTATGCCCGGTGTCTAAATGCGCTGTCTCATTAAACAATTAAATCAAATTCTTCCTTTTCCTTCTGCCCCTCCCCCTCCCCTTAATTTTTTCATTCTTTACTGAATTTCAACATAGATGAAACCCTCACCTACTTCCTACACTTTCTCCAGAGCAAAGAGCCTCTGGCCAGGTCAGAGAGAGGTTGCAGTTATAGATGGAAACAGAACCTGCTGCTCTTCAGCATCGCAGCTGGAATAGATCTGGTCTTGCTTTCCTATATCCTGTGCTCAGCCACCAGGCAAAACCAGGAGGGCACCATTTTCCCATTTTCAGCCACATTTAAAAGAGGATCCATTTGTCTCTGAATGTAGAAGCCAACACGCAGCTGCTGGTTAAGCACTGTAAACCACAAGCTGAAGAAGACTAGCCTCTAATCTTTGGTCCTGGGCCCTGGCCCCTGACCAGGATCACAAAAGGCTTAGCCTTGTTCCTTACCCTGGCCAAATTCCCAGAATGGGCAGCGGTGTCTCCCAGCGGAGTCTGACCAGTTCACACCAGCACAACACACAGTGGGGTGCCAGGTTCCCACCTCAGCAATGCAGACCAAAAGCCCCTGGGTGTAAAGAGAAAGGAGGAACTCCAGGCCCACACCCAGAGCACAAGTTCAAAAGCAGGATGGCAGAGTTCAAATGTGGCATCCCTTGCCCCCCAGGCAGCAGCATCCTGAAGGTCCATTTGGACTTGTGCGATGCACTGTGTTGCTGTTGTTACCTCATGAACCCAGACAGAATGAAAGGATTTATTTATATACTCCTCCTGCTCACAGCCATTGGAATTGGCTGGGGCTAGCATGTGTCCCACTTACAGCACAACAAGCTGACAAAGATTTACACATAACTTGCTGTGCAGCAATGACTACAGACACAGTGAGAAAGAAAGCAACTGTGAAGGTCTCACTCAATTATTTCTGACAGGTAAGACTCCGTGCTCCTCATTGTACGGATAATGAGCTCTATCTCATTTCAAAACTGCATTACGTGAGTTGCTGCAAGTATTACATAGTTTATTAATATATATGGAAATGCAGATTTGGATTATTCCTCTGGGAAGTTTCAATTTGAACTTGGCCAGGATCAAATGCTTCTCTGACAAAGAATTATGTACAGCATTAAATAATCATTAAAAATGCAAGACATTTGTCTGCAAAGAGAGCCATGATTATATAACAACAAAATTAATGATACGATCGCTTATGTTAAACATATCAAAGCTGACTTTGTGCTGAAAATGCACTTCAGTGTTTGCCCAATGCCAAGGCCGGTGCAAGACACCTTTAAGAAGACTGTTGTAAACCATCTCTCCTTTCAGAACCACACTACAGGCCTTCTCCAAACCCAGCTAAGCAGGCCAATGCAGACCATCGAGTGCTTCCAGGTTACATGCTCTCGCCTTGGGTGCACTGCAAGGGAAGCAAGATCCCTTCCCTCTCCCTCTTCCACACAGTGATGGAATTAAAGCATTACAACAAATACCAAAACAGTCAGATCTATCTTAAACCAGTAACAGCAGATTTCAGCTTTCATTTCTAAAGTATGAACAAGAGATCTGACTGATGGATCCAATGAGCCTAATTATATCTCCATACAGGTTTTGTCTGTCAGCTGAGTTTTTTGAGGTCAGAACTGGGCTAGCATTAAACCACACTGGCCTTGCTGCTCCTACAGCAGTGCCAGCCTACTGGCACCTAGGCTGTGGTCATGGCAGTGCTGGACACTTCACAGCTCACTTCTGGTGCTCTGCCTGCTCTTTTCTACCCGGCAGATACCAGAGTATTGATGTAACTACGGCACAGAACAATGGAAGGATCTCTTTGAAGAATTACAGAGGAGAAAGTCTTTTACATTATTCATTTCATTACACATCACAAGACTGAAAGGTACAGAAGAAGACTCAACATTAAAAATGAACACAGAAAGTACTCAATGCAAATAGCATGAGGAAGGTCGTGTCCACCTTGGTTTGCCATGAGTCATAACGTTCCTGTTGACTATGAATGTATTTTCAAGCTGTTAAGTTAGAAAACTAAGACAAATAAATTTTCATCACATTGATAAAAAATACATGGCAAACAGAAGTCCAGAGACTGTCTGCGTCAATCAGTGTGGTCTTTTTAGTTTGCATTGTTCTTATGTTGTATTGCAAAGAACAACTTTAATTTGCTGTGCAGTTTCATTACTTGGTCCAGACAGAAACTGAATTAATTCCTGGAAAACAAATTAATAGTTGCATGAAAACTTTCGTTTTACTTGGTGTCACTGTTTAACTATAAACAAAATGTAATATGAAATTCCTCAGTGCAGTTGTAAGGGGTAAAAATCTTGGACTGTGACCATAAAGTGAGAATACCCTGGAGATGCACTTTCTTCCCAGCCATCTCTCTACTCTGGTTCTTGGTTTTCAAAAATTCTCCTATCAATTTAAATTTACACTAGATTATTTTCATCCCTCAGGCACCAAGAACCACTTTGTAGTTCTCCTCATCTTTTTATGGTTTCCTTTTTTCTTCCTGTGCTGCTTTACATGGGATTTTCTTCTTTTTAGACACAAATTCAAAAAGGGAGCTACGCCTGATTATGAGATTTGACCTCCAAAGCAGGAGGAAGGGAGATGTGCTCTGCTGGGGATGTGGCATCTTTGAAAGTATTTTATCATTCCTTTGCTGTGGTACATTCCAGTCAGGGACCACAGAAGGTCACCATCCTTCTAAGTGATGAAATTCCAGGTAGCCAAGAGAAACCATTTCAAGAACAGCTGCACACTCCTCTTGTGCTTGAAGAAGATTCATCACAGATACTGGTTCATTTGCTGGCAGAAACGGAACTGGGAGTCTCTGCAGGCTCCTCTGTGGAAGAGGAGAACTCTGAATTACAGGGCCAGTGAAGCACATGGATGGCCAGGCTCCTTCCCTCCGGGGAGCTGCAAGCCCACGCAGAGCTAAACCCCCATGACATGCTTCTAATCTACCAGGGAAGGCATCTGAGTCAGAGACAGAAGAGAAGTTACTAAAAAATTAACTGATAACGTAGGAAGAATTTTCTGTAGAAATGACTAATCATCAGCAAAACAAAAGGAATAAAAATACCTAACTCAAGGATTTTATACAAGCTGGCTTCACTGTGCAAGCAGCAGTTTATCCCATGGTGTATTTATGTTTTCTGGGTTAAGAGAGTAGCTGCTGCTGTTTTAACCATTTCCTTGCTCTTACAGCAGTGAACATCCAGCTGCCCTGCTCACATCAAATGTTCTGCATATGAAGGGCTGAAATGGCTTTGAAATGTCTATTCCTCATCAGAATAAATTATACACATATATACTAAGGATGACACATTTTACTTTGTATCTGAGAAGCACTTTCAAGATTAGCATAAATTATATTTGTAAATTAGAGGTTGGATGCCAAAACAACAGAAGATATACTATTTTTATCCCCCTAAACATGATTTCAACAGACCATGAAATGTAACACCGAAGAAATAAGGACAGGATCACAATCATGGATACAGGAACTACCCTGTAGGTATGGTATTGCACAAATCTATACCATTTTTATCACAAAAGTTAAACATGCAAATTACACACATTTATCTCTATTTTTAATAACACTTCAGAAATCTCCCTTCTTATTCCCAAAGAATATACAGACTTTTTTTCTGCATTACTTTTCTGAAATATTCCAAATGACTCACCATGGTCTTAAATCAAGATCCAGAGGGTAACACTACCATCCTTTTAGATACAGTCTAAAACCTAAATGAGTCGTGACAAAGGTCAGATTTAGAGCCATTCTGTGCACCTGGAGGACTGCCTAAAATGAGCGGCCAATACGTCTGTGCACATCAAACTTCCTCCCTGTACCATATGCCTCTGCTTTTGAGGTAGGAGATCAGGTGCTGCTTAAGAAGTCAGGCCTCTCAGGATATACAGGATTAGTGCTATAAAATAATATTTATTCTTTTATCCCACCTGTCAAACCCACAGGCCCAGGGTTTGATCCTGCAGACATGCAATGAGCTGACAATCCCTCTTTGAGTACCTGCATTATGCACTGGAACACCCAGGAAGCTTTGTGGAAATTGCTCGTGCCTCATGAATCTCTTGTAAGCAACACCACTTGCAGATGTGTATCCAGTGCCCATTTTGACACTTATTTCAAAGGGTTATTTCTTTGCAGGGTTATTTCTTTAAGCCCTTTGTGCTCCACTTGAGAGTCTGCCATTCCCAACAGTACTCACAGAAGATTCTCCAGAAGAAACTGAACTGCCACACCACATGTTGTGGCTGCACTGTGTGATTAACTGAGTCCCTGGGGAGCAACCAAAAGACAGCTGTAATCCCTCTGCAGTGCACAATGGATAATAAAAACAAAATTAACCAAGACTGTCCTCAGCAGGTTTTCCATATGATGCCAGAAAAGCTGTTTCAAATGATGATCTGTTATGCTCAGCAGTGAACTACTTTTATAACATAAAACATTGAAAATGCTAGCAAGAGTTGGAGTTTTGGGGAAAAAGGAAAAAAAAAAGCAAAAGCAAAAACAAATCCAAAATACTTGATGAGAAACACTGATAAATTAAAAACTTGTTTATTTTTTTTTTAACAAATCTAGCATAAGCTAGACAGGTTGAAAAGGACCTTTCTGATCCACAGAGAACAAAATTCTTCATGAGCCTGAACAGAAGTGCAGGTACTAGTTCTATTTTCCACTGGCACTAATTCTGTTTATAGCAGACTGTCTCTTAAACCAGGGACTAAGGATGCCTGCCTTGGGCTTAGCCTCCACAAAGGCCTGGCACTGCTCTCAGGAGGACCAACTCTCCCTGCTCTATCTGGGGCACAGGGACTCCAGTGCTGCAGCCCCACCTGTGCCTGGGGACCAACTGATGCACATGGGGAGGTCTGGGGTTGTGAATACACAACACTTCAGGGGCTGGAGTAAAAAGTGCTCTGCTGTTATGTGGATACAGTTATTTTTAATTTTGCATTGGGGGATGCACAGCTAAAAGCCAGCAAATGAAAGCTCATATGTTCAGAGTCACCTAGAATTAGACATGGAGCATATGTAATGTTTAAGCTGAGTGCAAATGCATGTTCACATTAATGGAGTGGGGTTTTGCATCCTGTCAAAAACAGGTGGAGCTCGACCAAGGCTGTGTTTTTATCACATTCACTGGAAAACCACATGGCGCAGACTCCACTCTGCCTGAGCAACTGTGGCTAAGCAAATATTTCAATGAGATACGGGAATAAATTAACATACAAAATAACTTTGGGCATTTCTGTAAGAAAATTTTTCTTCAGTTTTGACTCAAAGTTTCAATGGAAAAAAGAAACCTGTACAAAGTAAAAAACCCTTTCTGTGGATCAAATGCTGTGAAAAGTTAAAACCTGAAGAAATTAATTAAATGCGCTGAAACTCTAAGACAGAGACCTGTAAACCAAGTGCTCTCTGTGGGCTGAGATGTTATACTAGGTCTAGCCTTTCCAAATTTGGGCTTATTTCAATCACTGATTGTACAGATGCTCTTTGCAGTCCCTCAAGCAAACATGATGCTACTTTTTTTTTAAATCCAAGCTCAATTTGGATTGACAAGGAAATTCTGGTTTTAAATAAATGCTTCCTATGGTATCCAGTTCCGAAGAGAAAGGACTCTGAAAGTAATCTTCAATCCTGAGTGGCAGTGAACAGGAAGAGCAGCATTTCAGTTTGGCAGAAAACCCCTGACAAATTGCACTTTAGCATGATCCACAGCAAAACATACAGATTATTTTTTACACAACTAGTGACCTGAAGATCTAGTTATTCACATTATTCTTCTGGTAGTATTTTCATTCACAATTTGCAGCTCAAAATACATTCCCTGGGCGGATCTGTCTCTTCATTTTCTTTTCTAAATGCCCTGTGAGTAGGTAAGAAGGGGAGAGGCACTTCCCGGCATATTGGGAGGAGCTCTCAGTAGCAGCAGGGATGTGACAGGGATGCAGGTTTCACTGAAGGGACAGTTTTATGCAACAGCCTATCTTGTGGCAGCTCACCAGTCCAAATCTGTTATATTCATATAGAGTCATTCTGCTTCCTGACATCTCAGCACATGACAAAATTTGGGAGTTTACATTCTTTTGATTAGGCATTCATCTGAATATCTTGGGTACAATTTTAGTCACTGCTTTCATTAACATTCGGGGTCAGTTGGTAGTTACTAAGGAAAAATCTGCACATTAGCAATTTAAATAGGACTAAATCAAATTTAACCTACAAATTGTATATTAAAATTTTCATTTTAGGGGAATGCACAGTGCAAGTTTTTACAAACAGTGCAAGGCTTATTTGGGTATTTTCGCCATTTACAAGGACACTGGGTGCTGATCTTTGCACAGGAAACAACAAAGAAAAACTTTACTGCAGTTTACCCTGCCTAGCGACATAAATATTCTGCTAGATACATCACTTTGCTGTCATAGGTTCTGGAATCCATAGAAGCCTTCACCAGACAATCCTTTTTCATAGGGAAGAGCCCTGCCCGAGCCCACTGCCTTGACTTTACAGCTAGAATTACTGCCCTTGTGCTATTAGGTGTCACCAACTCTCTGTTCCTTCTGATGTCTGAAGGAAAGGTTTCAGCCCTTTTGTCAATCACCAGTCTGTATTTTGAGTGGACAGCAGTGAGTATCTCTGCTTTGCAAAATGAAACAGACTCAAAAAACTAAGTGAAATATTTTTTATTGGTGTAATAAACCCAGAAAATAGGAAAGGGAATCACTCCACACTTGTGTACATTGGTGTCCCTCCCTTCTTCCTCCTTGGACAGTCTCAATCCGTTAAATAAAGCTAAGTGAAATCCTGTATATCAGTATCAACAGTTCTTATTGTCAGAGCCTGGAGAGGTTTATTCACTAAGATAAAAAGTTCTTGTGAAGATCCCCCTGCTCATGTCACTTTTCTATGTGTAACAAAGTGATCATTATTGCCACAACAGAATATTAATGTGCTTTATATCTAAGTTTAGAAATATAATATAAAAAACTCTTTCCTTGTCTTGATGGATGTCAGTTTCTCAGCCAGGGTTGTCAGAAGCTACTTATTTGTTCAGAGAAATAAATTTAAAAGGACATTTTATTTTCAGAAACACAGTTAATTTAATATTGCATGTCAGAGCATGTGAAAAGCAAGTGTAGTGGACATATAGGTGGTCAGGACCTAGTGATTTGAGTCAGGACACTGAAAGAGGCCAGCCAGGAAATGTGCACCTTTCCTCACTCATGCATGTACCCAGCACAACCTTGAACCCTTTCCACACTGAGATCTTCCAACACATTCATTGCATCTCCATGCATTCCCTTTAGAAATCAAGGTGAATTGTCCAAATGCAAAGCACAGAAACTCTTTTCTCCTCTGTATCCATGCACAGATCTAACAGGCCAGACCCAGAAACTCCAGCAGACTACTAAAAGGTCTTTATGTATACAGGAATTTAACACCAGAGACAACTGGCTACAATAAAAGCTGCCAATAAACTTCCAAAGCTGACAGAAATTAGCACATGCTGACTTTCATCACTCTCAGAATTACTTTTGCAAATGGGGATGATCAGATAATTTTGGGCACTGCTGTGTCGTGCTTTTTTTTTTCCTGCAAGAGTAGCTTTTTTACCAAATTTTTGGGAAAAAAAAAGATGTCCAACAAACTCTGACAGTGAAGGAAGATGGCACTTAAATGCTCCTTTAGGGACATGTACTTACATTGCCCAAAGGGTCATCACTACAACCTATGAAGCTGCAATGAAATTGAATTTTGCTAAAGCAACAGCTTGTTTTCCAAGCTGTGAAAGTCTGTGAGGATTTGTTAGAGAGCTAAAGCATTCAAACAAAGAGCAAACACCCTTGTAACCTGCATTTAATGGCGCAATGGTAAATTAAGTGAGGAATGTACGAGTTTAGTTCCTTGCATAGGAGGTGATCAGCTCTGTGCTGTTCATACTGAAAGTATGTAAATTCCCTTTATTCCTCAGGCAATTCTTCAGAGCTGTCATTTATTGAGTGTCACGTTTGAAGCGTCTCAGCTTGAAGGAATGATGCTGTGTGTGCACTGAGGTGGTGAGCTGTGGCAGCCAGGGTCACACAAAGTCTGGACCTAATTTTACGTAAAGATGACAAACCAAAAATAATGTGCTGTTGCTTTCCTTTGCTCTAAGAAGTTTTGTTAAAATCTGCAAAGCTGCTGGTAATAAGTTGTAGTGCATGCACATTTCCAGGCTGCTTAAACCCCTTTGAAAAGTCTTCTATCTAGGAACAATAACCCAGACATAATATGAACTGGATTTCCCTCTCCCAAAGCTACATTGCAGGCAACAGCCTACTTTAAAACAACGGAAAGGGAAAGAAGCTCAGAGACAATTTGTGTGAAAGTTCCAAGTCCAAATACGTTATCTGCACACAGGCTGCACACAGGGGATGTCTCTGTCCCTCAGAAGAGCAATTCAGCTAAGCTTTTTAATTGTTTATGTATTTTTAAACCCAAGAAAATACTGTTCTCTGCTCCAGAATATGTGATATCCCTTTCCCTGTCCTATGGCCCAGTGCTCACACAGGACACAGGAGTCTGTTGCTCTGTCCTTACTGCACCAGCTACCCCAGAGTTTTCAGTTTTGAGATGCTAATACAAAAACCTGCCTGCAAGATGGTCTCATGATAAAAATCTTAAACCAGAGCAGCATCAATTCAAACATTTTGGGTCTTTACATATAGGACTGGAACAGTCCTACAGAGCGCTCATTACAACATATCTTTTAATAGGCACTTTCACCCACTTAATAAATGTAGTGATGGGCTACTGAGCTTTAGAATAGAATAGAATTACTGAATCATCAAAAAAGGAAAAAGATTTTTAAGACCATCAAATCCAACCATCAACCCAGCCCCACCACCATGTTCACCTCTAAACCATGCCCTCAGTGCTAGGAAGGATGAACCTTACTGGACTTTGCACACACCCCTCTGTGAATTTGCACAAGAAATGATTTTGTACCCTACCTAGAATGGCACACAGAAATGGTAATGTTCCTGGTGATGACCAGCTCATTATTCTGCTCTCTAGAATCTCTATTTTATTCTTAACTCAGTAAGAAGTGAAAGATAATTTTTTAAGTAAGAGCTAGCAGTGCCTAGTTATTTAAAGCAGTGCTTTGCAACAAAAGCAGATGATTAGCGGTAAGAAAAGACAGATGCAGCACAATTACATTATTGCAGCTCTAAAGTGCCTTCTAGAAACTTTGTGGCTGTAAGGGGTAAAATCAGCATATTTCCCATGGCAGGTTTTGAGTTAAACAGTTACCTGTTGTCATATTTTCAAGTTTTGCCTTATATCCACAACACACTTAAAGTGAGAGCCAAGGCTTTTTGATAGTCCTGCTATTGCATTCTGGAAAACTAAATGCAATCTAAAATTTTAAGACACGAGAAGAAAAAAAAAATGGGAAGTCAAAATTACGGAGTTTCACAGATGATGCTTGTGAGTGATCCCAGCCGACACTTTTAATCCACTCTTGAATACTAAAAAAGGTATATTTCATAGGTGTATCCAGTAAAATCAGGATAGCTTTGATTCAAGACCCAGAACAGCTTCAAGAGGGCTCAGAAAAACTAGTATCAAGGAAAGAAATATCTTCTAAGGAGAGATTCCCTCCTGTGACAAAACTGGGTTGTGTCCTAGATGCCAGCATCTATAATTATTGAAATGCAGATAAAAATAAATACAAAGTATAAACTTTCATAATACATTGGAGTTATTTATGCATATACTTACTAATCTGTGTTTACTGCCCTTCAAGCTGCATACAGAAACAATTAGATCCCTTTTTGGAAGGGGTAGTATGGAGCATGCAGATCTATAGCTTTGATTTAAAGAGTATGACAGGCAATCAGTGTGTGTCAGAGGAAGCTCACATCAGCAAAGAGACATGTTAAAGCCACATCTGAATTTTCTTTTTTTGGACTGAACAGATGAGTGTTTTCTTCATGTTCTGAACACAGTGGGATTGGGAACTATTCTGAATTTCAGAATGGAGAAAATGGATTGCTTCAAATTATAAGAAAATGAACAACACTGATTTTATTCCTCACTTTCAGCAGAACTGAGTAGTGCATAGCAGAAAAAGGAATGCCAGATGCATTCCTAAGTCTGTTATATATTGCCACCAGAAGTAGCATAACAACTAGAAATTAACTATTTCTCTACATTTTTCACTCTCATGAGATAAACATTAAATTTGGCTAATGAACTGAAAAGAAAAAAGAAAGTCTACGGATTAATATTTTTTTAAAATTATTAAGTGAAACAGGAATATAAACAGGAAATTAAAGGCTGGATTCCTGTATTAATACTGATGTACAATGAGAGAAGCTAAAGATCCCTTCTAAAAAGACATCAATATTATTTCCACAAAACATTTACATGGGTTGTGAGAATATGAACTGAAGCTACTTCATACGGGAAGAGTCTGATTGCCAAGTCAAAAAACTGTTAAAGATGCAGAGTAGTAGGAAGAAAACATCTAAGCTAAGCAAATCAGTTGCATTTTGTCAGTTTGAGTCCAGAGACTCAAACTATTATGCATTAAATTTGAAAGAAACCACTACAAATTGAGAAACCCAGGCAGGACTCCCCAGTCCCTTCTGTCCCGTTTCCACAGACAGTCCCCTCACATCCTCTGTCAAAGCCCGGCTCAGATCTGTCCCACTGTGCCTTGTCAGGACTGCAGAGCCAGAGAGGAGCATCAACAAACTGCTCTGCTTTTTATGGAAATAAACAAAGGTCAGCTTTTTTCCTCCCAAGTCAAGTCACTCAGTGACTACAGTGAATATGAATGGCCGGACAAAGGTCTACGGCTGTCCCTGGAGAGGAGCACTCTGTGCCCTGTGCTTCTTGTTCCAGGAACAATGTGAGCCAGACAAGTCTCTGTCCTGCTTTTCAGCTGCAAAGTGCAAGGTAATTGAGAGTCAAAACAGAGCCTAAATAACCCAAGAAACAAAGTTCCTGAGATTCAAGCTCCCCAAAACTTCCTTTAGAGACAGTTATACACACATGTACTGCTCACACAATCTCATGAAGAGAGCTTCAATCTCAGCTAGAGCTGTTTCTGATGACAACATTCCAATATGTGGTTTAATAATTCCATTGGTATTCTTTGACAATAATGACCACTGTTGTTCCTTTTTGTTTTGCTGCACTTTCTGTCATTTTGCTAGCTTCCATCCCTAATGTGTTTTATTATTATTCAGGTCCTTTCCCAGTCTGTCTGTTACCTGCTCATTAGAACTCCTGTGGTAGAAAATGTTCCTGCAAGAACCTAATTCTGGTGTGTTTCAATTTATTTTCAGGCTGAGTGAGTCTAAAAGCTCAGATTATTAAGGTGAGCTTGCAGTGATGTATTTGATAGATTGTGTTCTGTTGTATTAAGGCAAAGAGAAATTCATCTACAAAGTTTTCACTTTATACTTGGAAAGCTAAACATAAGTAAATCTAGATCCTCAAAGACAGGTGCTTCCACTGGGGCTTAAAGTGACTAGGAGGTCAATGGGCAAAACAATTTAAGGCATTTCTTTGTAAGACATATGAGTGGGATACATGGCAATTAGCAATTCAAGCTTGTTCTGGTGACACTTTCACAATGGCAACACAATTCGGAATTCTCTAAAACAGCTTGAAATTTTCCAAACAGTTTTTTTTTTTTAGTTGAAATCACTAATAACACCGAGTGAGTCAGTGAGTTGAACCTACAGCAAGCTCCGACAGTACCAAATTTTTATACGCAATTTTAGGGCTGAGTTCCCTACAGAATGACTGTAGAGTTCTTACTGCACTGCAGTTATGGCTATAAAATATTAGCAATGTTAAGTAAATTACAATGTATTATATGAGAAAGGTCTTCCATCAGGTAACATATGGGCCTCCAAACCATTCAGAACAGGCCTTATTACTTGTCTCCATTTTATTTCAAATTATTTATTTACTAAGACTTAATATGAAGGAAAAGAAAAAGGAAACAAAATTCTAAGAGTTTAATCATAGCTAAAAGGTTTACAGCATGCGCATTTTCTTCAATTAATTATTAAAAACAGCAGCAAAAATTGACTGTGATATTGAAAGTGCAAGAGAAAATTAAGCAATGCCTCATCTACTACTTCAAACTCAATTTTAAGCACTCTGGGCCTTTTAATATAAATGGCAATTTTATTGCTGGCATTAGAGAAGTAGTTATCCTACTCTCTGAAAATGCCTACCACTTTCTGGGCAAGTCTGTGGAATATGTGTAAATGATTAACCACAAGCCAGGTCAGCACAGACACAGAGCAATTACAGACCATTGCAGAATCCTAGAAAACTCTAAAGCCACAGGCCAGAAGAGGCTCTGGATTGAGAGATGCAGACTGAGCCACTGGCCAGCCACTCCTGCCAGAACAAGGTGGTCTCAACAGCCTCTTTCCTGTTCCCCTGCACTGATTTTTTTCTCATTTCCTGAGGCAGGACCAGTGTGTACATATCCAGCAGGCAGCACCATCACAGCCAGCCCCCCGGAGGCTCTGGTCTCCACGAGAGCTGTAACAGCCCAGAAGCATCCTGTCAGACCAGCCAGCCTGAGCAGAGGGAGCCTGGCTCTAGCCCAGTCATGCCTTAACGACAACATCATCTGCCTTATTACAAGAGACACCAAATAAAACTGGATATTTAGGACTCATACTGTCATGAGAGGGGAAACTGCTACTAAATATTAGCTTATCACTAGGTATCCAACCAATTTCACAGAAGACTAACAGCCTCTCGTTAGGTTTATATATGTAACTGTCATCTGTTCAGTCCGTTTATAAAATGTGGGAAGGCAGCAGGAAACCTAAGGATTCATGAGGAGTTCTTGGAGAGAAACATCCACTGCTCTCTTTCTCATTTCACTCAGCCTTTGATTTTAGCTTCATCTTTTCACAGTTCTTTCTCCTCCTTTCTGCATGCCCCCTGCTACTGCAGAACCACCCTGTGCACTCTGTGTTAGACACTGAGGGAGCTTCTGTGCAAATGTTCTGTCAGCAGCTGTATGCTGGCTCTGACATTTTACAACACTTGCTCTTAATCTAGGGACAAGGGGAAAGGAGGGCATGAGATGCACAGGGGAAAGCAGAAGCCAACCTACGAAGCTTGTTTTGACAAAGCACAACTAGGCCCACAAGTGGAGCTGCAGGTCAGCAGGAGAGCAAGGACTTCAGAGACCCCACTGAGTACATGGGAGCCAGCAATGGGCAGCTGCCTTGTACAGTTATGTGGTCTCAGGGACTTACACTGCCTTGGCCCCTCCTGATCATTTCCCCTTGGATAGCTGCTACTGCCCCATTTCAAAAATTGGCAGATGATGCAGAACAAAGAGCTGAGCCAAAACCTGAATTCACATCCCATGATTCCCAAGCTGCAAACTCAAACCCAGAACCTCCTTTTGTCATGCTTCTGCCTTTCTCTGTGTGCTTGGAGTTTCACCTCTGAAATACACAGAAACACTGGTCTGAACACAGGTTTAGAGCTCTCAGAGAGGGGGGCACCACAAGGCACCACCCTCCAACTCAGGAAGGAATTGTTGTGCTATGAAGACTGCTCCAATGCACTCTTTTGACACAAATGACAATGGCAGTTTCTCAGGAGAAGACCAAGTGTTGGCCTGAGACCACAAAAGGGCTTGCAGTGAGGCCACAGACCTGGAAAGCAAAGCAGAATATGTTCTTGGCTTATTTACAGCTGCCATCTCATTATTTCCCATCCCATTTCTTGCTGTCCAAAGTTCCCCAGAACACTAGCAGGAGAAGCAAGTCTGTAAAATACAATATAAATACAAAAAATGAGATAGAATAAAATACCTTATGTTGACAATATGATATAGCCCTTGGCCAGCAACCTGTGAACAAATTTGAGTATTTGGACAATCTGTTCATAACAAAAGACACAACAGACAGAAATTCAAGAGTGTGTCCATTAAACACAGTGAAATGCCAAGGTTTAGGGGATCAGTAGTGACTGGAGAAAAACAAGTTGTTTTGTTTTCCACAAGCCAGATAAACAGGAAGAGGAGGACGAGGAAGAAAGGGAGAAATCCTGCCCTGAGCATAGTAAGATTCTTCATGGATGGATGCATATTTGCTGCACTGCAGATACACTTACACATAATAAACCTGAATTCATTAATACTAAATATTTACGCTCCGCTTGTAACTTGTCCAAAAAAGCAATTATGATACATCATGTTGACAGAGAGTATAAAACCATTAAATTTTGGATCACTCACACAAGGTACTGTGTCAATGCATAGTTAACAGTAAAATTCCAAGTACAGTACGTTTAATGGGAATAGTCCAATGCTTTCTAATAGAGCAATGCAAAATCTGTTTTGCTGTGACACTGCCCTGGTTCCAGGTGGGATGGAGTTAATTTCTTCTCAGTAGCTGTTGCAAAGCTGTGTTTTGGATTTAGAATGAGAATGGTGTTGATAATACACTGATGTTTTGGTTCTTTGCTAAGTTGTGTTTAAACTAAGTCAAGGAAATTTTTTTCCTTATTTCATGATCTGTCAGTGAGGAGGTGTCGCCCTGATTTTTTCAGCCTTCTCTCCTGTTCCACAGTTTCATGTTTTGGGTTCTTTCTCACGCTCTGGTCTGTAAACACAGCCAATGTTATTGTATAGTTTCAAGATAGTTTACATTCCTGTTCTTAGAGACATGGACAGCTGATGGACAGTTGTCCTGACCAATGGGATTGGGAGAGGTGTCAACCTTCTCCTCCAATCCCTGACCTTTTTAGAGATACTATATATTGGAGTCAGACTTTCAAATAAAGAAGAGTTTTAGTTCATGCCTTCTGATCAAAGTGTGAGTGTGTGTTTGTGACAAATTGCATCAAGGAGGTACACAAAACCAAACAAATGAACAAAACCCCAAAAACAAATTTTGCACAGCTTATCAAATAAACTAAAAGGCAGCTCTTGGGACTGAACTTTGGTTGTAATATTTTCCCAGCAGCCTAACATGTTACAGTTGTCATTCGTGGGGGACTAAATACCCAGAGATGAGCTGGTAGCAGCAGCACCTTTCCCCTAGTCATGGCAGGTGAGGAGGAGCTATACAAGAAGAGACTCCTCAGTGCCCTTCCTCAGACTGTTTCCAGTCCACCTGAGTATCTTTGAGAAAGGGCTAAACAACAGAAACTCCTTGGTTGGAAATGAAGAGTAGAGCTATCAAAAGTCAGACCCCGAGATGTGACAGTCAGAGATCTCTCTTTCACAAATAACACTTGTCAGAGATTAGCCATGTGGTCTTTTAAAAGGCAGCATGTTCCCTGCAGAAATCATTGTCCATGCAAGTGCTGCTGGATATGGCTTCAGCTCCCACAGCACTGTGGCCTTGGAATCAAAGCCTGGTTGAAATGGAGATTGTAGGTCTCAGAATTACCAATAGATACTTAAAAGATACGTAGCCTAAAGCACAGTCCAAACACACTGGAGGGAATCTGACACAAGCTGATGACAGACACAGGTTTTAGGGGACGTAGCTGTCCAGTTTGGCACTGGGAATACATCACTCCAACAACATGACTTACACAAGTCGTGGGCGTCCCTTTGGATAACCGTGTGTATAAACACGTGGTGCCAGTGGTAAAATATCGGCTGGCAGGATAAATTGTAAAAGACATAGTATTGAATCAGGCATTTTCAGGGCCCAGATCCAAAGATACTAATCCTTTTTTCAGGATTCAAACTGGCAATAGTCCATATAGGAGGACATTTGTTCTCTCTCTGGACTGGATGTAAAAATTCATCTGTTCAAGAGAGCGAACCCTCTTCTCTTCTACTCTCAACTCCACTACTGAGGAAAGGCATAAAACCTATGTCTCCAGAACTACCAGTGACCATGAGTGTAGTGACAATGCAATGACACTTTCTGGGGAGATGTAGTGCTCAGATATAAGACTTTGTATTGTGTTTCACAAAGCCCAGTGATGGTACAGGAGCAACACATTTGACCTACACCAGGATCAATTATCCTCACTCACTGTGTTTTGATACAGGCCCACCTTCGTACATGACTTGATCAAATTCATGAGGTCACAAACAAACCCAAAGTTTTTATTTAGGTCTGCTAACATGGCTCTCAACGCTAGTGCAAGAACGGTATTCAAAATTTCTTTGTTCGGAAATAATTCCAGTGTTCTAGATACCACATCATAAAACTCAGTGATTGCCATTTCCTCACAAAACTCATCTACAACAAGCACTTCTCCAAAACCAGAATTGCCATTCTGATAGAGAATGATAATCTGATGATTTAAGTCAGACAGCAAGTAAAACAAGTTGGAACTACTTCAGAATATTCAGTCTGTGATAATTTCCTTGAGTTTCTGTTTTGCCATTTTCTTTATTCTTGAGGTCAAGCCTGAGAACTTATATCCATGCTTAGATGAAATTGTATGCTGCTAGTTTGGGCAACCACACATACTAAATATCACTGTATGTATAAACAATAAAGATGTCTTATGCATTTCTCTGCTCGATTCCTATGCACTAGGATGTTTACAGGGTGGCCAGAGCCAAATAAATCATTATTTTCTGTGGCAGGAAAAAAAGCATGACCATTATCTTGAAGGTTCTATATCACCCTAATACCATGGGACAGGAGTGTGATATTACCACTGAGAATAAACAAGTTTATTATTTATGGAAGTGCTTCATTGATCCAAACACAAATCACAGTTCATGTTTACAGAGCTATAGAAAGCCCAAGGAAGTATTAAATGAAATGTTAAAATTAATGTCTGTGTTATCTCCCAGGTAATTTAATAAATTATTGCAAAGAAGTTCCTCCAATTCTGTGTTGGATATCATATGTGGTAAGTGAAGAACCTCAGCCTGTGGATTTTTATATGTTTAAGCAGAGCATTTTCCAGGCCAAATTTTTTCTATTAGTATGAGTTCATGCATCTTATAATGTGTGAAATATAGTTCAGGCAACTCAGTCTGAAAATCAAATCATTTGCTACACATACCAGGTGAAGATGGTAAGTTTTTGGATAATAACAATGCTTTAAAAATAGATTTCTATAATTTAAAAATAAAACCAAGGCTTGATAAGCTCTGTTTTAGCAAAAGGAGAAAACTCCTTGTTTTCTAAGGAGAAAACTACTTGTGGAAGCATGATATAAAGTATTACTTAGCAGAAATCATCAAACACTGTCTACTTTCCCAAAGTTTTATAAAGCACTTGGGTGCACCATACATAAAAATATGTTCTTAGCATTAACATCATTATTGTAACTCGTGGTCCTAGGATATAGTGCAAAAAGTACTAGTTTCAGCTGAATGAAGTGTCATGGAATCATGACAAAGCACATTCTTTACTCTTTTTTCAAAGTCAAGTAATCCCTGCCTTTTCAGTTTTTTCTTGTGTTGCTTCTAGATGGAGTTACCCTGTCAACAAAGTGTCATAATATTTATTCAAAGTAATTGAAAATACTTTCTAGATGTGTTCTTTAGGATAGATTAAAACACAATAAGCCATTCCATTGCTTTGGAAAAATTGTTACTATTGTAAAGCCCAGCATATCAATGAGACCTGATTGTACACAGCAGCAATTAGCGAGGGGATACATCTCATTTAGCCATCTCCAACAGGAAGGTAAGGAGGATGGGGGCAATAACCCACTCAAACAGAAGCCACGAGACCCTTTCCTTCCAGTCTGCACCATACAAAACCCAGAAGAACTGGCCAGGGAGAAAATGCCAATGAGACAAGACAGATGAAGAGCACAGATCTTCAAAGAATGACAGAACTACTTGCTCAGAGTTCAGTGCAGCCTGGGAAAGGCAGGGAAAGAGATGAAACTAATAGGGCTGCAAAGCTGCTTTAGTAGTGCAGGAGGCTGGCTCTGGGAAGGGAAGGGCTGATTGCGTCCTTACACTTTTTACTCAGGTCTAGAAATGTCCTAGAAAGGGAATTTTGCTCTATAATGAGAGGAAATACCTTTGGATCTGTGAACTGCCAACTGCCAGCAGCTTTCGGGGATGCAGCAATACAGCCTTTGAGCCTCGTCTCCTGCCCAGTCTGCAGTTCTTGTGCATTCAAGCCCCGCAGGTGAGGTGGTGACCACTTGAGGACATGGATCTTATGAAATAGGAGCTTCCTGTTAGGAATTTCCTAGCTGTCTCCCCAAACCAATCTGAGGGGAAATGATGTGCCTAATTTCTGACTTTATCAACACTAGAACAACTCCCTTGTCCTGCATAAAATATTTCCAACTGACCGACGTATAACCTCAGGTAATTAGGTAGATTCCTAGATGGCAAACACCCAAGATTCATCTTTAATCTCAAGGGAAAGAATAGTGACAGAGCTTTTAAAAGATTTTCAGGTAATTCATAGAGACATTACATCCCTCATTAGAGTCATCTTAAATGCAGCAGAATTGACTGAGTTAGAGTTTCTGGAATGAAATGAAATACAACCTAAAGCATGCTGAACAGCCTTTTCCTAAGCATCTCCTGTTCCCTACTCAGCCTCCTCAGACAGGTGATAAATGCAATCTCTCCATTTATTGGGTCATATTTCATCAAACACAAATGTATGTGTCACTGTACATCTGTGAGCCCTTACATGGCCCCTCCAGATTGTGCTAATGGGGCTGCAGCTCAACAGAACCTGCTCAGGTCTCCATTAAGCAGAACGTGGGACAGCAAGGGATGCTGACACAGGAAAACAGTTTAATCTGGCAATTAATGCAGGGCCTATGCAGAAAAATAAATTATCCACTTCTTCAGAAGACCTCCCTAATTTAATTCTCAGCTAAACAGGAATGCGGTTTCTATAATTCCCTGACCTCAGAGATCCTGGGGTGAGCAAATCCGTGAGTCAATATCTGAAGCAATTCACCCCAATCTGGGGTGGGTTCAGAACTGGTTCAGGGGCTAAACATTAGAGAATACTCCCAGAAAGCAAGATTCCAAGTGGGTTGGTCATACCAGAAACCTAATATACTGCAATGCTAAATCAAGCAAGCTAAAGTTACTTTTTTTTCTTTACTACTGCAATTGCTCTTAAAGATCCCGATACTCATCCTACAGACCATGAAAAAGCAAGAACCCAGAGCTAGTCAAGAACACAGGGAGGCAGCTAGTGGTAGCCTCTGAATTCTAAATAAAAAGTAAATAGTTTATAAACTATTTAACAGCTCAAGGATTAGCCACAGAATCATCCAAACAGCTATAACAAATTTATAAATCTATGAATAAAATCATAAGCCCCCCTTAAGCAATTTATAAAGCAGAAAAACAACATGTCAATTATTTGCTGTAAAAAATGTTTTCTACTTTAGCTTCTACTTAAGCAGTTGCAAAAAATAAATAGCCTAACATCCTTGCAACCACGTTAGTTTGGCACAACAGTATTTGAATTTAACTCTTAACAAAAAGAATTTATGATTTACATTCACTTTCATTTCAAAAAAACCAAAAGAATATGCTTTTTTCCTGTCTTTACATTTATAAAGTAGAGGGCATGGACCTTACAGAAAATAACCTGCAGCACATAAATCTGGACTGAGGGAATTGCAGAAATGCCTCAGTTGTTCCAGGCTGATCATTGGGAATCAGTGAGAGTCAACTCAGGATTCAAAAATTCCTGCCTGTCAAGGATGAGATGTTCATTAGATGTGACCTATTTCAAAGTTCAGTGAGGTTCAGTTACAGATTGACACTTTGTCTCAACTGTGAAAATACAGAGTAAGATACTAAATCCAAACTCATTTCACATCGAGTTAAATGTAAATTTTGGGCCCACCCATCAAAAGGTTATTTTAAAACCCTCTTGGGACAGAAGTACAAAGCAGAGGCAGTACTGTGGGATTGGGTGTTCTGATGAACAAGAAAATTGGGAGAATGGAAAGGGAACGAGTGAGGAATAAAATCAAGAGGTAGCTGAGCTTCACTTAAGTAAAAAACAGCTGATTTCAAAGAGAAAGATAATGGCAAAATGAACTATGTGGGGAAACCTGAGAGAAGCTTCATAACTCAGTACTTATGATGCAGTATTCTTATTGTGCAGATCAGCTTCAATACTTTTGCCATACAGATTGAACAATTCCAGCTATAAAAAGGAGTCAGTTAATTATACATGCATATTTATATATATAATAGGTAAGAGTATGTGGTTATTTTTCAGAATATGGTCAGATCTATAGTTCTGGAATTGCATAGCTGATAGTATGTCTACACTTTAGATACACACTGGAAAATGTGGACTGATTTTACTTAATCAAACAATTTAAAGTTTGAACTGCTTTCTCATTTAGCTATTAGCATATAATAACCATTAGAATGTGCCATAAAGTTATCATCTTATTTGCATGAATACCATACTAGAGGAAATGAAAGTGTTCCAGATTTACACAGTCATTGAGAGGAAGATCAAGTCTACAGTGTATAAACATTAAAAAACCCTAATTAGAATCAAGTATTTTTGACAATTTTATTTCCAGCTAATTAGCACTGATGTTTTAGTACTTGGACCTGACTGCACTGTGTTCCTCAATAATGATGATTCATATCTACATTCAAATAAATAATTCAGCAAAGAAAGATGCATAGAAGTGCTTTTGTTTATAGTACTGTCAAAATGAAATACTTGGGGAAAAAAAAATAAACGTTAATCGTCATCCACTTTTAACAGGTTGAGACTAGTGCTATTTACAGGGAATCAGCCTCCCTGCAGACTGGGAATAATTAGACACCAGAGCAGGTTCATTGCAGCCTGACATGTAAAGGCCAATTTCTGGTGTGTACACACACCCACGTCTGCCATGGCAGAAACTGCTCTGTGTGTACAGCTGGGAAACTGCAGCTACAACTGGGTCATTATGTGACATATTTGGGTGGTGGCCTTGCCCAAGACCCTCTTACAGGGAGAGGAGGTTCTGCTGGCAGTATAGGGGAGAGGCTTGCCCTATATCCTATGGGGGAACAGGGTGATACACTTGCACAACCCGGCACCCAAAACCAGAGACAAGCGCCAGGACTGTGCTCCACCCTGGGACTTCTCTGCCACACTCCCATGCAGGGAATATTGCTGCCACAATACCCCATACCTGCTGTACGACTGCAAAGGTACATAGAATTTGCAGGTAGCAACACAACAAAATGGGATCACTGCACTTGGAGATGTGTATTTTCATGTCCAAAATCTTCTGTACACATGCAAAACTATAAAGGTTACACATACAAGCCTTAATATTTAATGCAGAGTCTGGAGATGAAGCGGCCTGGAAGTACACTAACCACAGAGAGAGACACTTCACAGCCAAACTCCAGAAATGTATTGACAGTAGGAAGCAGAGAATCCTGAATCACTCTTGTGCACAAAATAATTACTATATCTAAGGTCAGTTTAAGAAAGAAATGATCTCTAGGCATGGCTGCTATCAGAAATGGCACAGAGAATAAAAATAGATCAGAATAAGATTGCTATGAAGGAGGGGACAGGCTATTCAAAATATGGAAGACCTCCCTTCATCTCTTTGCTTCACTACACATACTGCCTAAGACTGGCTTAATCCTTCATATCATTATTTATAAAAGTATTCATCCTTTGGAGGCTCCTGTCCTTACACAGCAGGTGCCCGGGCCGTTCCAATGTGTAGTTATGGACATTCCAACCATGGGACTAAAATCGGATGGGTCATGGGGGTCTGCCCCGTTTTGCAGCCACACTGTTGGCATCAGGGGCACTGTGGATCAGAGGCTGCTCCAACCAGCAGCATGCCAGTCCTTACACATCCTGAGGAGAAGTGAGGCATTACATTTACCACTGGTCCTGTTTGCTAACAAAACCAGTTTAACATGTAGCCAGCAGCAGCTGCAAAATGGAACCATAGTTTTTAGTCCAACTTTCTATCACTGCATATAAACCACCTCAGTGAGTACAAATAATTGTAATGTCTTGTTTTGGTCCTCTCTAAGTAGCAGTGCACTGACTTCAGCCAGAGTAACAATCCAATATGTGAATACCTTGGAGGTGATGTTTCTCTTCCCTTGTCCCAGCCCTCCTTTGGGCCAGATTCCCAGCTGGTGTAGGCTGGAGAACTTAAAAGAACTAAAAGAATGATGCCGACTTATGGCAGCTAAGGATCTCTGCTCTGTTAAGTATGAGGAGGAGAAAAAGGGAAATTTATTAGTGCAGTTACTTTAAAAGGCCAATTACAATTTTATTAGAGGAAAAGCCTCAGCAGTTTTAGTTATTTACAATTTAACAACCACGCTATGAATTTAATTGATACAAACTTCCCCCCCCCAAAAAAAAATAATTAACACTATAAACAAGAAAAATGAATTCAGTGGAGATCAAGACAGTTTGGAGTAGACTTGGTGGTATTTTCCATTTAGTGAAGTGTTATTATTACCACTTTAATGACCTGAGCTTAGACATTCTGCTTCCTTTTACCATATGTTACTTTTATTCTGCCCTTCTGGATACACATGTGGAAAAGAGCAGGCCTGATGTATATTGGAAAAGTGAAGTCATTCAATTAATTAAAGTCTTTGTTTTTACATTGCTAACATTCATGAAGTGGGAAATAATAGATGGATTCTAAACAAATAATAAAGAATCAACAACATTAATTAAACCTTTAATAATGAGTGACAGTAATAACCCCGGAGACTAAATCCATTTTAACCACAATAGATAAAAGCTGATGCAATAGACTTGTGCTTTTGGTTCACTAGTAGAGATTCATGTACCTCACCTGGTATCTCACCTGAGGACAATAAAGTCTCTGCTGAAGTCTCAGGCAAGGTACCAGATTTGCATGCAGTGACCAATTCTGTTGGATGGAAGCAATTCAGCTCCTTCCTTATTCCCAGAGACCTGATGTGAGCAGCCAGAGTCTGATTTCACACCAGTTTAACACATCAGCAACATTTCAGTAGTATAATTCAATCTCAAACTATGCTTTCACTTACACAGATAGCCAGCCAAGGTGAAAAATCAGACCAAAAAGACAATTCCAGAAGCAAGGTTGCTATTGCCTGGAGACAGAAAGGCACATACCTCCCACATGTCTGTGCTCCACAGAGAGATTCATTTCATCCATTCACCCAGAACAAGCAAATCCACAAATAGAAGAAATGAAGCATTCTGCTTCAGGCTTGGATCCACAGCAGAGTTGAGCTAAGGTCCATCCCCTCTGCCATGGGCCTATCAACAAGCAGCTCCTACTGCCTCAGGGGAAGAGGGAAAGTGGGAAAAGACAACTCCACCACACCCACAGCTACCTGCTGCACCAGCAGGACAGGCAGGACCTGGGCACAGCAGGACTGGAGCCAAGACATGAATTGCTTCTGCTCCATCCAGCCAGCTACAGCCACTTCTCCTCCCACCTTTACTTATTTCTGCAGCTGTCACCCTAAGCTGCTAGCCCAGCCTTGTGTTCTGGTAACTCCATCATGGACTGGGAAGGAAATGAGGCAACTCTGCCCTGTGGTTGCAGTTCCTCCCCAAGCACAGCCCTTCCCCACGCTTCCCCTGGCAGTGCTGCACAAAGCAGTTTAATCCCTGAAGGGAAGAAGAGCTTGCAGTTCCCCAGTTCTGAAGCAAAGGCACATTTATTTTGAGCAGGCTCCAAATGCTGCAGAGCTCCATCCTTTTTTTGCAAGATCCAGTCAGTCAGTCATTAAAACTGACTGGGCCTGGCTGCTGGATTCTGCTTGCTTGCATTTTACAAAGCAGCCATGGCAGCTCCTCATTTGCTCCTCTGTGCAAATGTTAGCAATTACAGCTCACATAGACATGAAATGTAGGTATGCAGGCTTAATTAGAGCTGAAAAGATTTATAGACAAATATTTTCCTTAGAGAAAACCCATTTGAAACCATACTTCAGACACTTGCTTGGACAGGTTCTTGGTGTTAAAAAGAGTTATCCACACTGCACTGTGCTGGAAATCTTTAAGCGGAATAAAAGAATCAAGAGCTCAGAGCAAGCTTTAATTCTAAATGCACCACTGATGTCTATATTCCTGTGATCCCTTGACACATTTCTTTAACCAGCCAGCTGGGATTGCAGCCAGGCCAGTAACATTTAGTTCCAGACTAGAGGAGAAGCTATTTGCACATTCAGCCCTCTGCTGTAGATCAGCAGCACTAATAGTTATCATTATGTAATATATAACAGTGAATCAGAGCTCAAACATTAACGAGCTTTTAGCAGATGCGTTCATTAGACCCTGCTGCAGTGAGTCTGAAACAAGCAAAATGCTGGCACCTGTCTCCTGTGAGCTGCCTGTTACAGCTCCATACAGTCAGTCTACTGTCATTTCAAGTAATAGGAAAGATATTTTTGAACACCTTTGATCAGGCTTTTTTTTTTTGGTTTTGGTTTTTTTTTTCAGAAATAGCTGAAAATAAGGAGTGTCTAGGTGCCATATCATCCCTTCCCCTCACCTACCACTTGCACTGACTGATTGCAAAGAAGGAAATTCCTTGGATGGTGGCAGAAATCCTGTCACTTCATCAAAGCTGGTGGCACAACCCGAGTTTACGTGCTTGAAAATTTGGCTCAGTAAGGATTTACCTACCATACCAAAATGTGGTCCTGGATAGCAATTTGCCTCCTCTAGCTAAGTTAAAAATCCAAAGTTAAATTAGTTTAAAAAACCAGAAAATGTATTTTCTTGAACGCACTCCATGTGGAAACTTCAGAAATCTGAATCTTCATAAGCAGATTAACTTTGGCATCTCCCACCATGAAACAGGAATATTTAAATCTAAAAATAGTATGCTAAAGCTGTTTTAAGTTGGATAATTCAGCTGGAGGTGGCTTTCATTTCATCTAGCTCTGCCTAATTTGCTACAGCTAAAACCTATTTGAGCCATGCTGAGCAAAATGGACAAGCAAAGCATCCTCTTGTCCACAGCTTAAAACTCCACTTTAAATCTTGCAAGTCACTGCACACATCCTGTCTTATGTTTAAAAGGTCACATTTGACCAAGCTATAATTAATCACACATCCTCACTATTTAATCAATTGGTAGAGAGATTACACTAGTAGCTTTCTGTAGCAGTATGCAAATCTTTTTGCCCTAGTTCAACTTCTTTCCAACAAAGCAAGTCAGTTTACAGCAGAAATGTGAAAAGCTATTGCTCATCTGTTAGAGGAGACAAACACGGGAGATGCCTCTTCCTTTTGTTTTCCTACTTAAAGATCAAGGAGAATGTACATAGGTATGGGGAGGCTGATGTTTAATTATACAATAGCTATGGAGAGATAACAATCTCTTTGAAGTGCCTTAACTTCTGTGCCACTTTCTCAAGTGAAAAAAGAAGGAAGATACTTATCACTTTGAGTGATGCCAGCTTAGATGTGGGGGAGGAGACAAGAAGGAAGAATGTCACACTAAGGAAAATATATATTCAAATTGATTAATAAATGTAAACACATCATTCGATTAAATAGCAGGTTAGTTTCCTGACAGGTAAGTTGTCAGGAGGAGAGAAAAGAAAGGAAGGAAGATCACTAAACCCAAACAAACAGGTGCTAAAATAGTGGAGCTATTTGGAGATTGATTCTATTTGTGTGGGTGAGAATCCTTCCATAAACTGGATGCAGCAGGAGCAAGCCATGGGTTGTTTTCTGCAGTTCTTTGTGTTGGTGTCAATTAACCAATTCCTACTTTCTTCAGGTTATGCACAATTAAAATCTAGATTTTAGCCACAAAATGATTCCTCATCCCTGTCCAGGATTAGGTCTGAAGTTCTTTCACGAGGGATTTCCTGTTTCAAGGAGGATATTCTGGGCAGGAGTAGGAAGGAGTACCTTCCTGCTACCTGGACAAAGATTCTATTTTCAGCTATCGACATGTTAGGAATAATCAAGAGGGAAAATTCTGTGTCTTGAACTGATCAAATCTGGTAAAATAAAAAGGGATAGATTTTAGGTTAATAGCTTCTCAAACAGGGAAAATGGAGTGCAACAAGAGTTTTTCCTCCCACTAAAATCCTTTATAAATGTGTACTCTTAGTAGCTAGACTATAAACTTTGAAACAAATCTTCAGCAAAGAGAAAATCTATACCAAGAACACAAAGAAGAAATTAAATTAATTCCATTCTGTTATTTACTGAGGGATCAGAAGTGTCTAGCTTTGAATTTCTCTGTTCAAGAACTCATACTTTTTTCAGATGTAAGGATGGCAGAACTTAGTAAAAAATACAGACTGATACCCTGAGCAATGAAAGTGTTACCAATTAAATGATACAGTTGATTAGTACCCATTAAAGCAGAGGGAAAAGAGAAGTATGATAATTTAAGCATAGTGTGTGAGAATATTTATAAACCAGTACCCTTTTTGAGGGCTCCAGATCTGAGCACATAACTTTCTGCTATTGTTTACAGAATTTTGGTCCTCTCCATGACACATATATTTATTTAATCTTACATACCAGATGTAAAATATACATATAAGCCTATATATATTTTAAAATGAAGTGTTGCTTAATTTAAAATAATCTTTTTATTAAATAATATATAATTTCCATATGCCATATGACACACATGGCTTAATTATCAAAGCAATGACTTCCACTTATCTCTGTGTACTTGCAAATACTCCCTAGAGACCAGTAAAAGGACATATGGCATAATGGCATCTCTTCAACTGTAATCATTATTACTGGTACATATTAAAGTATTGAAGGTGAACTGAGGGCTTGTCAAAGACCAGCCCTTTAATACAGACATTTGCTTTTTTCTTTCAGACAAAATGAGTACTGCAAAAGGGGATACCTTATTCGTGGTGGTCTATATCATTTTGCAGTGGGGGTGCAGCCTTTGGAAGCACCTAGTTTTGACAGGAAAACTGGTATAAGAAGTTCTACCTCCCCTTTTCTTCTTTCATAGCTCCAAAGCCCTTCAGTTTGGCTCATGTTACAGTTTAGGTTAAAAACAACCCTTTTATTTGGGGACAGCAAAAATTTCTCCTCTGTAAACAGACACATACAAGTGTGCTCTGTTCCTGCCTTGGAAGGTTTACTTTTGGAACTATCTCATCCTATTGCAGCAGAACTGGTTACCTCTTATTTGGAAAACACAGCTTTATTTCTGTGGCCCAGAGACAGGCAAAGCTTATGAAAGCACGTAACAGGCAGTGAAAACTGAATCCAGAATTGGAGCTTTAAATTTTTCCAGATTTTTGAGAGCTGTCTGGATCCAGGGAGTTATGACTGTAGGCCAAACACAAAGGTTCAGTGCCTCACATATGGAATACGCTTTTAATTTAGAAACTGGGCCAACATCCAGTGATGGCAATGAGGACACTCATTTCTACTCTCCTTCCCAGTGAAGAACCAGTGGGTGTCAATGAGGGAACTATTTGTACTACAACAATTGCTGCCTGATGCAATGATGGTAAGAGGTCACCATCTTGTGACTGATACCAAGTAGGGATTCTCATCCCAAAATTCCAGCTTTACTTGGCAGCTGTCTCCAGCTTTCATCCTGGAAGGTCAGAGGCATCCAGACCCCCTGAACAAATCATCCAGACTCTCCTTCCAACACCACAAATCCACAGAGAATCACACACTACCTGAGGACTGCAGATTGAACATCACACATCTCACGGGAATCCTCTAACTTAATTCTAGCATCCAAAACAAGCTCAGTCAGTGCCTTGTATTTTCTCAGGAGCTGCACTCAATACCCAGGTTGTCAGAAATGCCATTTGAGTGTGGAGCATGAGGTTGGTTTAATCTTCCTCAGAGCTTCTGTATAATGCAGTTGTACAAATATCAGACAACATTATTATTTATTGCTTTCCAAACAGGAATAATTAGGATCTGCATGAGTGTTTTTCTCATCAAGATAAACATTAGTAATTCTGGGACTCCACTATGTGTACCTATGCGTAAACTCAAAAAGTGGAGTTGGCTTATCACTCCAGATGTCTGGTGCAAAATCCATCTGATCCCAACAATAACCAAAAACCTAGGACATTAAATATGCAGACATGCAGCATCCTTCTTGTTAGAGGGTAGAAATGAGCCAAGACACAGACTTCTTGTTTATCACAGCATGAAAAGGGTCCTGGTTTATTCCTCTTTACAGCTCAGCCATCCTGACTCCAACCCTTCACTGACTCTGCTTGCAGCAAGCTCCTGCTGTAGGCTTCCCTTCAGCCTCTGACTGCTGGTTATTTCCTGCCGAACTCTGACTGCAGGTACTGTTTGCAGACTCTGACTGCAGGCTTTTCCCCAGCTAGGCTGTGACTGCAGGTTCCAACAACAAGCTCTAACTGCAGACCCAGACTGACCCCACAGTAGTGATTCTCTCTCCCCTCGAGGACCCTCCTCCTTCATGATCCTCGCTCACCAGCTAACCCACTCACTTTTATCACACTTATCCTTACTGGATAGAGCTGTGATGCATCAGGGGTGAGGCTGCATTGGGTAATGAGCAAGCTGTTACTTACCAGGACAAGGTCACTTGTATTCCCTTCTTCTACAATGCAAATGTAAGTAGGATTTTTAAACCATATTCTACTGTCCCTTCGAATAAACTAGCTCAGCATCACTTTGAATCACACTAGAGTTAACAAGCTGTTAACCCAAGCTACTGAAAAAAGGTCTGTTGCCTCAAAATTTACATCTTCACAGCTGCTTAAGAAGTACCTTATTAACTCATCTTCTCTCTCTAATGAAAACTGAAAACCTGATTCCTGTTGTTTCCCTACAGGTAATGGAATTATATGCCTTCTGAACTTTAGCCTGTCTCAAAATCTGCAATTAAGTACTGCTACCTCCATTTTATATTTAGAGATTTTTTTCCATTACTAAGAAAGTATGACAAGACATAAAGGAAGAAAATCAGTCTGACACTCCTAAAATGATCAACGACTTCTGATCCAGCAGCTTTCAGCTTAAATTTATGAAGAATAAGCCCAAGCAGCCTTACTCACAGGGTATGGAGAATACACCCCACTGCTCCCACTGAGGCTGTGGGAAGTGTCTGTAGGCAGGACACTCCAATGCTGCTGCCTCCAGCATCCCTCACACACCTCCATAGTCCCATCACGGGCACAACCACAATGACACGTGGTCACTTCTGCAAGGGGTTCATAGTCTGAAGATAAGCAGGCAAAGTATGGGGGGAAACAAAGGAAAACAGGTTTAGTGACTTCAGGTTTCATTTCCTAGCAACAGCAGAGAGAAAAGAAAATCCTTCTCTCCAAAGCCCTCTTTTTGTCCTCTGACATGCTGCTTATGGTAGAGGAGTTCAAACCAGTCTCCCCAGCCTTCTTCATCTGGACCACAGGATACCCCTCTTTAAGCTCTTTTCTGACTTATGATGAGCTGAGGATTTATTTACATCAGCTCGAGCGCTCATATTGGAGAGTTTCGGAACAAATATGTAATTTCCAGGAGATCTTCTTTACTGTTATTGATATTCCTATTACCACATCATACTCCTCATCATTTCCCCCTTCCTCAATATCCACCTCTCCTGGAAATCAGATGAATTGCAATTTTCACAAAAAGGAAAAAAGCAAAGAAGCACATGCAAAAATTTTGTTGCAGGGGGAAAACAAGAAAGCAAACAAACAAAACCACAAACAAACAAACAAACAAACAGCAGAAAGAAAAGACATCCAGTTAGGCATAGAAACATTACCCAAGAAAATCCATGCAGAATCCGATAACATTTGGTGTTTGGACTTACACTTTTAAGCCCAACTGAACCACATCTTTGTGGCCTTCTGCTTGAAGATGTAAACAACCCCAGCCTCAACAATGCTTTTATGTTAAAATCAGCACTGGCAAAGCATGACATAAATATTTTTTGTCTCACACAGGAAAGGTTTCCATTTGCTTTGGGAGCTATTCAATGCTATCTACTATCCTCCAACTTAAAACTTTTGCATAGTATGAAACTAAAACCAAACACAACGCTCGCACACAAAAAATAACAAGCACAAAACAACTCACGGGTACTCTATAGGCTGAAATTTGTTTGCACAAATTATTCAGTGAGCCCTTATGAATAATGAATGCATTGTGGAAGTCATGACTAGCTTATAAATTATTTATTAACTGAAATATGGGCTGAATTTGTCAGATAACCTTATTTTCCACAAATCATTCAACCATCTCTTACATTAAATGGTACCAACTGGTCTCCAAATAGCCCTACCTGCAAAATACAATCTTTGTTTTCTGTGGCATGAGAGGAGCTTTTAAATCAAATTTCTGGAGAGCTTCCATAATATTGTCTGTCAAAGCTTTGCTCAAAAAACAAGTAATTATCCAGAACCAATACTAATGTCATCCTATATTTTAATTACCAAAGGCTATAATGTGACAGCTTGGCACCTATCCTATCAATCCCAAGTCTGAAAAGAGCGTATGGGTGGAAATTACCTACCACATGATACTTTAGGAATAGTCCTGCCAATCACAGTGCCTTTAAAAGGAGTCATTATTTTTGAGTTGTCTGGGAGAGAGAGAATAACTAAAACACCCCAGTAAGTGAATGAACATGACGAGAAATTTAAAATATTTAATTTTGAAGTGTTTTAAAATGCTTGGGAAATTAATTCAAACTTGACATTTTATAACATAGCCTCTTTTCTTGAAGATGTTGCTCTATAGCCTGTTTAACCAAGGACCGTGAAAGTAATTTAGCAGTATATTTAAAAATCTTTCATGTGGGAGGTAGTATTGGTACACAAAAATTGGCCTACAGGGTTGGACCTGAAGTCTAGCCAGCCCGCCCTCTTTGATGGCACCCAAAGTTTACACAAGCTTGCAAAAAAAGCTGCAGTAAGCAGCCAGATCTCCATCATGCTCACAAACACCAGAAGAGCAAGCTGCTGCTCCTGACCCAGTTCCTCCCTGGTGCCAGAGGCACATGGAGGCGTTATCTCCGCATCCCTCCGGACCTCAGGCGCGGCTCATCCCTGTCCCTTTTCCACAGCACCCACGAGGCCGAAGGAAACTCCGCTCCGTGCCCCCGTTTTCCGAGCATCGCAGAGCCAGGTGAGGGCGCGGCGGGGCGGAACGAGGCGGAGCGCGGCACCGGCCGGAGCAGCGCTCCGGGGAGCGGCGGCCGCGGCTCTCCCGCCCCGTCCCGGGCCCGTCGGGACAGAGCGCCGGGGCTGCTCCGCACCCCCGGGACAGAGCGCAGGGGCTGCTCCGCGCCCCCGGGACAGCGCGCCGGGACAGAGCGCAGGGGCTGCTCCGCTCCTCGGCGGCCTCGCACACCTTCCGAACACCGCCTGCATCTGCCGGAGAAACGGCCCCGGTGGGATTTCAACTCCCTCGGGCCGGAACATCTCCGCGCGTAGAAAGGCGCTGATGGTCCCGCGGTGCCGAGCCGAGGGAGGCGCAGATCGTGCTGTGTTTGTTGCTTGCTTCTGCAATCGTGAGGAAGGGTTGCTGCAGCAGTGCCGAAAGACTTGGGGTGCTCGTGACCTTTTGTTTTGCCGGCTGCGGCGTCTGGCAGCTCCAGCAGCATGATGGCTCATGGCAAGCAGCAACCACTGAAGTACTCGGGGTACGAGTGAATAATGAGCAGGAGCTGAATCAGGACCCCCTACATCAGCATTCTTACCCTAATAATGTCAAAATGCAACAGGCTACTCTCAAATAAACCATGCAGAGATGAAAAAATGTATCATTTCTCCAATGATTTATGGCAAATTAAGTTCAGGAATACATTCATCCCAAATGTTCTTCCCGTAAATAAGGACAGTTGAAATAAATTTATGTTAGCCTTCACTGTTTCAGGACAAATTGTGAGCTTGGGAAAAGTGGGAGAATATATTGATTAAAGATCTATTTATGAATAGATCCCGTTGGAATCTATTTCTGGTTTCTCATCTGGACAAACACAATGAAATCAGAATGAAAGAAAATTTACCATCTTCTGCAGTGGTGGGTGGTTCATTCTCTTTTCCTTTATAACTACAATCCTAATTCAACAGGTATTCCACCATGGCTGAGATATGGTTGTTGCAATAGGATGTGTTATCAGCGTGGCCAGGAAATGGTTCACTTGAGGCAATTAGAACTGACATACAAGCCTTCATTATATTTACAAAATTGGGAGGGTTTTTGAGCACACAGGGTTTTTTTCCAATGTGGATATAGTGTGACCTGACCACAAACTCATCACACATTCCCATTAAAAATCAACAAAAAGCAAATCAAAAGCATCAGTCTCCAAGGAAGAGGATAAAGACTAAACTGTCTTAACAGTTTCCTCCATGAATAGGCATAAAGGCCCTGAAAGAATAGCAACACAGCTGTTACAAGAAGTGGAAATCCCATATTAAGAAAAGTAGTCACAGACTGTGCCTTCTTGAGAAGACCTCTCTCCTTCTGATGCTTTGAGGTACTTGATAAATAAAAAATAAAAATTCTAAAAAATTCAGATACTGAGAACTCTACTTCCAAAATTACTTCCTTCAGGCTGAAAATTAAATATTTAATCATGTATGCAATGAGATTCTAAAGCTGCAGTAAGAGAAAACTGGCTAGTTTTAGGATTAGGCTAAATTTGCTCCTGGATGCTTCACCAGATTATCAGAGACATTTGTTCTAAAAAATAGACAACTGCATCTCCTGTTCCCCTTCTGTGTTCAGGTGAGTGGGCTCAGAGCAGGCTCTGAGTGCATCCTGCAAAAGCCTTACCACCACAGGCTCAAAATTCTCACATTAGGATGATCCACTCTTTCCTACACAGAGAGAGAGAGATGAAAAAGATTGGGAAAAGTGATTTGCATCTCTTTCAGCAGAAATTATTGCAAAGAGACAAATGAGGACACAGCAGTGAAAGCAAAGCAACTACAAAGCTTTAGGTGAGGCAATCAGAGAGTATGAATCATCTGAAGAACTTTGCCACTGCTTGTCAAGCAAATTGTTCATCAAATTACATCTGCTGGTCTTTGACTGGTTCTAATAAATATCCCACACTTTAAAAAGCACAGTAGTAAACCAGCAAGATTAGATATCTGTATCTTGTGGTCTCATAAACACAATGAAAAAACTGAAAATATTTGCAAATTGAAGATGCCACTGAGGAGGCAAAGAATCAATTTTGATTAAACAACCTGAAATTTGTTTTAGTTCAAACTAAAAATAGATCAATGCTTTGACTTCACAGAGAAGGAGAGAAAAATAGCAGGCAATGCATTTCTTTCTCAAGCTGTCATTTCACGTTCACCATTCTAAATAAGTTCCACTCACCTCAGCTATCTTAAGGCTACTGCAGACTTTTAAACCAAAAGCTTTGGCAGGTCTGCACCATATGGACACTGCATCCCCTTGCAAATTCTAAGTTACTTACAGCCATACAGTAAATATTCAGGCAGTCCTGCTCATCTAGGCACCTTCTGCTATGGCTTTAACACCTGGGTCATATTGGTAGAGACAAACTTGGAACATAGTGCAAAACTTGATCCGAAAATGGCTGAGTCTGAGCCCTATCTGCTCATGGACACAGCTCTGGTATGCAATGCCAAAAGATCCCCAGTTTCATGAACCAAAACGTGACTGTTGTCTGGTGTGGAACCTTGCACTCACCTGAACTGAAATGTTCAATACACACATAAACCTGCCAACACAACCATCAGTTCATCTACACTTTGCAGGCTGCAAGTCTCCTGAAGCATTGGGATTGTCCAAAACCAGTCTGTCTAGGAAAGGCTACTTTAGCAAACAAGCACCCCAGTTTTCTTCACGTATATATCTGCTCTCCTGCGTTGATCTACATGACTAAAACATGGGAAAACCATAAAGCCAGGTATGCAAATAATAACTGTAGTATGAACAGTCCTGGACTTAGGTCAGGAACCAAGGCGAAGAACCAAAAATTAAATGCTTCAAATGAAACAGACTTTAATTTGTTCTTTCAGTGAAATTAAAAGGCCTTCCTCATGCACAGCCTAGCACTGGAACTTGCTAAAGAAAGATTAATCTTAGCTCTTAGAGATCTTACACCCTTTTTTTTCTTTCCTGAGAATTGAGAGAAGGTTTCCATATGCTACAGAGAACTCTTATTTTGGTTTTACAAACCAAGAAATGGAAAGGGTGAATTGTAGGACTGCAAATTGCCTAACAACACACAATTACAACTGATCACCCCATTCCTTTTGTTTTGGCAGAAAATAACTGAGAATTCCAATTCCTCTGCTGCCTCTCTCTGTACTCCTATTTCTGCTTCACTGCCTCTGGTCATGGAGAGTTTCTTCCAGCAGGTTGACAAGCACTATGGAACAAGTGGCACCTTAAATCACTGATGGTTCATAAAGCACATTGAAATAAACATGGACCAAGCACTTTGGCCTTCAGATGATCTCAGTCTGTGAGGTGTCTCCTCAAGGTCCCCTTTTACTGCCCCGAGACTGCTCCTTATGCACTTCACTGAGAGCCCACACAGGCACCTCTTCTTGCTGTCACCAGCACAGCAACCACAGCAACCCCACAGGACAGAGCACAGATCCCAAGGATCTGGAGATCACAGCCTTACAGGGACAACAGACATGGGGGAGCGCTTTAAGCGAGTAGGCCAAATGTTTCCAGTATGTTCGCTGGTTTGACTGGGTTTGGGGGCTTTTTCCATCCCACTCCTACATTTTACCATATTTAATCTGGAATCTCACCTTATGTGAGAAGATGATGAAAGATTTTGCTGAAAGCCAGGCCATCTGCAGCCTGTGTCACTTTTGATAGTGTTTTAGGTCAAGAAACAAAAGTGAACATATCCGCTGAATCCATATTCAGCGGTCACATCTGAAGTTTTTATTTTAACATGAAGATCTTTCAATATGAAGTGACCTTTAATTTCAGTATTTTAAAATTACATATCAAAAGAAAAAAAATGGACTTTGCCTTTTAAATCCTTTTCACAAGAAAAAACAAACAAATAAAACCAAACAACTCTTATTTTGGTTTTAGTTGGAAAGTAAAATTCAGAAAATGCAGAATTTCCTAAAAACCAGAATTTTAAAAGTCTACATAATGCTTTTTCAAGTCCTCACAATTATTTTTTAGGAGAAAAACATAACTGTGAATCTGAGAAAAGAATTTCTCATGGCATACATTGTAATTACCAAATGATACGTGGAGCAAAAAGGAACAAAGACAATAGATGCTGGGTTATTATTTGCTGCATTTGGAGTTATTAGACCAGGAGAATTCTAAGCACTTGGAATATTTTTACTTTTGCCTGATTTATTTTATGTGTTTCTTTGCCTTGCTTTGATTTCATCTTCTTCAGACCACCATTCTTGTGCTCTGTTCAGTAAACAGGGAAAATTGTGGGGATCTCTACCTGCAGATTTCAAGGCAGGCAGCTTCTAACTCTCAGCAGGCTCTTGCTGGGCCGTTCAAATTAGAAATGGAAAAAGCAACATTATGCAATATTTCTGCTAGAATACACACAGGCCTAATACTCTCTTTAGGTGTTATAAGAAAGCAGGAAATAGACTGACAGAACTTTCTAGGGGAGGCAATTTTTTGAACAAAAAAGAAACTAAGATAAGAAGAGAAAAAATATTCCAGCCTTCACAATTTTGTCCTGATATTTCATCCTCTATCAATAGGAGGAAAGCAAACGGTCTCCAGATGCTAATATGGGTGTACCAGTTCTTTATTTTAAAAAGCAGATCTGAATTTTGTCTCCTTTTACATGGCAGCTCCACTTAGTTTAAATAGAACCTGGTAGCCTTGAACAGGCAGCTGAACTTATGGACAATGTTTGTTCTAAACAGAGTTAATAAGGATTGAAAGAAAGCTTCTGTAGTTGTATTTTTTTTTCTTGTACAAATGCCTTTCCTCTGGAGCTGCAAGCCCATGCCAGGTGGCAGCAGCTCTCTTCTGGAACACAAGGCAGAGCTTGGCTATGACACTGAGAAAAGCAGCCCTGCCTTGTGCCCCAGGTTTGTGCTGTGATGGGATTTGCAGCTGCCAGAGGACCTCAGCTGTAGAGCTTTCCACCTCTTGGATCACCTCTGCAGTCCGTGCTTCCCTCCTGGCTCAGTGAGCAGGAGGCACCACAGCTGTATTTATACCCACAGCAGCCCCTGCATGCACAGTAACCCAAGTACCCAGTGACTGTTTGTTGCTCTGCCCCATAAAATGTGTCCCAGACAGTGACTGACGGGGATGGAGAGCGCTGAGGCTTGAGCTCAGGTGAACACCTCTGCTGGTCATGTGGAATTTCACCTCACGCCTTAGAAACCCTTGAGGCAGGTTACTGCAACTCTGTGAAATCAAACAGACAATCAAGTACCAAAAAAGCACAACAAATGTGTCAAGCATACTAAAGGCCAGCAGGCATACTGACAGATTTTTCCACCAAAGGCAGAAGTATTTTATTCTGTCATAATGCAAGAGATCATGGTATAAACCAACATATGGAATGATTAAAGACTTCCTAAAAAATGATTCAAAAAAATAATGGCAAAGTACTGTTTATTTTCACACAGAGGCTGAGCTATATCCCATTTAATCATGGAACTGTCCTTGCAGTTGGAGGTTTAGTGAGACTCTACAGGGGGAGATGTGCTAGAAAAAGCAGTACTTGCTATGCATTACCTCAGGAACTGGACTACTGTAGTTAACAAATATATGTGTAAACTAACCCTTAATATGCTCTGAACAATTATTTACATTTCTTTAATTAATAAAAATATGAACAGCCATATATTTCATTAAAACAAATCTTAAGGTCTCTTTTGCTAGTAGGTATCAGCTAAAATCACTGAACAGCATCACCTTGTGTCAACAACATCACTAAAGTGTGCATCCCAGTCATTTACAAGGCACTTTATCATAGAAGGTCTATAACAAATATGCAGTTCTGATGGCTTTGCCATTAAAGATAAAGACTGAAAAACGCTTTTTCCATCCCTTTATTTACATTAAATGGACAAAAAAATAGTTAGGAATAACCAACCTCCCTTTCTATTTTTCTGCTATTGCATTTCACTTGCTCTCAAAGAACACCCCAAAGGAATTCTGAAAAATTAAAGGAAAAAAATATATAGAAAAAAAGTTATGAGATTCTGTACAAAGAGAGGGGAAAATTTACCGATTTAATTATTTTCCATCTCAACAACTGGGCATCCGGAAACTGAAATGTATAAAAGAATATCATTTACGTTATCCTATTTTTCCTATGTGTTTAGTGTGAAGTGGAACAAAAGTTGTCGCACAAAAGCAAACCAAAACAAACCAGAAAGTTTGCAGCAAACCCCTTCATGGTGTGGCATCTCCTTACATTAAGGGTTTCTGCAGCAAGACCCAGCACTTGGGGATGTCAGTGCAGTCACAGTGGATCACCCAGCCGGGGACAGACCTCACTGGCAGCGCCTCAGCCCCTTCTCCTCAGGCAGTGCCTTGGTGTCACACGTGGGAGCCAACTGCAGATCACTGGGACCCCACGGAGAGAAGCAACCACCAGAGAACCCTTGCTGAGCTGCCATGGCCTGAGACAGCCTTCCAGAGCAGCCAGAAGGTGTCAGGAGGAAAACTGGGACTTAATCCTTTAGCTACCCAATACAGCCTTCTGCTGTTGAATTGCCACCACTGGAAATTAGAAGAATGCCTTGTGACACAGGCCAGTGTCACAGCAGCCCTGTTGTTTCTGATGCAGACTTTAAAAGATAGACTTTATCAGAACTAAAGCAAGACTACTTGTGCAGTCCCAAGGATCAGAGAATGAGCCAGAGTGACACTGAGGGGCTGATGCTGTCTCCCTAAAACTCCTGTGCTTCCCTAAAGAGCTGGCTCGGAAAGTAGAGGCTAACAGCCTCTACAAATAAGGTCTTGCCCAGTTGTTCAGGGACAATTTTTCTGGGGAAGCGACCTGCAGTTTGGCTTGCTAAAGCTTGGTAAAAACATCTACATTCATACATCCCAGTGAATTTCAGCGAACAGAAAGATTCACAGCTCTTGCTGGGGTGAGGTGCAGAGGCCAAAGATCACACTCCAGGACAACCTGTCCCAACCTTCCCAGAGCAACATCCCACAAAACAGTAATGCACCTGTACGGACATACTTCAGCGCGTTATCAGAGATACTGACTGAACACAGACTCAGATTTGAGCTCACTATTATGCTGGTGAAAACTGCTTATTCATTCGGTATTGTGAGGAGTTCTTCAATTCTACAGCTAGGGTTTCACATTGGCTAAATATTTATTTCCATTAAAGAAACAGCAATGGAAGTAGTTACCATTCTGAAACCTCTGCTTCTCTCTGTTTACTGCCCATATTTAATTTACGAGATGCATGCCTTTAAAACCCAAGAAATTTAACAGCTTAGGATGGCATAAATCTTATATTGCCTACATAATAGCTGTGGTGGCACCAAGAAATGAAAACTTCATTGTGGCAGAAACTACGTTTGCACCTGAAATTAATTGCAGTATTTATCTCAAAGTGCAAACCAACACAAAACATTTTAGAAAAAGAGACATAAAAAGAGTCAATAACACATGCTGGTCAACCTTAAATTAATGTCAGCTTACATTAATAATAGCATCATAACACAGGAACACTGTACACTGCTACTTTTAAAGAATGTATCATTTTCAAGCAAGCACAGCTGTAAATTCTCTTACTAGAAAAACTGCATTTTTCTATCCATTTCATTTTTACAGTTGTGTGGGTTGTTTTTTTTTTCTTTGTTTGTTTGTTTATTATCAGTTAAAATGCATGTAATGTAGATTTGGAGAGTGAGAGGGAAATTGAAATAACCATTATTAGACATTTAGGAAGAAACCAGAGGTCAAAGCTCTAGTGTCACTTCCAAATGCCCTTAAAACTGCATTTGACAAGAAAATGCATTCAGCTTATTTTGTGCATAGCTTAGAATTCAGGGCAGCCCACAGCTCTCCCCCTTCCAAGTGTTTGGGAATGGTAAACAAATTGGCAGATAATTACATTCTGTCTCTTAGCAACCCTAAATGTCTTGCAATGAAGTTATTGGGCTTTTTTTTTCTGATGTGTACTGGTAATGACATTATTTCCACAAATTTTAGACCCAGTCTGACAATCCCACTTCATACAGACCCTCCTGGATCAGCATCCAATTTAATGGCAGCAAAGATCAGCTGTGAAAGCTACCATCTTGTTTGCAATCTCTTGGGAAGACAATTCACAATAAATATATACTGAGGACAAACAAATGACTAAGTAGGAAGAGGCTAGTCAAAATATTTTGTCACGAGCCTAAATAGCCTTTTCCACTGCCATAACTGCAGGCAAACAATACAGAAACCTGTCGTTTAAACACAAACCTTTACACAGTGAAGTTCATTAGTCAACTGAATTAATGAAATTTGGTATTTTATAATAGAAGAGAGGTTCCGGCCAGTTTCTCAGGAAAAGAATTGATTGTGGTAATCTTTTCTAAAAATGCAATCCCACTTGTAGGCATGAAGGAATTCTAAGAAGCTAGTTCATGAAAGGGGGAATATTGCTGCCACTCCTCCCCTTCTGCAGACACAGCACAACACAGCAGCAGCAGATTGCTGGGAGCGGTTGTCAAAATCTTCACCACATTTTAGTGGAGTGGTGAGGGCCTTTGTTCAGTGCCTTCATTGGAAAGACAATCTCTAAGTTTCCTTTCCCTCTTAATAATACATCAGAACAGGTATTAACAACAAATAAAAGATGCTGAAAAACCAGTACTGCCATAAAATACAATAAAAACAGAAACCTAGAATGCCTTCTTCTGCCAAAAGCGTTTTCATTACACATTCCTTTACATGTCTCCTTATTTAAAGGCTGATTTTGTGTAAGAATCTGTGTACAATTGCTGGCAGAGATGCATGGACACACACTTTGTCACTGTGGCTCTAATAACACAGATAATATTTCTTCTCTGTTTAGTGGTCAATTTAGATACAAGTACGTCCCTAAATTAATTCCCAAAGCAGGTTATTGTTCCCTTACCATAGATCTTCCCCAAAATGGTAACCAAATAATAAACTCATTTGAAACAGAAGGAACTAGCAGTCTCTCACTGAATACTGTTAATTATCAGTATTTGCACCTTGACTGATTACTTGGGAAATGAAGATGAAAATCTGACAGCCTGGAACTGGACACTGAAAACAGATTTTCCTCAAGCTCAAAAGCTACACCATAAATCACAAAAATTAACTTCAGCACATGGACTTAAGAGTTAGTCTCTCTATAATGCTTGATAAATTACATTTGCATAGCAGACAGGAGCCTAAATAACTTCAAGGGGGTTTGGCAATAACTAATTAAGACAAATGCAGTATTTCCGTGTTTTGTTGCTGTACAGTGTTCCCCATCTTAGTCAGGCACCTGGTGGTGCAGCTGGGCTCACACAAAGTTCTTGACACTATATCCTCAGGCTCCAACCAGACGAGAAAGAAAAACCGCATTGCTTCAGTTGGGCATCTGACAGGAGAGGCAAAGAGAAGGGGAAAGTGATTCCTTCCCGCTGTTTTAGTAAAGATCAGTTTTTCAGGAGCTCCTTTCCAAGTGCAGGCTGTGCCAGTGGGCGGCAGAGCTGACCCTGGCAGCAGCATATGCTGCCCCTGCCCTAGAGCAGAGGAATCAGGGCAGCGCTGCACTGCTGCTGCTCCCTGCGCGCACATTGAGGTGCCGCCAGACACTCACTTAACTCCTGCCACCTCTTCTTGCACACCACCACTCATTCCTGTGAGACTGCAGCCCTCCAGATTTCCTAAGCAAATGCCACACTTAACTCCTTTTAAATAAGTTAAGGAAAACTTGTATCAGTCTACATTTTGCTGGGTAAGGAGATCATTGTCATCATCATCAGGTCTAAGAGGAAGTATGTAAAGGAGCAAAGGTCTTTTTGCTTTGTTGATAATGGAATGGACCAGGATTGGTTTTGGTTTTTTTTGCTCTGTCCTCTCTTACTTTTCTGGTATCTAGTAGAATCTAGGAGGTGAGAGCAAAAATGTTTCCAGAAAAATATATTCAGTATAGTTCACTGCAAAGAGCTCCTTAATATCTAATTTTAAAAATCATAATTAAAACCCCTACTTACTTTATCTTCACACAGAGATTTTTTTTCAAATGAAAGAAAAGCAGAAGGGAAAAAAATCTATGAGCAAAGCCTTTTCAATCTTCCCCCATTTTTTAAAGTGCTCAAAACGTCATGTAAGAGTAGAAGAAGGAATGCAGGCCAGACGATGCTGGTGAAAGCATCAATGCTCAAAGCCAGTTTCCCTTTAAGGAGCTGCCTGGGCTGGAGCAGTCACACGGGCACTGGTGTGTGTGGGTCTGTGCTCAATAAGCCATGAAGCTCTTTGGCTGAACCAGCGCTGTCATGTGAGCCAGGGGTTGCCATGGCAAGCACACATGCGGCTCCCCATCCGCTTCAGCACCGAGGCAGCGCAATTCAGATTAGCAACGCACACACATGATCTCCTAGGGAAAAAAAAGCTGCACTTCGCTTTGCCTAACATTGGATGTAAAGCTGAAACCATCAAAATTCTCTCTGAAATGGTATTTATGATAAACTGCTGAAAAAACCTTTTACTCTCAGAACAATAGCCATGTAACAAACACTAGCAGTTCAACCTTCGATAGCAGCTGCAATTCGGCATAAACTGCAGTACATGAATTTCAGAATATTTTTCCGTTTAAGTACCAAGAATACTGAATTTCTTCTTCAGCCCTTTAATCACTTGCAACTGCAAGGGAGAAGAACAGGAGATGGCTGTTCCAGTGAAATTATAATCATGTCAAACCACCCCCAAAATTCACTCATTGCATTTCGTAACGTGGTGATCCACAGGCTGACATTCATTGCAGGAAATTTCTGTGAAAGATGTTCCTGACATGAGGTAGCATTTCATCATCAGAATCCTAACGTCTGGTCCCAAAATTAAGCAACTTGCTAATACAGCAGGCTAATGAAGACCTGCGTGGTATGGGCTGCCATTCCTGACTTGGTGATGGAATGCAGCTGGGGCTACTTGCAGCCCAAAGGCAGGTTTATGAGGGGATTCTGTTTCTGTAGGGGCAGCCATAGGACTGGTTTACCAGACTGAGGTCAATTCCAGCAAGGCACGTTGTTCTTGCACTTTCAGGACCTCACTATGATAATGTTCAGAGACCTTTGGCATACCATGGCCTTCAGTACACATACAGGGGATATTCCTGTGTGCTACTGCTCTCAGAGACAAGATTCTCTCAGTATTTCCTTCCCACCAGAAAACCAGATAAAAAAATCAATTTTAGTTAAAACCAAATAGATTCCCCATACCTCTAAATGGCCTTCCTAACTCTGCCCATCACTTACGAGGGGCTGCTCTCTAACCTTACAGCATCATTCCGCCTGTAATTGCTACCAACTCAGGGCATGTGGAAGTGCAGAACTCTCAGCACGGAAAGATCATGATGCTGTCTTTGTTCTTTCCCCTCGTTAGAAGATGCCCTGTTGGGGCTTCATGGGTTAATTTCAGATCCTTCTCCTTTTTAAACTTATGCTTTTACTGCACCCCAACACATCTTACTTTCAGCACATACTACAGGTTTTTCTCCAATAGCAATAAAAGGGAAAATCGCCATTGCAAATCATTTGCTGATTTAAAGGAATCAGAATATTAAAGGACAAAGTCATGCTCCAGGATTTCCTCTCCATTAGAGTGAGCAGCATTTAGCATTGATTGCTATTATTTTTAATGGGATGTCCAAAATATTGAAGACCTACCTCGCTACTGATCCAATCAAGGTGTTTCTCCCACAACAAAACTGCATTACAGATTATATGAATTTTTACTGAAACTACACCTTGAACCTCTCTGCCTACAGAAGATGAATATCAAAATCTAACCACCAAAATATTGGATGCAGTCTCAGGATGAAAATAACTGATTTTTTTGTGCTACCGACTTTTGTTAATGACAAAATTGTTGATATCTCACGTAAATTCATCTCATCACTAAAAATTAGAAAAATGAGATCACCAGTCAGGCTCCTGCTAATGTGATTTTGTTGTTAGCACACTAATTTTTTAATTAGCCCCTCTTGGTTTACTTATTCAGTCATGCCTGTTGTGGATGACTGCAGGATTATCTCATGTGTCAGAGTCACAAAACTGAGCATAAGATAAATAACTCCTCACATTCTCAATACCTCTCTTTCAGCCCTGAGCATTCTGCAAACAGCAGGAATTTGCTACCCCATAGCTGCACAGAGAAGCAAAACAAACTTTGTTTAATTATAGAAGATTATTCTCTAGATGGGCTACATTTTTAAACAATCTCTTTTTGAAGTACTAAAGGACTCAGCAGTTTCCTTTTGTCTTTAAAGATTCAATTAAAAGTATGTTTCCGAAATTAAATTACAGCATGAAATTAGCTAAGGGTATGAAATACGGCATTTGCCCTGGCATTCAGGGGAAGGCTGTTCAAAGCAATTCACTTAATGGCTCCAACATGTGATCTCAACTTAATAACTAAAGTGCCCTCAGCTCACAGAGGATCTACTGGTGAGATACGCCCTGTATAATCCACCAAAAAGAGAAATGGATTAAACCCAGGTAAATCTTATTAATTTATGGAAGACCCTGCAGTTACTCTCATTTTTGATCTTTTAAAATGTTACCATTTTGTCAAGAAAAACACTTGTTGGCAGGAATATTTCTGTGGGTTTTAGCTGGCTTTGGCCTTCTCAATCTTGACACATGCCAGAAGCATCTGCTGGGGTCCATTGGAATTGTTTGCTCCTGGTAGCTTTCAGAGAGAATTGCTGGATGTAATTCATCACAACCGCTGGGGACACACTTCAGTTTATTCTGAGCTGCACTAATATAGGGAAGGAAATGATCAATCCCCTAACTCCTCAGCTGCCCCTTTAGCCACCCGTTGGGTAAAATTTTAGCTCATGCTGTGAGCTGTGTTTGCTCTGTGTGCACTGGGTTTGTGTTTCAGAGGAATATAATTTCCATGTGGGGTCCTTGTGCTGTGCAAATGAAAAGGGAAATGAAAACCAATTCCACAGACATCCACCTTCAGTGGGACCGAAGCAGCTCCCTGTGCTGATTCCCAGATTCCTGGCAGCTCCTGTCCCAGCCCAGCAGGGCTCTCCCCAGCGCTGAGCTGGGCTCACCTGCCATCTCTGCTCTTCCTGGAGGAAGGCCCCGTGCTCAGGACACAACACACAAAGGCCTTTTTTTAGGGTTTTGGTGTTATGGGGGGCTTTTTATGGTGAGGGTTTGCTCATTTATTTATTTATATATATATTTTTAACTGACTTTGTTTAGGAATACAACTTAAAGTAGAGTAGAAAGGCAGAAGGAAAAATAAAAGCATTCTCAAATTAACTATAAAACCCGCATCTAATAATGTCTCTGCAGTCCATTTCTTCTCTAATCTCTCCTTGCTCCCATTTTAGTCCAATCACACAAAAATCTAATCACTGCACATACATATTCCTCCTTTCATACAAATTTTAGCCACTGATGCAGCATAACTTGACAACAAGATGCCCTTCACCTGATGCCTCCTTTACAGAAGTGGTGTGGCATTCTCTTTTTTCAGGGGCATACCCAAGAGCAGACTTTCTACTTTAGGTTAAGAAAATAAACATCCCAATTGAATAATCAAGTATTATATTATGTTTCCCTGTGAAAGACTAGAAATTAATAAATAAATAGAAGGATGCATAGCCTGTCAGGAGGGTGCTGAGGAGAACATGCAAAGGGCACAGATGCCTGCCAGCTGGATGGGGCTTAAAGCAATCTTTATTAATATTAAATCCAGCCAAATACAGCTGTGATTCACGGCCCTGAAAAGAGCAATGAACTGAGCTATTTTGCTCTAAGAAAACATTTGTTTTTCTTCAACTTTATGAACAGTTATTGTTAAATGATGGATTTTCCTGAATGTACAGAAAGATTCCCTCTTCCTATTCTAATCCTGGCACAAAGCATCAGTTCTGCTGGTTTCTCAGACTGAGGCTGCGTGCTCCCAGTGTCTAGGACAAAGGGTACCTACAATTTTGCTACAATGGGTAATGAGATTTCTTTCTACATGTTTTTTGTACAAGTATCTGTCCTCCAGGGTGCAACACAAACTCTAAATTTGGGTCACAGGCCATTACAGAATTTGTCGGGGGTCAGTGAACTTCAGCATGGAGCACTTTTTGGGTACTGGAAAATTTGAGCCAGAACAGATCAATGCTTTTTATTTGCATATTAATTGTACTGTATTACTAAATGTATTTCTCTATTAATGAAGTCCATCCTAAAATATTTATAAAAACTTCATCTGGGCATGCTAGAATAGTCGTCCTTATTTTTTATCAGTCTTCATAACAACGGTTTTTATTAAATACTACTCTGCTCTTTGCAATTTTGTAACATACTTGAAGACATTTTCCAAACAAATGCAAACATTTGACCGCAAATAATGGCACCACCAGAACTCAACAGGATCATGCAAAATATCTCTGTTTCCACAGCTCCTCATGCATCTCTCTTGCTAAGACGGCTTTTGGGTTAGAAGAAATGAAAGATAATTTTAACTACATCCTGTAGTTGAAGGGCAATCAAAAGATAGTGAGAGAAGAGACTGGAAATAGAAGTGGAGCAGGAACAAATGGCTACAAACTCTCCATTAAGATCCGGAGAGCCCCAGGCACCTCTCAGAGTGGTGTGCCAAGGACTGTGTCCCGGAGGCACAGCACACCTCCAGGGTGACTCCGTGTGCCCAGCAGCTCGGGTGGGAGGGGAACACACGCCCAGATGGAACGGGAGCAAGGCCAGCTCACTCATTCACACAGGGGTCAGGCAGTCCTGTGAGTAACAACAGCCCTGAGACACTTCCCCCGAGTTTTAACAAGAATAGGGGTCTGGAACCCCTTTAGAATCCTTCTGGGCTCTCTATGACTCTACACTCCTATGTGCTCTTAAATAGAACAAATGAATCCTGAGAGAAAAAAATGCACCCACCTACATAGTGGACTGAGCAATTTGTGGAATAATGAAGGGAAAGAGACCATGTGAACTCCCTGGGAAAAAGTAAAGGTTGTAGGCAGAAGCCCTAAAAGGGAAGAGTTTTTGAAAATAACATCAAGAGTTAGATAGCAAACTGATAATAATTTCTACTTTATTTGGTCTTTTGGATTGTGTGGCTGGATATCAGCCTCTGTGGCAAGTTTTAAATGACATTAATCACACGACTGTTCTAAAATAAAACTTCTCTAAATAACAGCAATATAAAATAGTTTGCATTGTGTCTGTTGTTTATTTTGTGTGGCAATAATACAGGCAGCCATATGGATATGAGCATTTGGAAGGGAGGATTTGTTGGCTAAATCATCACATCTGTTTACTTATAAAAGCAACAAAAATACATTTGGAGGTCACTGACTGCACAACCATTTTACTTACTCTTGGTGAAAAAAACCTATCAATGCTACTCTTTCTACATTGAACCAATTACAAAACACAATCCAGCATATTTTCATGAGAAAAAGGTTTGGAAGTCATAGAAAAATATTACTCTCTATCACACCTCATCAGCCACTTTCACCACAACAGTGGTATCCGAGCAATAACTTAATCTAGGATGAAATAAGCATGCAACATGTCCAGGAGGAAGATAAAGAAAACAACAGTGCCCCAGTTAAGCTTCCTCATAGCACAAACCTTTTGATCAAAGGAGAGCGTACCACTGACCTCAAAAGTCACATTCACCAAGTGAACTCAGATTTGAATTAAAAACAAAAACAAGGAGAAAAGCCCCAAAACAAACAAACCCAAACAAAACAAAAAAAACCAAACTGAAACAAAAAACCCCCAAACAAAAATCCTCCACAGCTTACATCAACACACCAAGCCAAAAACAATGGGTAAACAGGTTTGTAATGTATTTTATCTCGATAATGTGTTTACAGGTATTTCGACTGAGGCTCTCACCATGACCCATAATATTTAATGCACTTCCCTCACCATTTTTCTGAGGTCAAGCTATAAGCATACTGTAATCTAGCAAGCATAATTATTCCTGCAAATTTAGAAATACGCAGTTTACTACACAGAATTTAAACCACAGACAGATGTTTAGAAAAAAAGAGAAATAGTACTTTAAACATTCTTTCACCTAAAGTATTGTTCTAATTTCAAGACATAATTATAAAAATTAAATTCATAATGAAATTACTTTAGGTTATTTTTTATTCTGGTAGAAACTCTTCAGCATGTCCGTATAGTCTAAGATTACACACATTTTCTCAGCTGAACAGAGCTTTTGGCAGTGAATAATCTCATGCATAGAAATCTTTTTATATTTTCTTACTGTCACCCACGCTTGATAACAAATTTCAGCTGAAGGACACATAATTTACGTCTTGCTCACGAAGGAAACTAAGGATAGGAGCGACAGAAAACTACAGAAAGATAATACCTGAATTCAATTACTTTCATGACCACTTGAAAAAAAGGCAAGAGAAAAATGTGATCTTACTTTTGCTGATGGGTTAGTCTTCAGTACTTGGCTTGCCAAAGAAAGGAGAGGTTATGACAGCTGTTCATTACAATTCCTTCTTTACTACAAGAGCTTAACGCTGCCACTGGCTGGCTGGCCCATTTCTGCTAGCTTTAGCACACAACAGTGCTCCTAAACGCTCCTCCTCTTGACAGCATCTGTCTGGATACAAGCACAAGCAAGGCTTTCCATGGAGCCATTTAGGTCCTGGGAACAAGCTACAAGTAGGGGAAACCATTAGAAGTAAATATTTTGATTACGAAGTCCAGGATTTGGCAGGCAGAAATTCATGCCCACTGACACCACCAGCTTTACAGCAGAGTAATCACATCTTCACAGTGTTACAAGTGAAAATTATGGCTTCCCTGACAGAAGGAGTAACTTGAATGATGCATAAAAAATAGAAGCCAGACCTTTGAAAGCATGCACTCCTTAAAAGTTTAACTTTGATTAATGTAACATGTCCAAGCTTTCAGAGAAGAAGGGTTCATTATTTGTTTCTTACCAAGCTTTTCTATTTGTGCAATTAAAAAGGGAAAACATTGGTGAAGTATCCACACAAAACAACAATAAAGTATCTAAATATGTGCATTTCAGTTATGGATGAGTCAGAAAGCAATTGCTCATTCTAACAGATGCCCTATATAAACTTCAAATACTCACCTTTTTCCTGGCACCCACAATAGCTGAGGGAAATCTACCTTCTGTTCCCAGAAATGCTGCCTACGGCTGATATTGTATCATGGCAAATGTACATCTCATGGTATTGGCAGTGAAAATGATGCTGCTCGATAACTTTATTTGCAATTTACAGGCTCTGTGGGCAATATGCCAGTACCTTCTCTTAATCTGGACACAGCTCCCTGAATAGCCAATGATCATGTAATGAGACCAGATGAATAAAAGAGGGAAGAAAAAACATCTATACATTATGTCCTATATACATATGTATTTATTGTGTCTTACTTTCGGCTACTAATCAGCACATTAACCTTATTTTCTCCGCATGAGCGCTAAGTACCATACTAAAATTAGGTCAGAAATTCAGATCAGATCAGCTGACTCAGCCCAGCAAGATTAGACAAAGACTAGTTGCCTTTTTTTTTTTTCCAGTCCAATACTCTGTGTTTATCTCCCGCAATGTACAATGGATCCATACATTTTTCCCCACAATTAACCTATCAGATGCAGACACCATGAGACAGCAATGACACTGAAGGTACATCCGTGCTACTGAAGAAACACAGCTCAATGTATCCTTTGGAAAGAAAAACCTACAATCAAACATTGGGGTTTTTTAGGTCATTTTCAGATCTTGTTTCCAAACTGCTCAGACTAATGCATTTCAATGAACTTAAGTCATTCAGCATAGTTATGAGATGATTTAGGTAAATAACAGCTGCTTCTAAATAGTGTTGTATGTGACTAGGACCAATTTATTAGACAATATATTACTCATTATTATGTTGTTAATATACACAACCAGCCTTCTTCTAATAGAGACCATCTGAACACTAAAACTGAGCAGCTTCTAAATGATTCAATAACTGGACTAGCAGGTAAATCTCTGTAGGTGCCAAAGACTTCTGGCTGCCTTATTTTGATTCTCACATGCAAAAGAAGAGTATTTGTGGGAACCCACTCTCCTCCTCAGAAATCTACCTGCAGTTAATCACAGGGGATGACTCCCTTGTTGCTAAGGAGATTGCTTTCAGCTATTGGGAGTCTCCAGACTGGTGGCAGTTACCACTGCACATGTGCACCACTTGCTATCTAGGCCACGCTCTCAGGAATTAGGGACAACATAAATACCCACCAAGATAAGGTAAAGACATAAAGAATATAGTACAGAATAAAGAAGAAATCGATGATCCTACTTTACCCTTTCCTGATTGCTGCATTTCAATAGGCAACATGGTCTTGGATGAATCTCTGGAGGTTACTAGAGGGAGCTGACTCAATTCCAATCAGCCTAAGTGACTTCAAGCATGGTGGTTCCTTTCATCGAATCAGGTATTTTCCCTTTGTCTGCCATTGCTTTTAGCTTTTCCTACCAAAGTTGATAGTAATATCTTTTTTTACCTCTCCAAGTTTTCATAAGAGATAGCAAAAAAGACTTAAAGAGAGTGTTCTTCAAGATTTCCTGAGGTGTTGTCCTACTTTGTTTCCTCAGGCAGATATTGTTCCCTGCCTCAGTGATACTGAGATTAGCCAAGTGGGGAGGGATCAGAGGGGATCACTGTAAACATGGTTTCCCGCAGAAGAGCACTGCTTTGAGGAAATGTTGGTATCTCCAAACCACATACAAATATATGCTGTTCCTCTCATAAGCCCACTGTGTAGCTGGTTGTCTACCTCCTGTCTCCTGGCTCTGTTACTGAGGATAAATACTCTGTTCTCATTGATCTCAGTTGAGTGTGGGCAAAAATTTCATGGTTTGGCTCAGCCCTAAATCATCTGTACTTATCCAGAGCTCGTCATCAAATCGCTTTGCCAGGATCAATGAGCAAAACCACACAAACCAACCACAGTGGAGGAAATATTGTCACTACTATTCAAATGAGGTAGAAAAGCTTGGCTAGAGGACTATAAAGAACCAGGTAGGTCCACAAGTTATTCTCTCATGTCACAAGAAACCTACTTATAACAAAATCTGTTCTGGTACTTAATAACCTTTATGGTCACACATATGAAGGTACATGCAAGCAGGTTAGCAAGAGTACAGCCTAATTAGCTGTATTCACCTTAATTTCACATTATTCTTATCACTCCAATGAAATTATTGACAATCCAAATAGTTCCACTTCCTGGAACAAAAAGCAGCCATATTTTCACTATAATTCCTTCATCTCCCTCCTCTCTCAAATTGTGTGTGCTGCTCTTTTCCTTTTAATGTTCCATCAAAATTATCAGACTACCGAGGCGTTGCTTGAATGTTCACAGCACAGCATGACTGTTATACCTGGATGTACAGTACCCAAGACATAGCATAAAATTTAATCACTTAAACTGAAATACAGAAGATTCATGCTGGGGAAAAAATTCAAAGGACCTCCTATCAGTTTATGCTCAAGCCATTCATTTACATATAAAAGTTAAGGATTTGAATGGAGGATTTACCTGTATTACAGAATTTTACCTCCACCTCAAGAAAAACCAACTTTTTCTATCGGCAAATGTGTATGTAATAAATATTTATATCTATTCCATTCAACCTTCTTTTCCTCTCCAAGAGGCTGCAGAGATTTCATTGATATCCATTGGCACAAGAGGCCAGGTCATGCAAGTGCTCCTCTCATTAACTGTCAATTAAAATCAATGGAATTGTTCAAGAAGAGCCATTATAGGGTTCTGCCCATCAGGGGCTTGATCCGTTTTCCTGCAAGTGATTGCAATATTGTTACTGACTTCAGAGATCACAGAATCGAAAGGAAAATGTAAATAACAGACAATTTAAAAAAACCCCAAAATCTCAGACACCAGTTAGAAAGCTTTGAAAATTTACCAGATTTAAAACATCAGCTCGAGAAGAATCTATTTTGACCTGTGACACCTGTCTTGCTCACACACAAATACATTTTTGCACCAAGTACAAAGTGTTCATCTAAAGGCACTAAGAGGATGACAACCCATTTGTCACTAGGTCTACATCTCCTATCACAAAACCCAACCTTTTTGTTACAAATCATGCCTGCTCAAGATGCCACATGTTCAAATTATGTCTACACCATGTAAACCACATTTGTTAGAGTCCTGACAGGGGCCAATGATCTGTACTGCTTTTGCCAGCAAGCTGCTTAGAAATCAACTGCTCTACACATATTTACCACAACTGAATCCCTTGGTTTTCATTCACTTTGCCAGACCACTCATCTTTTTATCAAAATATTTACCGTTTTATTGCTTCTTCTTGTTTTCGGCGTTTCTCACTCTTTTCTTTCAAGTAAGCCAGGTTTGTTTCATTCCTCATGCGATCATTCTCTCGAGCAATGTCTGATGCATTCTGTATAACCAAGCCATCATAGGCCTTCATCCCCATATCTTCAATATACTGGAGAAAAGCGCTCAAAGTGACCTCCTCCTGATTAGAACTCATCATCTTGCAGGAGATAATGAACAAAGGAAAGCAACGTTTCCTGCAGGTTGAAAAACACATAATACCTTAATCAGTAGGAAAATAACTTATGGTTTATGACAGCAAGATCATGTCAGTTGTAATTAACATCTCCGTAAGAGACAATTTTTCAGACTTTCCCATTTAAAGGACAATAAACAAAGCAATTCAGAACACAGAACATTACTCCAGACAAGAGGAGACAAAACTAGGAGTCTCTTCTTCCAGGCAACACAGATCCATACAATTACTGTTTAAATCCCAAAAATATTTCCTCCCACCCCTTCCTGTTTCCCAGTACCCATCAGTTGCATAAGCACTGCCATTCTGAATCTCAGTTTGCATTGAACTGAGAAAACTCCCATCACAGGACAACAGGTCCCTTTTAGGGTTTAGATAAGGCTGTACCAGAGCAGATTACCACAAAAATATTCTATTCTTACTACCAGACAAAGATCCAATTCTGCAGGATATTCTAAAGTTCAGGTGAGATGTATTGTTCCATTTTTTCAAACAAAAAGCTTAAAAGCTTACTTCAGGTTCAAAATTTAGAAAGAAATATTGTGAAATATTTTCCTGCATTTCTTAGTAATGTCATACAAGCCTGTAAGCCCTGGTCATCTGTTGCCCAATATCTTGTTAGCTTGAAGCTCCAAGAATGGACAAAAATTCCCAGCTAAGCTGGGTCCTTCAGAACAGACCCTTGGTCTCCAAGAATTTGTAATCCAGAGGTATAACACACACTGGGGTTTACAGCACCTCCAGCTAAGCACCTTGGAGCAGACACACTTAGACCCCTAGGTCATTCCTAAGTCTATGCCAGGCAGCCTAAAAACTCTACAGAAAAGCCCCAATGGTTTTTCATTCATCACCAGAACTCCTGGGAGTTGCAAGAGCTCTATGGATACAGACACATTAGTAAATACTACAGGACACTAACAGCAAGGTAGAATTTCAAGAGATAGACTGTCTCTCTCTAAAGTCTGTGCTGGATAGGACTGGATTAACCACTCATTAAATGAGTAAAATAGAAGTTTTTAAAAATAGGACTGTTCCATCCTTTTTAAAACACTGATTACTGTAAAGTCCAGAAGCATTGCAAGTTTGAGTGGCACTACCTGCACACAGCCCCGTGAGGGGCCCTCCTCCCAGAGTCAGGGAGTCACTGAGTGACTTGCTGGCAGACCTGGCAGCTGAACTCAGCTCTCTAAGGCACGTCTGCTTATTCACTGCTACAGCATTCCTCCCTTCCCTGAAGAAGGATGGTGTGGCTTCTCGGAATCCGCCTCTGAACATGCCAGCACTACAACTAGAAAGGATCTTATTGAATAGGCAATAAGAATCCTGTCTGCACACAGATTTTAGGGGCAGGGTTCCCGTGGAATCAATGACAAAATTCTTTCCCCTATTTCCTAGTATAATGTTATATTTCTAACATTTACTACATAGCTGGAGAAGTAAAATTCTGATCTAGGCTGGCACTGGTTAGGAAAAAAGAATAAAAATTAAATGCCCTTAAGGATTCTAGAAATCCACTCTGGGCCTTCAAATCTGGGCCCTGACTCTGAAAACGCAAGGGATGAAGAGAGTAGAGAAATATATTTCTGCCCCTGAACGTTTTTTGCCTGTTTTGATTGGGGGAACTTTTGAAGTGACAGTGGCAACAAGCAGCTAGTTTCAAGCACTAAATACCTTAAAAGCACACTGATAATTTCCCCTTTCTCTCTCATGTCTGCATATCAAAATTTCTGTACAATGGTAACACAACTGTTAAAGTCAAGAAGACTCAGAGGATGCAAAAGGTCTTCTCCTATTACCTCTCCTGCCTTCCAGCCTATCAACTAAGCCTGAACATGAACATAAGGCTGATGTTGAGGGTCACTGAAGTGATCTTTAAGCATTTTCAAGCCTGGGTGTAGGCATCTCCCACTAATCCCTGCAGGGTAAAGCCAGTGAAGGAGGTCTTAGTGCAGCCCGATGTGCCTGCATGCTATTTCACACAGCTCTGACATTGGAGCTGGCTAGAACTCTGCTGGGCTGGAATGTGCATTCAGCCATTCTATATGTTCACCATAAGTAGCACACTGTCTGCGCAGGAGGATGTTGGAAAGCTGACAGTGAGCTGAACAGACTCTGAATGCTACGATTCTTCAGCAGACATCATTTTAGACTAATTCTTAACCTTGCTGATTAAAAAATGTAAGGCCAGATATCAAAGCCCCTTTCTGAGTCTTCTGATACAACATGAAGGCTACAAGATTAAAACAAATGCTAACAGCACAAACAGCTCTAACTCCCCTTTCTCTGAACCTCTCAAATGATATCTGCTTTTTGATGGTTAAAGTCTGGGCTGTTTCCCCAGTAGATGGCTATTTTATTGTGTATTCCATTTTGGACTTATGGTAAAACCTTGTTTCTGCATATGTTGAATTAAATTCAGATAAACCTGCACAACAGAGAAATATCACCCCAGTGACCTGAGTGGTAGTATGCCATTGATTAATTCAGTGACCAGGGTTTGCTCCTAAAATATAACACGAAATTTATACTGAAGAGAACTTCAAAAGGGTTTCAATAAATGTGGTTCTCATCCATTTTTCCCCCAAGACAAAAGATATGCTTTACACTGACTTTTGTGGCTATACTGCATTTCTTCTCCTCATATTTTCCTTTTGTTTTGGAGGTCAGAAATGAGCTAACAATTAAGGATATGCTAAATCTCCTTGTACTATGATGTTTATTTTTTAAACAGGAGGATGAAGTCTTTCCAGCTGCAAAAAAAAAAAAAATATAAAAAGTCCTTATTCTGCTCCATGAACTGAGAAGAGACTTTGCATTCTGGTTTGCTACTGATGTCTTTTATTACTAAACTCATGCAAAAACTTACTATTTACGCTATAGATCAAGATCTATTCTTTGCCCTAACAGAGGCCCAATCCCACAGCAGTACTGAGCAACTGTAGCTACTGAACTCTTCCTGTGACTGTTGATCCTTGCATGCTTGTGACAAAAAATTCAGTTTGAGGTACTCCTGGGGGTAGCTGGGAACACACAGATATTTCAGAACCTTGACCCTGCTCTTATGGCACCAACTCCAAAAAGTCTCTGTGCAAGCAGCAATTGTTTTCTGATTCAAATCCCTTGTACCTTCACATGTATGTGGTATTTAGGCTCGCTACATTTACTAAGAGTGTACAGTTGTGCATGCTATACTTAAACAGGGATTAAAAATGGAAACAGCAGGTTCAAAAAGCTTAATTAATTACTGTAAACATTTTTACAGTCTTAGTATTCCTTGGGCAGCACATTAGGACCAATTTTACTTACAGGTATTAATGCCACTTCAGAGAATATGTTACCTTAGTAAATGTGCTCAATAGCTGCACCAGGCTGCAATCAACACATATGGCCCCTGGAGCCTCGTGCAATGCCTGCCTATCCCCCTCCTTGGCAAATGGCTGGACAGCACTGATCAGCTTTTGAGGGAAGGTTCTGAAAACTGGTAAACTCAGGCAGTGAGCAGTTCCTAGCCATTTGCCAGGGCAGATACAGGGTTCTGTTTGAGTACATTCATATTTGATTAAAACTGTGCAAATGCAAATCGCTAAATAAGCCTTGCAAGGTGAGGCCCCGTGATCCTGGTACCCCTGACATGCACATTGTGGTCAGGGATTTTGTTAGCCAGTAACAAGGACTATACAGAGTCACCTATGTATTCGTAATCAAGTTGCTTTCAGTGCACTTTGTTTTCCGAAATCAAGCAGTCCTGGAAAATTGTAACTGGGAGTTGCACCACTTGAGAAATTCTTTAGACACTCCTTTCTTTTCCCCTCCTCATTGTGAAGGAACAAAAGGAGACAGTGGGGCAGAGGAAAAGCCTTGGAGTTTAGCTATTGAAGCCAACATACTGAGAAGACAGCAAAAACTGTTTGGAGGAACTTGGTTCAGAGCGTTCACTGAACACAAATACCTTTGAAAATCCATCTGAGCACAAGGACACAAAGGAGTTCTCCATGTTTGCTTTGCTTCTTAAAGACTAACTCTCTGTGAAACCTCACTGAGAAAAAGCCACAATCACACCCATCCTGCCCACTGACAGCTGTCCCTTCAGGTACCCCCAGATCAGAGGGACCCTGGCCGAGGAGCACAGAGAGGCTCACACTGGCATGGCTCATACATTCAGCTGTCAGCATGGGAGGAATAAAGCAAGAAAGATTTTTTTTTCCTTCCCTGCCAATGAATCTGCTTTACTGCCAAGGGCAAGCATTCCCCTTCCTGGTTTGCCTAGAAATATTTACATAACTAAATTCAAGATCATTGCATTGATTCAGATACAATTTCTGAGAGAGCAGAATGCATTGTGTTTCACAGGACGGTTGCACACCTTACTTCTACTCTAACCCTTTGCTCTGATGCCACATATACAGCATTTTTGATCATCCTCCTTTTCATATGATCAGTGTGCAAAAAATATTGATTTCAGAATATGAGGAATCAACTGAATATCGCAGTATCCAAGCAGTGCTACACATGAAGATTCAGACATGCAATTCTCTCTCTTATTCACATCAGGATCCCCAAAATATCAGTTGCTTTTCAGCTTGCTTGACAGCCATAAGCTGCAGCTGTGCTGCATTGAAAATTGGCAATGCTGATATTAAGCTGAAGGAGCTCTTTGAAGTAATGACAAAGGCACTGATTGCCTTCTTCCAAACCAGAGGGATTTTTTTTTTCATTTTAACATAGGAGAAGAGACCATGGAAAAACAAGTGTAGGGTTGCCCAAAGTCCTGAGTCCAATCTCAAATTTATAAAGGCCTATTGCACACTTCTTCAGTACTCCCTCCCAAACACTGCCTCCTGTCTTTGAAAGAACATCTGCTTTCTCATTACCTTTTAACTCCCTCCACTAAATTCATTATATCAGAAGGATTCTGCACAAACAGGGATGATAACCAGCCAATCAACCCTTCAGTCTGAGCTGTTGTATTCTAGCTTCTCGCAAGAATAAAAGCAGACAGGCCAGCCGTATCCAATTTCCACAAAGTGCTGACCACAGCAGCACTAATAAGGACCTAATGGTATTGGGTGTACAAAAAAAAAAAACAAAAAACTTTCACTGCAATCAAGAAAAATTTAGCAAGGGAAAAATATACTAGAGATGACTTTGCAGAACTCTGTCTTCTATCATAACTGTACCTTATATCAAGTGATATGTGAAATACCCAAACAGGTGAATGTGATGAGACAAATCGCTAAGACATGCCTTTAAAGTTGCATTCCCAGCTCACTCCTTACAATAAAATGACATTTCTGTTTCCACATACAGTGATACCGGAAATTATAATGTCAAAGAGGAAAGATCTGAAATCGGCCGCAACTTTCCTACTACATAACATTTGACAACTATATATGCAGGTATGTAAAGAAAAAGAACCAGGGAATCACTACTGTCATTTGGAAGTACAAAATATACTTTATATTCTGGCTGGGATTACATATTATATACCTGGTGCTCATTATATTACACAGCATGAGCTCTAGCACCTGGGTGAAATCACTAAAGCTGAGTAGTGCTGAGCCCTTCACTTAAAGAGGTTAAAAGTGTCTGCTTCAGTAGACTGAAATTGTTACTGCATGGGTTTAAAGAAATAGTCAATTTCTACAGATGTCTTACCCTTCAGAGGGGAAAGCTGTGTTCCCTACAGTTTTAAGAACTAGAAGAATACCCTGGGCCTTGAATTTCAGCCCCTTTGCAGGAGCCTTTTGAAAAAGAAAAAGCTCTTTGCTAACGATGACTCCTCCACGACTTCAGGATGTAAAAAGCTGTTGTTTACTTTGCAATACAGCAACACTTTTATCACTTTTATTCCCAGAGGAAAATAAGGCTTTCTCCTAACGGTGTGGATGCTGGACAATTACAAACCTAGATTCAGAATGGCCAGCACTTAAGTGCAATTATGACTTTTTATCCTCCCATTATTAAGGAGACAACTTATAAAGAACAAGAAATAAAACCACACAACAAGCAGATATATCCACGCGTTCTCTATGCCAATAGGAGTCCATTTGTACTCAGAAGAAATCACAAGCTTCTTGCTGATGGACTTAATTTTTTCCTCCTCTTTAAGAAAATGAAGTGGAAATTTCACTACCACCAGCATCATGTTAAGATGCTGTAAAATATTAATGGTGCAGTGGGTCTGATAAGTGACTATCATCGATGTTAGAAAATATTTCAATTAATTCATCAGAAAATATAAAAGAATTGTTTTAATTATTTAACAGTGCTTTTTATAAGCAAAAATAAAATCAGCTGCCAAACATTTTTATTACAAGCACAATCAACATGTGAAGCACAAAAAACCAGTCAAATAGACTTCAGCTTTTAGTTTAGCAATGGCTTGATTAATACCTTCTAAAAATACATGCAACCTCATCACTATGCATTCTGATAACTCATTATCTCATTTTGTAATGTTATTTTTTTCATTCTAATTAGCACCATATTTTATTAGCATGCTGTATTAAAATAAGTACGTACCAAAATTCAAGTCCACGGGGACCACTAAGTGCAATAATCAAAGGTGACTTTTGCCTGTAAAAGCCCTTTCCTGTGGTTATCTCAGTGCAGTCGGAAGGGATATTTCAGCACCATAAGAAACAGATTTTCAGTTAGGCTCAGTTTTTTCTTCAGTTAAAGTGCATTAAATCTTGTTGGCAGAATTGCCCAGATTGTAGAATGCGACATCACTATAAGTCAATGCGTTATGTTACAGATCTTCTTAACATATGATTAAAATGGCATGGAAAGTTTGGCTTAAAAAAATGAAGTGGGAAGAAAAGACAGGTGCTTGCTTCTTTAAATCCACATTCAGAGAGGAGAGGGTACGGATAATGGGAGGGTATTAACAACACCCTGCGCTGATGTCCAGCAGAGAAGAAACTGGATGATTTTTACCCACTTTACAACACAGACGATTACAGCACCATCATATGCACTAACACAGAGATTTCTAAGGTGCCTCATTTGAATATGTTCTGTGGAGACAAAAAGAAAGGAATATAAGGAACAGCAAATATCCTATCCAAATGGCTTCTTGCAGCAGGAACGATGCTTGCTCGCTCATTGCCACTTACAGAAGGTCTGAAACAGTCCGGCCCGTGGCATCGTCTCTGTCTCTCCCCCGTGACTACAGGCAGGCTTGCTCTCTCCAGCCGCCCGGGTCCGTGGATGCTGCTGTTGATTAATCAGGGATTCTCAAACAAAGAGCAAGCCTACCTTCGATCGCCGGCAGGACAGCAGCCTCGGGAGCCCGCACAGCCGCCTAGCGAGGCAGCAGTCTCGCCCTTATCGCCACTGCACCGAGGTCTGATTAGCAAAGAATCCAGTGCGGGGGGAGGGGGAATCTGCATGAGCAGCGCTGTACATCACATGGAGTCTATAGGTAGGAAAGAACGTGAAACAACGCCCTTTCCCCCTCCTTGTCCCTTCCCCAAAACAAGAAATTGTTCCTCCACGGGGAATGTGTAAGTTAACCTTTAGCCCATATTATGGCTCAAGGAAATGAGTAGCCGCTTAAAAGCAACACCTAAGCCTTAGTTTGATACCTCACGCTGATGTATCTTTTGCACTCACCCTCACTGAAAAGCAGTGCAAGGCACACAATTACTGCTGACGCAGATGAGAATGCTGCTCGGGGAGGGAGGGGAGGAGCTTCTCAGCCCATCAAAACAACCTCCCGCCACCTGCTCCCATTGCATGAGAACAAAACTACGCAGCTCGGACAGACTGAGCGTGACATTTATGCCATTTTCCTTATATTGACAAGCACACTCTGGAAAGCATTCTGTTTGAAAAGCATTCAGAGTGAAACTACACACTTTTGTGCTCATCCAGAATTTACGGAATGGTTTGGAAGAAAACATTTCCTTTCTTCTGAACCGGATCAATCTGTGTTATAGCTCCTCCCTGCAGAGTATGTGCAGTTTTGCTTTCTCTCCCCCAAACCTGCAGCCTGGACACAAAGCAAAAGCGTTCACTCACTCCCTGCGCCAAAGCCAGGGAAAGTAGGGATAGCTGAATGTGCACAGATTGCATTACCCCATTGTCCAATGACATTTCATTCCTTCTTCTTTCTTAAGCTACAGACATGTTTTTCTCTAGCATAAACCTTGGTTCTGATATTACAGTAACAGTTGAATTTATTCCTAAAACTAGTAACAGAATTTACAGTCATGGTATGAGATCCTTTCAAAGTAATGCATGTTCACATGAAAAGCTGTGCTGGCACACAAGTAAGACCTCACCTACAGAGCACAGGAGAACTTCTTGCATATTTACTACCCCAAACTGGAATATCAACATTACCCCACATTCAACAGGACACAAGATAGCCAACTAGACACATTGAAAAACACAGTGACCACCTTCATGCATTGGAACCGGAGCCTGAGAAAAGCCTGATGCTAAAACTGTCTCTCATATTCACTGGTGATTCATTTCATGCTCACTGTAATAGTGTATGTCCCAGCACTCCTCTTGCAGCCCTGTGAAACAGGGCAGTGAATTTTCCTCATAACATCTCCAAGAGACCATTTCAAAAGGATGTTTTAAGAAGGGTTACAAAGTCAGAAGAACAGGGTTTGAGGATATGGAGGACTTTGTGTTAAGGAAAAAGATCTGGAAGGAAAGTACCTACAGTGTAGAACTGGAGGTGATCCTGTGAAGAGAGTGCCTTCCCTAGCCCAGAGGCCAGCTCCCAGCTCTGCTTCTGATTTTTTCCTTCCTTGAAGGATACCTTAAGAGCAGCTGTGGCCATATGATAATTGAGAAACTTTTAAATTTTCATCAGCTGGAGATTCCTGTCACATAATAGCTTCTTATTCCCAATACTTTTCCAGAACTAAAGATCTCTATCTCTGCCCTAAGTCATGCACTGAAAACAGAGAAATTGCAGTCAAACTTCTTTCCAAGTTACTTTAACAAGGATACCACTGTAAAGTCATTACAATTTCATAAGCAACTTGAAGAACTACTAATCATAATCTCAACGTGTGAGACACTTGCCTATATCTTCACCACATGGTTCATCCCAGTGACTGAGTTCTCTCAGATACAATCCTTTCCCTGACTACTTATGTTATTGCATCTTTTGGCAGTTTTCACATCTTCTCATTCTTGCACCAGGGTCCCTGGGAATCATGTGTCCATTGGCTGTGGAAGGAAATGTCCATTTTTTTTCCCAGTAGGATTGTGGGAAGGGCACCAGAGTTATGATCTCTGCAAGGCTGGCAGTTCCATTCCTCGTTATTGCACACAAAAGCTTCTAACTTAGTTCACAATTCAGGAAAAAGCACCCACAGAATTGAACATGGAATTTCCTGCATCGATGACAGAAGGGCTGGATCAAAGTTCAGGAACGGTGGTACTGGTACTGGTACGGTGTTTTGTGTTGTTCATAGTTTTTTCCACAGATTTCTGCTGAACTGTGCTACTCACCTTTTAACATCTTTAATGACAACTCTAATGAACCCACAAATGACTTTCATTCCCTGGTTATAAAAGAAGCCTGATCAGCACAAATATATGCACCTCCACCAATTACAACCTGTGTTCTCATGCTGCAGAGGCCAACCCCTGCCTTCCTGGCCTCCAAACAGCCAGCAGTGGAGAACCATGAATTCTCCACAGTAGCTGCCAGTCCTCTCTCCCTATCTCCTTTGCCCCACATCCTTCCCAGAGTTTACAACCACTCAATTGCAGCAGAGGTAATTGCATTTGCTTTGAATTTCTGAAGAACATGTGCAAGGCTTCATTACATACCTGAAAGATTAACCCATTCTATTCCTGTATGTACATGCTCACACACATATATAGCAAATACACATACAGAGAGAGAGATGTGGCTTCACCTGTGGTTGACATTTGCAAACCAGGAAAAGAGAATATGAACAATGTACTATGGAGCTGCTCATTGGCAACTACTCAAAATAGTTGTGGGATACCCCAGTCTCCGCCTGGCCGTGCTGGCAGTGGGCTAGGGCACAGAGTATGTGATGAAGAGACAGGAGATCTCTGCAGGAGGCTCCTTGTCTGGGGTATCACAAGTCCTTTCAGCCTCAGTGACAGGTTGAGGATTTGCAAGGCCTGAAGACTGCAGGCAGCACAGAGACAAAGGGCTTTCAAGAGGAAGAGAACACTCATTTAAGATGCTAACAGACCACTTAGTGACTGAGAAAGACAGTCTGCCCGTCCCTGAAGTAAGGGAAGCTTGAGGACAAATGGATTAGAGTCAGCGCCAGTGACTCAGTCTCTGCTTGGCTGGTGAATGGAGGAGAAAGGCTCTCCAAGAAAAAATAATCCCATGTTTCCAGGCCTGAACCTGGTAACACCTGAGTTGATACAGAGACTGTTACGTATTTACATTTATGAGAGTCAAAAAGGATCCTTTGTTGAAACCCAAGTTTTCTTGTCTTTGAATGCATCACCTCCAGGTCACCTGAAGCTTCTCCAGAGAATGCAGTTCCATGACAGATTTCTATATCTGATCAACAGACCATAGATGAAGATGTCTAGGAACAGACAGATCACAAGTTCTAAAAAAATCTGAAATAAAAAACAGAAACTGAGGACTTAAACCTAGAAATTTCTGACATCTAACCTAGGGGACCATGATACGAATATACATCCCTGTACCCAAACCCTACATCCCAGTGACTGGGAAGAGAGAAGCTATTGAACAAGACCTGTCCATGCAGCAAACAAATGAGATAGGGCTCCTCTGGGTCAGGTTTTGCCAAGACAAAGGCTGACCAAGCCAGAATCATCACAGCAGAAGCTGAGCATTGCCAGTTTACCCACCCTTACGAATACATCATTGCTGGCTTTGGCTGTTTAACAAATTCTCTGGCTAAGCTAAGCTAAACTTGATTTTATTCTTTCTCGTTTATAATGCCTCCTTAGCTTCAATTGCTTTTCCCTGTCTCCTGTGCACTTGGTCCTGACTCTTAGGTTTTATTACTGCTATTCTGCAGTTGCTCTAACCCACTTCATGCCCCTTAAGTATGTATTCCTTGCCTGACCCTGGGCCACATCTCTTAACCCAGGCCTTGCTGCAATCTTTGACTTTTCCAGCAGTGATCTTTAGTTTTTCTTGCTTCCAACACCCAGCATCAGGTTCTAATCAGTCACAACTATTAAGTGTCTTCCTTTCCCAATAAAACCAGTTTCCTTACAGCTACTATCTTGCCCATGTTTGAGGCAAGAGAAATTTTCAGTGACAGTCTTGCCTATGCTTCATTCTAAGTTCAGTTTAATAATCACTGTGATGGGCCTTTATCACCAATTGAAAAAAGCTGCTTAGGTTTTTATTTGGATTTAAACCTGAGTTAATAAATATTTTTGAATAGAAGTGGGTTAATTTGAGGAAAATGCATAGAAAACAAACTATGTCCAAACCCGAGCAGAGTGCTTACCAAAACTTTGACCTTAAACAACCATCTCTTTTGTTTGTTCATGCTCTTAGTACAGACCTACCATCATGCTAAGCAGAAGGAAAACTTAAAGTTCTATTTGCAATTAATTTTCAACCTGACATGCTGAAATACTAAATTGAGCCTTCAAGGCTGCTTTTCCCAAATCATTTCATTCCATGCCCCAGATAAGCTTTAACATTCATGCTTTTCCCCCTCAAGCATTCTTATAAACCCTTGAAGTTCTGCAGTTGCTCCCTCTCCCATCCTTTTGCCCCTCTCTCACTCCTCACACACACACTGCTGCCATGACAAGTAAAACGACTCACACAGTGAGAGTAAAGAAAGCTCCCAGTTCTCCATCTTGGCATTTTGTTCAGCTGTTTCACATCCCTCTGTAGCATTCTCTCACTTCCCTGGAGCACACTGGCTCTATCCTTCCCAGCAACAGTCTATCCACCACTGTCATGCACATTTCTCTCTTCAGAGTTCTGAGGGGGATTCTTCTAAAGGTAAAACAGTAGAGGGGTCCCTACTCATGTAAAAAGCCAATTAAAGTTAAATGCTTAACTGCCATCTGTGCCTTTAAGAAAAATCTCTTAATTTTCCCCAGTGATCAGTTTTTTTCTCATGGGACCAATTTCACTGTTATTGCTTAGGCAAAATTCCCACTGAAGCCCACAGGGAACTCTGCCTGAATACAAAATATGGAGCAAAACCTTGTGCTTATTTGCATAGACCACAAATCACAAAAATCACATCCTGATGCAAGTGATTTACCCTACATGACAGCTAGTGCAACCAGGTTATTTTTAACCATAATTTTTTGTAAAATATTTCATTATATTTACTATTCAAAAAAGAGTCAATTGATACTTTTTTCTTAAACTGGATTAGATGGAAAGATTCTGGCTGCTTTCCAAACCCATTAATTACTAAATGGTACATTTTCTACAGAAATGTTAAACTATAAGTAGTTCTTCTGGAGCCTGTTAGCTCCTAGCTAAAATCAATTAAAGCTGGTAAAGATACTTTCTATGGTCAGGTCCCAAATACAGACATCCGTATTTATAGCACAGTGGATGCTGGTAAAATCCCCTAACACAGATGCAGTTGCTCTGGCAAAACTGTGCTTTCACCCTTCAGCTCATACAGGGGGCAGTAGGTGGGTTTATTATTGCAGGATAATCCCAGCTGTGTCAGTAGAGCTGCATTCACACGATGCTCTATTTCTGCTCTGGTAGCCTCAGTTTTCTAGCCCCAAAGAGGCACTCCTTTTCCTATGGAGTACAAAGGCCAGGCAGTTTAAGCCTGCTGCTCATTCCCACTTGTGAGGGCTTGCAGGGAACTGGGTCATGGAAATGATCCAGAACAGAAATAATTTTGGGTGAGAATGAAGGAGAATCCAAAAAAACAAAGAGGATGATGTTCCTTTCAACCAAATCACTTCCTTGCACTACACAATGCAGAGGGCACTGCACAGCGTGAGAATGGTACCCCTGCCAAGGTGGTCCGTGACTTTTACTGGAGTGAAAATTCCCCATGCTACAAACACTGCTTCACTGGGAATGAGTCCAGTGCCCAGGCAGTGCACGTGCCAGAGCTGGTGCACTGGGACTCAGCCTGCTGAAGATTCCATGAACAAAATCCTGGAGGCAGTCAGGATTTCCAGGATCCCTGTCCCAGAAACTCCACAACTCTGGCAAGTACATGCAACCACCCAGCAGCCTTAAAGCAAAAAAGGGTAGGTACACTGCACACAAATGTGACCATGCATGTGAGTTACAAAGTGCTTTACCAGGCACTTGACAATCTCCAGGCATTCCAAATTTGTGTAAGCCAGCACTGCAGCCTAAAAAACAAAATCAAGAATGCAGCTCTGCTTCCCTCCCACCCTCAGCTTTTCCTTTGGCCTTATTCTGGCACAAATGTCATTTGGCCGTGTGGTGAAGCAGATTGGAAAGCTGATCAAGCTGAGAACTAGCCTAGGATTTTGGCACCACGAGGATGTTGTTATTTGTGAGAGGACCACCCTGCCTATGCAATCAGTGGGCAGCAGAGACCCAGTGCAGCCCAGCAGATGGAAGGCAGGCCAGTTGGGTCTCATTCAGGAACATCCAATTTCTTGCTTTCATCCAAGCTGGTGGGAGACTCAGCTGTGAACAAGGAGCTCTAGTGAGCCCCACAGCATCGCTGAACTCTAAAACAAGTGTGCCTGGAATCCCACAGAGCACAAAATCTGTAAAAGCAACTGATGATGAAGTCTAGAGCAAGAGGTCTTGGAATGAGAGATGAGAAATTCTCCAGAAACTTGAAGTCTCCTATCTGCACTTATTGATATAATCTGCATTTTTTTCCCCAGTGCCACAGAAAAAGCAGTCCCATGAATCCATTAGGAAATGGGCAAAGATGGGGAAAGTCAGCTTTATTCACTTTCACAAAAAAAGCATCTGGACCACTAAATAAAAGCACAGTAAAAGAGATTGGAGACTGGAAAGACTCAAAGAAGAAATTTCAGTTTGTACTTTAGGAATGACAAATTTGCAAATTCCTTGATTAAAACAGCTATGTACATTAAGTTGATATTTACGAATAAATGGGTGCTGTTGATTAAATTTGTTAAGGTGCTAACTTTGCAAAGAAACTAAAAGATGCCATCTGTTCAATGAAATATACTTAATACCTATAAGCCACAAAACTACATCATGTATTTTTAAAATGTGTTTTCTTTCAATACTTAATGAAAATCCACATGAAAGTTTTCTTGCTAAATACTTCGGAACAAGTCAGGAGGGCAAGTGAAATATGAATGAAAAAGCTGTTAGACCTCTAGAGAAAACATGCACAGCTCAGTGAATGAATGCTGGGGGGAAACAGAATTGAGGAGAAATGACAAAAAACAAAGAAAAAGAAAAGAGAAATTAGAGAACACTGGGAAGATGACTTCAAGCCAAAGAAGAGACGGCCACAGCAGAAGAGACAGAGGCAATATGTGCTGTTTCTTTGTTTGCTTTTCCTATTGTGACAAAGATGGTCTCATTAACTCCTGAGATGAAGAAAATGATCTCAAAGAGGTTGTCAGGCAGGAAGGCTTCATCCAGGGGCTGTAAGTGGTGAGGAAGGCTGGGTGCCTCACCCTGCTCACATCACCCAAACCAGCGAGTCCCACTTGGAGAGGCAGCAACGGTGTAAGGAGCTGGGTAGGCTCAGAGCTTCCTGATGGCGTGTGGGCAGCCAGGGTGGGGGGACGCTCAGCCCCTGGAGCCCAAGCCAAGCACGGAGAGCTGCAGGCAGGTGATGGAGACTGGCTGTCGTGCAGGCAGAAGGCGCTGCTGGCCATCTGCCCTGGTGGCTCGTGGCCAGGCTCCCCCAGCCCTCGTTCGCTGCTCCTGACCTAAACCCTGCACAATGATCCAAGCTTAACCAGCACCAGGGGAAGATCTTATTGTCAGAACTGGCTGGTCACAAGGTGAGAGGTAACGGGGCTGCCTGTTGTCATCACCTGACCAGTGCCTCTGCTTATGGATCAACCAAGATCCTATGAGGGCAACAGGGCGCAAAAGCCCAATTTTTTCCCATCAGCTGAGGGAGATAAGCCCCATTTTAGGCGCCTGACTCCACATGGGCTATGTTAACAGTAGCTATTCTCTTACATTCAGAAAATCCTGTCTCCACAGAGGAAAGGGTTGAGGTTTGCAACATAGAAGTCACAGTAAATACTTTGACCAATGTGATCTATTTTTTTCATGCTCAGATATAAAACACAATTAAAAAATCAAATCTTCTAATTACTAAGGAAACAGTAATTTCCTGCAGGCATTCCCTTAATAAATTCTTAGGAAAATCAGTTTTCTCCTCAGCTATAGCTGGATAATCATCATATGTCGGTTAATATATTTCTGGTTTCCCTCCTGCATATTTTCTTAGAGAAAATATTATGATCCTTCATATTCTCTCAGTATAAAAACCATTCCTATCACTGGATGAGCTCAAATTGCCAGCACTCAGGAAGAAAGGAATGCAAATGAAGAATACCAATTAACCCCTTTACAATTAAAAATATCTCTCTCTATTATATCACCCATTAGTGATAGTCTAGTTAATGGTCTGTCGACATTTCCATTAGACCTTTTCCCCCTGCTCCCCACACAGAACTAAATCCTGGCTAATCACCTTGAATATACCTCTATGGATTTACACAATACATAGACACGTTTCCAATGAGGAAAAATATAGATTTCTCTGTTATCTTGAGCCATTAGATTCTCCAAAGTACCTGTTTTCTAATGCATCATGCTAAATACTCTGTACTCCAAATACACTGAATGATTTTGCAGGATTTTTTTTCCCACTGTTACAAATACTTCATGTACAAAAAGCTCAAAGTGATTGCACAGACCGGTCCTAAATATACACCATGGAAATTGTGGACTGAAACTCAGTTCACAGTGGACTACTTTTGCCCAATATACTTCACATTCTACCATGCTTTTTTTACATTAGATATGAGACAGTGTGTTACATTTGGTGCCACACACTGTAATACCTAGAAATGACAGGGTGAATTAAGGACAAAGCTTCAGCCTTAATAGCTTAAGATCCCCTGGAATCCTTATGGTCAAACCACATTCTCCACACTTCTGTAATGTATTTTCGTGTGTGTGTGTCAAACTAATTACAAATGTATCACATTCATATATACTGCATTTGTTAGTCCTTTCAACTCTCAAAATACACTGAAGCATTTTATAATGTGCCCGTGATCAACTATATTCAGTTCAAGAGCTGGCATACTGGGGACAATAAGAACTCTGTGTCTGATAGGCAGATGGAAGAAGGGAGAGGTATCCAGCGTGAACCCCAAGCTAGTGTTTAACCTTTGTTTTCACATGAGATTGCTCAGTAAATTTATGATGGTATTGTTTGGTGTCTATATGCATCTTGGCACTATTTTTAGTCATGAGCTTGCACACAGCAATTCAGCTCTGCCAGATTTTCCTGGCTTGTTTTTAATCCCCAAATAGAGAATCCATAGCTCTGATGAAAACTAATTAAATACCTCTTGTACACAGACTACCCTTCAGAAACAAAACCTGCACTCTTGCTCACCACAGTTAAGTGTTTAATACAGTGTGGCTGGTTTTGTTTGGAATAACTGTTTGCAAACTCTAATTGGACTAAATGAAAATGACTCATATTTTATATATTACAGCTGATAAAATACTAGTTGGAAAAACTGTGTGTATAAGCATGCAAACCAATGCCACCACACACACAAGTGCCAAAAATGCTGCTCCGTGGCAGCCAGGGAAAGATGTCCTTCATTTTAGAGACTATTTGAATTTACAATACCCAAATTCATGAGGCTACTTAAGATGAGACCATTTGTACATATGTAACACCAATTTTGTTGAATCTATATTTAAAAATCCATTACTTGCAACATATACTGAACATTAAATTGTTTATCCTCTCAACTGGACCAAGTATTTCTAAATTAATCTCATCCAGAAAACAATCGTGCAATGGAAGTTGCAGTTCACATTTTCAGATGTAAAACTCCTGAAAAAGAATGCCTTCAGATTCCTGGAAAATGGGCCTGCCACTGCTAAAGGCCAAGCACAGAATTACATCTTTCTGTGAAAAAATTATCTGTCTGTAGAACAGCCCTGAAAGCAACTTTTTTGCCTGATCATTTTGATAATAAAAATAAATACTTTTTTTTTTTCCCAAAAATACTCAGCATTACACATAATATCAAGAATGGTGTGCTCCTCATTGGTGCAGGGTAAAAGAAAGAAAATATCAGGAATAAACTTGACTGCCTTAAGTTTATATGTTTAAGGGCCAGTTACTCTGTCATTTCTGTAAATATTTAGAAGTAAAATCCCACCAAACCATTAAAACACAGACTGGGGAAGATGGAGGGATGGGCAGAAAAATTAAAAAAGAAATTTACTTATCTTGGTGCCATCACACACAGAGCCACCAATAAACTCTGAAGGTGATTTAGACTTTTCCTCCTGGTATCAGTGTAATTTAATTTTCTGTGAGAGTGGGTGAATAAACCACAGGTGGTATAAAATAGGTAGGAATAAAAGTTTGATGCAAGTGCTGTTACCTACCCTGGTACAAAGAAATTGCAACTCCACCTTACTGGTGAGAACAAGTCCAATGGTAAGTGAATGTTAAGGGGGCACCAACCAGAACAAATGAGAAATTCCACGTGAGAAAATTTTTCAGTGAGAAATGCCCTCACTCTTTCTTTCTAAACAAAAAAAACCAAAACAAAACAAAGAAAAAAGAGAGAGAAGAAATCAGCAGAAAGAGTGTGATAGTAGGCAGAAAATGAAATGCAGGCTTAACTCAGTTTCCCCACCTTTCTTGATATTAAATTTATAAAAAGAAAGAGGAAATGAAGCTTCTGCCCTGAAGAGGAGAGGAGAGGGCTGAGAAAGCACAATTAGGAGTATTTGTTGACTTGAGAAAGAACAGACCCCATAGTAAAAGAGATCCTGTCACCTAAAGGGAATAATGAGACATTTTAAGGAATACATATTAACTCTAAATAATTAATCCTTTCTGGATTAATCCCTGGAAAGAGGATCAAAAGGAAACATTTGGAGTAAACTTGTGGCTTGCCTGAACTTATTTCAAGTTTCTAAGATCTAAAATGGAATCTTTTTTGAATGCCAGATAGTCACCACAATGAAAGAAACTACAAATCAGCTCATTTCCCCAAAATGTTTTGGCTTCCATGAATCAAAATTTTCTGATCGAAAAAGCATTTAATTAAAATCACAACCAGATCAAACTTAAATGAGGTACAGGAAGTCGGGAATATCTCTTGAGCATGAGGTGTCTTGGTCTTGTCTGAGGGACATCTTTCACTATCAATAAAGCAAATTACTGTGGAGCAGTGGGCAGAAGTTAAAGGCATTTCTGAGCTTTTTTTCTCAGGCGCTATTAACTATCACAGCTCAAAAATTAGATATTAAGCATACAAAAATTAAACATTCAAAATACACTCAAATCAGATGGCATTTCGTGCCTCTAGCTACAGATCAATTCTGATTCCACCTTCGGACAACTCTTTTCTGAAGGGAAATTTCCTCCTAACTTACACGTTTTGCAGGAATGTAATGATAATGCATTTTCCTTCATTATCAGAATTCTATATTACTACTATTTCAAGGCCTTCTAGTGGCAAAAGCTTGAACAGAAGCTTTTTCTGCCAGTAACAATGAAATAAAGAAGGGGGGGAAAAAGAAAAATTGCTTCTACTCTAACCCAAGAATGTGACTGTGGCATATCTCCAAAAATGTTCCAACACATAGGTGTCCTACATTCCAGTTACTCAAACTGTAACATGCAGTCACAATCAGCTATGCAAACAAAGTGGCAGCAGGCACTAAATTTGCCTTTGTCTGAGTATCTTTGCCCAACCCAAGCTGACCTTAGTGTTGAGCAGACCTAATGCCTCCCTGTTCTTCTCACTGCATCCCTGTCCTCTGTGACTTGCACAAATTTGCCCCTTCAGCATACCACACAGAAATATTCAATAGAATTTTTATTCCTGCTCTCCAGATTGTTTAAAGCAATGCTAAGTAAATAGCACAAAATGAGCCATGTTTCATATTCACCTTGGCAATTCAGAATTGGCATATTCAGTATTGGCAATTTTCAGCAAATTTCAGCAACAAAAAGGAGAGAGGTCCATATAAAAGAAGAGAAAGAGGTCCACTGAGTTCCACAGCTCCAACTTGTTTTTGTGGAAAAATACACAAGCTAAGAAAGCTTCAAGGAAAGTCTTCACATCTATGCAATCTCATGCTCATTGTACACTGAGCTTTGATTTTTGTATTTGTCACAAACATGCATTATCCATGAACACCAAATTGTCCCAGGCTAATATCTGGGAGGAAATAAAAAGGAGGCAGCTTATGATGTTGTGTCAGCTCTACTCACACACAGCTCAAAATGGGCACATCCAAGAAAAAAAAGCACAAGCATGAGTCTCCTCTTTCCTTTATCCACACACTTCTCTAAGCTGAAGTGCATTAGCAATCTCAGAAAGCTAATTCCTAATCTTTAGTAAAAAAGGCCTTGAAGCTTTTCATTTCCATAATTTAAACAAATCTGAGGACTCTTCTCTGGTAGGATTTTTTTCCCCCTTAATCATTCCAATGACTCATAAATAGGATACAGAACTGTAAAAGGTGATGTGAACTCTGCCAGAATAGGCACTCCAGAATGAAGTAGCATTACTGCTTCTTATTTTGTGCTTCTCATTATTCATCTGTTTCATGTTTCTTCATTGCCAAGATAGTCTAACATTTCTGGTGCTTCATATTTCATTGAGGTTTAATTGCAAACAGCTTCAAGGAGAAAGAAAGGCAATAAAGACAGACATGGGCTAAGGGATTTTGGCTTAAAGAGTAAATGTTGTCAGTGCACAATTTAAGATAAATTAACTGGGAGGGTGACACAAAGAATTGAAAACAGACCTGACTGTAGGGATACATGGAACAGACAGACTGACTTTCACATTAAATAGGATAGAGTCACTGAATAAATCTCCATCTGCTAAAGTGGAAGGGTTTTACAAATATAGATGAGAGTGTAAGAGGGTTCCTCAACAATGGTCTCGACAAATAAAGGAAGGAACACAGTAAAAAACTCTGCATCTAAATTAAACTTGAGCAGTGGGCATTATCTGGAAGCTCCATTATTCATACAGAAATTCTAACAGCCAACTCAAGAAAGCCCCTTTTTTGCTACCACTGGTCAGTATGAGGTACTCAAATACTACTCTCAGCCTCTTACCAAGCAGTGCATGGGATGAGATACAGACAGCGGTGTTTGAGGTGAAGTTAATGCCCCATAAGCACAGGAAGCAGTCTGCAGTCTAACCGAACTGGCCCAAATCAGCTCGTATGGATCATTATAGCACTGGCTTACTGAAGAGCACAGAAATTCCTTCCCTGATATGGATTTCCCAGTAAGCTTGCCTCTCTCTGAACAATAAGGTACAATTTGGACATCCAATAGAACCTATTAAACTCCCTTATAGGCATACAGGCTTATGAAAATCATCCTGCAAGTATCCTGCTAGAGATGTGACATGTCACTTTTCACTCCAGCACAAAGCAAAGAGTTTTCTATTATGTGCAAAATCCTGGTAGCCATATCTCAAGGGATTTTTGTTTCTGATCAGCCTGACCACCTTGCTCAGGTCTCAGAAAGACCCAATCACTGCCTTAACTGCATATTCCATATGGAGTAGCACTGTGTATATTGGAGTACAACTCTGTATGTGCCCCTCCATGGCTGATCTTCTGGGAAACCTCTTGAGTTTCTCCTTCATGTACACAATAAACCAAAATCTCAGGAAGAGTGGGACATTCCTAGCAATGACCAATTTCCTGGAGATTTCTCATCCTTACTGTGGAACAGATTACAGAGTCTTAGAAGAAGAGGAAGGTGAGGAGGGAGCTGTGTCTGCTGGACTCAGATTTTGGTCAGGTTTCTTGTGAGAGGCTGTGTAGGAAGAACAAAATCAAGGAATCTCTGACAGCAAAAAAGATGAGGTTGCTGAACATGGTGCTACGCCTTGTACAAACATTCACAGTAGGATGATAACTGCTAACATTAGGACTACAATAAATCCTACGGGAGTTGATCTACTCTGTGTTTGTCTCACCAAGAACCTGCATTTAGTGGATTCAAGAAAGGCCCTTCAGAACTGCAACTTGCCACTGCAGAAACAAGACCTTAGCTGTGGGACAAAATTTCCCCAAATCACTCTCTTCAACCAATGGGGTTTAGATTCCTTAGACAAACAGGATTTTATTGTTTGGAGTAGGGTTGTTCAGCGTGCATCTAGTCTAACTATCTGTGGAACTTCAAGTATATGCAGCACAGTTTCCCTAACCTGGGATAACATCTGCAATGACAGCTTTTGTTTAAGTCATCTTCTGTTGTCTCAGCAGCAGAACCCAGTATTTTCCATTTCATTTTTATATATTCAGGAATTGTACATGGCTTCTGCAGCTGCAGTTTTTGAGTAACCAGAATAAATCAAGATGTTTGGTGGCTGAATTAATTTACAAATATTAAACACTACCAATATTTGAACAGACAAAATATTTTGTGTCTATTCATCTATAACTCTGCTATTCATTAATATTTCAAACATTATTTAAGTTTTCTATAGGTCAGATATTTGACTTTGTACCAGGTGTTTCTGTCAGTCAGGTGCCAGACACAAACTTAGACTGAACATTTATTCATTTATTGGGCAATAGCATCTGTGACTACAGAACAGTGCTGCTATGTGAGACAACTGCTATAAGTTAAGAACTAAGAGCAAGTGAAAACTCTGTGCTTATTTAAAAGTTATTTCAAAACTGAACTATTTTAAATAACCCCTTATCTACTTGAAGCATAAATCTAAAGCTGTTAGATGGGCCTATTTCTTTCCTAATATTTTCTCAGATTGGTGAATCATCCCTGCACTGAAGAACAGGAATCAGATCTTGCATGTCTTCACACAGATTTAGAAATTTTACAATAAACCTTAATCCGTTTTTCACTCTCCAAATCTTCCTTCAGAGCATCTGGCATTACTTTAATATATAACTGCTCTAAAAATATCGTGCTGTAGGCAGCAACTTTGACAGTGAGGACCTGATGGAACGCCACCAGTCCAGCCCCCACCACGTCTCATTTCTGCTCATGCCTTTGCTCCCTACAGCAACGAGAGTAAGGTAGATGGAGCTGCACCCACCCACAGCCTTCCCTAGATACACAGGGACTTGCCAAAATGGTATTTACAGTCTCATATGCCACAAAAGTTCATAGCATTCCTGGGCAAATGGGCCAAGAGATGAAGGCTGTAAAAAGGCCTGAAAGGGACTTCACAGGGAGACACATAACAGTAATACATGGCAATTTTAATTTACACCATGGAGTTTTCTTACCACATTTTGAATCTCAAACACCAGCAGTTTGGTTCTTCAAATTCAATTATTAGTCTCAAGACAGGAAAGAGTGACAAGTTTCTGATGGTACCAAGGTAACCCTGAAAGCAAGTCCAGGCTAGGAACACACAAAAACCAGCTCAACTTCATCTCCAAACAGAGACAGAGAAAAGAAAAAAAGAAACAGACCTGATTGGAGTGAACTGTAACCTCTTCAGCTTTCTCACATAACTGAGAGAAACCCAAACATGCCCATTTCCATCAAGGGTCTTTTGAACCAAGATGGTAGAAAGAAAACAGCAGGCTCCATTTAGGCACTATCCACATCACTGGATACCTGATGGACACATTTTCCAAAGTTGCATTATCAGTGGCACTAATTGATGCTACCCTAGTCTTCAAGCACTGTCTTCAAATATGTGTCCGGACTATTAAAACTAGAAAGTACAGCAAATATTAAAAGCAAATTTTTCCACCACTGCAGGAGGGTGTCAATGCAGTGACAATACAATGGTTGCTCTTTTATGTGTCAGATGAAAAATGCTGAATACCTGCAGGAAATTTCTTAGATTGCTCCAGGAATTGGCTGGGCTTCTGTAGAAGAATTGGATTTTCATATATCTCCACCATACTTTTCAGTTGTTGGTAGTACCTGCTTATCTACACACAAGCTTTCCTGAACTACTGCTCATTTTTCACAACAGGATTCCAGGCAACAAGGACATCATCACTACAGACAAAATTTAAAGATTTTCAGTATCAGCAAAATTTCATACAACAGCAGCGTTATCAGGAAAAGCTGAGACATGTTCAAAAGATTGCTAATAATATTCCTGTCCATGGGCAGAGCTTCAAAAAAACCAAACAGCCCTGCCAGACTTCAGGTTAGGACATCTGGCAAAAACCTGACCTTGTGTCTTTGATTTGGGGCTAGAACCAATCAGCACTAAAATTCCTTAATCACATTTTTGTTCAACTTTGATCTACTGAAAAATATGCAAAGCAACTTCAAATTTACCAGTGCAAAAGCAAAAGAGAAGTGACTCTGGCTAACAAACAAAGGACTACAGCTAAGAGTATTTAAGACACATATGTATAGCTGAATATTTTATTTTTATTTCAAATGCCAATATTCAGCCATCTGGCTTTCCTAGAGTCTTTTCATTTGTGGCTCTTTTTTTAATAGCCAATTTCAGTAGCAAGGCATTAAAAATATAAAAGAAAAGAAAACCAAGTTCTTTAGTGTGAACCACTGCAGGCTACCAATCACCACTCTATTGTTACATCAACATGAAACATAATATCAAGAAACTGTCTATTTTCTAAAACAGTCTTTTATTATCTAAAATATTCATTCCCTCTATATCCTGCTATGTGTTAGTCTTAATGGCCATATGGCTGGTCATTTATAATTAACAGCTTTTATCTAAATAAATACAGTGCTTTGAATATTTAAAAGATTTGTTCATTAAGAACCCTCAACAAAAGGTGAAAAAGGCTCTTTACACAAAAAAGAATGGAAGGATATAAACTCCATGAGGTGCCTGCAGGCAGGAAGCAGCACCTCGGGGGTGGTACTGACCACGTGCACTGAACAAGCACCACATGCCTGCACAGAAACTTCAGTGTAAAGCAGATAAAGCACCAAATGAATTAATAGAAGTTCTGGAGGCCAAAAAAACCCACCTATACACAGCTTTTATATACAGAGCAGAGGGTCTGAAGGCCTGAATTAGCCTTGGAGACACCTGCACCAGAACTTTCCTCCACAGCACAGCACTGAGAGACCTCTGTTTTTACCTGACTTTACAATCTAAGCATGTGTTTTCTGGTTTTGCTATAAAAAGTGTGAAAGGCAAAGAATTACATTAATTCCTCCATTCTTCTCGTCCTGGCATAGCATTGTGGCTGTTTCCAGTGGGACAGTGCATGTTAGCTCTGCCTCATCATGGCGGGGGCTCTCAGTTTTTTCAATCCATACTGCCACAATGTTTTGTGCTGTACTAACAACCAAATTCTTGTTAGACTTCCACATCCACTCATTATTTCCTTGCCTTGTTTATATAAATTACCATGGCTTGCTATTTGTCAGGATTCATATCTGTGAATTTAATGGAACTGCATTTCTCAAAATCACCCACACTGTCAACAGCTCTAATTTGTTTATGTCAAATCAGTTTCCACCCCCCCTCTCCCCATTTACCCTTCTGTTTCATACCATTTATATTAGCTTGTCAGCTGGGGTTTTATTTATTTATTTGCTTTAGAAGGTTTGCTTCTGTGAAACCCTGATGGCAGAAGAACCACACAACGCAAGGGACAAGAAATAAGATATAAATGCTTTCAAAACCAAGCTTTTACCTCCAATTCAGTTCTGGTCAAGTTAAAAAGAAGTTTTTTGCATTTTCTAGAAAGCAGATATGAGATGGTTTGGGAATTTTTTCTGTGTTTGTGCTTTTTTAAAATTATTGGTATCATTGTTTAGATAATTTAGCTCTGCAGATTGCCCTTTCTGACCCCTTTACTAGCCAACACTGTAGAAAATGAGTAAGAAACATTAAGTGAAAGTTTAGACACTTAAAGATTTAATAAACTCTTTCAAACACCAGCATTGTAATAACAGAGAAGTCTTGGAAGGCACCTGATCTCTCACAGCAATTTAAGCACTAGGACTGCACCTTTTCTCTCAGAAAGGTACCATGTGAGAGGGCAAAGAAAACAGAAATATTCTTTCAGTAGATAGTTCCATATAGAGCTTTGCAATGAGGTTACCACTAAGATATTAAAGCATGTAAAAATTTTGATATGTACTGAGAAGAAATTAAAAATACTAGTGTGGTGTTACATACAGAGCCTGCATGGTGTTTGGTGCTGCAGAAACCCAAAGTCACAGTTGACCTTGATTGTTTAGAAAGGACCAAAGTCATCTGCAACATAGCAAGACAAAACTCACTGCATGAAAAACTAGATGAATACGCAAAAAGCATTTATTTTTGTTCAGATTTAACATGAGTTTCTGCAAATATCTAAGGTCTTGATGTTTCAGAAGAGGTTGGGATGCAAGCAAAGAACTCCAGTATTTTGCTCAGCTGGATCCTTGATCCTTAAAAACCAAATCATTGACCCAGAAGGTGTTCTGGTGGTTGTGCAGTGTTCAGTATTTCCATGGGGAAAATCCGTCCAAGTCAAGCCATGCTTTTGAAGGGGCTTGGTCCATCACACCTCCTCCTACTGCATGGAGCAGCACAAGCTGCAGCACTCCTGTGCTGTGGCCTTGCCCCATCTCCAGCCTGCACAACAATGTGCTGGCAGCACTCTGTGACAAAGCCACAGAGCATCTGGGCTCTGCAGGCAGCCACAAAAACCTGCTTTCTCCTCTCCACCCATTTTAGTGCTGCACCAGTTTAATCAAGCAGTAAGCCACTTCTGTCAGGGCTCTTAGCAGCAGCCTGGCACAGCACCTCATTTACTGGCCAATCTGCTTTTTAGACCTTTAACAATAGCTCAGCATTGTGAATGCTCAGCCCATCATAGATAGCTATTGTGGAGTTTCTGATTTCCATTTTATTTTGAGTACTAACTTTTTCCAGTTGTGGCATGATTTACATGCTGGCAAAGCCTGAAAAAAAATATTAATAGGAAGTATTTCTGGATGTTCTGGCAGAGCTGTGTTTAAAAAGGGAACAGAGGTTCTATATTTCAGTTATTATGCTGAAAACAACAAACTCCCTTTATTTCTGTTTAAACATTTACTGGAATCTGCATATTTTTACTTTCTGTAAATTTTATCCTAAAACAAACCCCTTAGACTTCACAGCAACAATATTTGTGCAACTGTTGTGTCAAATACCAAAAGAAGTTGCTATTTTAGGAGTTCATAGATCTATTTTCAGCATGAAAAAATAAAAATGCCTTGGACTAAATTTAGCTCTCAAGATTTCAGCATTTATGTAGGGACAGGGACTTTGAAATTCTGGAACATCCGAAGTCAGCATCCTGACTTTCCAGAGTACAGAAGGACAGGGTTTATGCTCATATTCACTAAGTTGAAACAAACCTGCCATAATGATAACAAATATGTAGGATCAACAACATGCCTTCAGCTGCACATAAGGACAACATGCACTAATTTTACAAACAATTTGAAAATAATTTAAGCTCTGAATTAGAAATATTCTGAGTACCTCAACAAGAGTTGCAATCATCATTACTCTCCTTGCAGCACACTGAGATGGGACTGATCCCATCTGCTCAGTCAATGAAGCCAGAAATCAAAGTGGAAATGATGTAAAACCTGAACTGATTTTTTTCTGCGTGTGTCAAGGATCCAAACTTTGGGACAAAACCCTGAGTGGTTCTTGATCTTAAAATCTTCTTTAATAAAGTTATAGCTAAGATTTGAAAACCTGCATGAGCAATTCAGCTAGACATTGATATTATCACTTTAAAAGATTCCTTTTACTACATGATTCACTACAAAATAAACCTAGAAAAGCTGTGTCATCCACTGCCCTGCTCCAAGTCAAGAGAGAGATATATAATCCAACCCACACAGGTGCTATTAACCTATCAAAGGCTTCCAGTGGTGGAAAACAGACCATTTTCTTGTGAAACCTTTTCCAGCCTGAAAATGCAGCTCACAACCCCTTACTCTGCTCTCAGTGGGAGACAGAGAATATCAGTTCACCTTCCTGTTCACAACAAACTTTCACACACTCTAAATTAATCATCTCAGTCTCTTCATGGCATGTGTTATCTAAGAAAACAAAGATAAAGCAGAGAGCTCCAGGTTTTGCCTATATCTTTCTCAAAACATGACTCCTAAAAGAGAACCCTTAGGTCTGTCATAATGTCTTAGGATGAGTCTATTCATTCACCCAAGTGCAATTTCATTGCTTTTTTCAAGCAGCAGCATGGTACTGAAGCTTTATGTTCAGTTTGTGGTCTTCTAGCACAAGTATTTTCAGTGGTACTGCTGCCTACCCACTTTTTCCTCATTTTATATTTGATGATTAATCTGCCTTTTCCTTCTTACACACAGCATCACCTGGGTGAACTTGGGTGAATCTGGAGGATGTGTCATCATTACTCACTAGTTCCGTGTAAGTGTTGTGTGGGAAGTTGCCATTCTTGTAAATAGGTCTTTTATACAAATAGCCTACCTTCTGTCAGGAGCCAGTGCTCCAGACAGCAAATAAAAGCAATAGTAGCTGTTGCCACAGTATCTTTACTACTAATTCACTTTAGCCTTAGTAATGACTTTTCCTTTGTTATCACTGTTCAATTAATATTAAGCACCAATTAAGCTTCCGTTCTTCACCAACAGAACCCTGAGCAGATGGTAAGGACACATCACACTGGTAAGGCCAGAGCTGGCAGTTCTAAGACTACAAACCATCTCCTGGGATAATCACTTAAAAGGAAATACTGCATTCATTTTCTGTCACTTCTGTTCATCAGAGGGACGTAACCCTGGGTGTACATTGTTCAAACTGAGACAAAATCCCTTTGGAGTCAATCAATTATATTTGTGTATATAAAAAGACTAGTTAAGTCAACAAACGGGCATCCATGCAGAAGCCTCAAACATAAGAACTTTTATTTTTCCACCGGGCAAGACCCAGAAGCATTATACAAGACTTCCAAGAGAAAAAAAACTTGCCTCATTCACACTGCCTTGATACTACCTTGATACTGCTGCAGTGGAGTTCTGAAGACCATAAACTGCAAGGGAGTGAAAGTAACAGGCCAGAGATGAGGGCTCAAACCTTGGCCTGAAAACATTCCCCTTTCAACCCATGAAAGGTCTTTCAGGACAGAAATTCAAAAGGGACTGGAAATGATGCTTCACTCACTTCTGCCAGTTATAGACCTTGGCTGACTTTAACCAAGAAAAGACATGGGCACAACATCAGCCACTTTCAGCCAAAGATCTAAAGCAGTGTGGCTTCCTCCTCTCCTCCTCCCTCACCAAATACAGAAGAACAATTCACTGCTCTGGAATTGGATTTTGATCTCAAGAAAATTGATGGTGACACAGGTGAAACTGAAATTTGACGGCTTCATTGTGCCTTTTTAAAAAGAAGACACCTGGAGGTATCTCCAACACATTCAAATGAGGGAATGAGATTTAGAGCACTCCAAACAGAATAGGCAAGAATGCCTTTCACACTTGACTGTAGTTACTGAGTTTTACTCCTTGCAGCATCATAGCAGATTTGGAAAGACCCAATATATTACATTTCCCATGATGTTGTTAGCTTACATGAAGTCAAAATAGGACCATAAAACAGGATGATCTGGCTCTTCGTAGTGGAGAAAAAACAGTAGAGGTAGAAAAATTTTTTTGTTGCCTGTAATATGGAACTTCAATTGGCAGTGACCAACTGAAGGTATGTAGCACAGCTGGCAGACAACATTTCTGTCCAACAGCCCATTCTGGCTACATATCCCTGTACCTGCAGTTAAGACTGCTTCTTAATTGTGTATGAATTTTTTTGTTTTACAAGAACATGTTCACACAAAATAGCCAAGTTCATTTCTAGTCTCACAAACACCACCAGAACAGCAGTCTGGTTTTTGGTTATCTTGCGGCTCTGTGAGCTTTTGTAACTAGATTTACAATCATGGTTTAGATTCAAACACCCTCCACCATTATGCCAGGAACTCTACTTGTTTGTGGTGTACAATCATTGAGAAGGAGGGCTTTTCAAACACTCTAACAGAAAAGAAATTAGGGCAGAACAGTACTTTTGTGTATTTACCTTTTAAAGTAAAAAGAACTTGTAAATAGCAACAAGTTGTATAATTTGAAATACTATTTCTTCTTCCTTTAGCAGACAAAGCAGTGGCCTGAAACATCTAAGAGTTACATCTTGGTTCCAGCCAAGACCGTTGCTTACACTCACTAAATGCATGCAATGTACTCCATTAGGCAATTGCTTGCCCATCAGTGTACAGTCTGACACAGGGCCCCTTGAAAACATTATATTTGATAACCATCATTAGGATTGATTAAACTGCCTCAGATAAGAGTATCTGCTTCCATCAGGTTAGTCAGTTGTGCTAACACCATGTGGCAGTACTTACTAAGCAGATGAATTTGTGAAAAGTTCTACGGATATTTTGAGGATATAATAGCTATTTCATTTTGACTTGAGAGCAGCACACTTCTCTCTCAACTGCTGAGAAGCATAGATGTATAAATACATTAAAGCCAACAATTTCTATCTCCCTGTTCTATTTAAAACATGCCTAATTAAGGCATTTTTAATTCCACAAATTACTGCAAAGTGACTGACCTAGAGGTTGCTCTGAACCTCACAGATGAAAGACTCTACTGGAAATTCTTCTCAGCAGTTGTTTTCCAAGTTCAGTTTATTTGAAAATCTTTTTAAAAATACTATGTTTTCCTTTTTTAATTTTTTTTTTTTTGGATTGTTATTGCTAAATGAAACTTCTTTAGTTGGCCAGAATGAGAAAACATTTTACTATCTCACAATGAGTCAGTTCCTGAAAGCTGATTAGCTTCTACTTCATAATGGCTCTAAAGCATTCAGTTATCAGCAGTGACTCCCAAATAATCATGCTGGACACTTACAACGAAGCAAAATTTACTTTAAAGCAAACAATTGCAAATGCAGCATGCTTTGGATTTCCTAATGTCAGTTTAAGTATTATTGCCTATTAGGAACAACAACAGCACAGCTGAAGCGGTTAATAGAAATGAGCACAAGTCACAGTTTTAATTGCAGCCTTAGAGCCATATTCATTAGAGATGAACACATTCCCTCCACGTTGCAACCAAAATGCCTGCAATACATGATTTCAAAAGCACTGCACATCTGCTCAGAATGTGACTCCTGTCTTCCCACACCTACCTGATGTCTCTGATGGGGACAGGAATGCTTCTCCCCTAAACTTACCAGCTGTATAATATAGAACAGTGAACACCTTAAAAAAATGACACCTTGATATGTCATTAAACAAGGCTTTAGAACAAGGTGTAATTTTAAGTAATGTACATAGATACATGGAAATGTACTGACTTGATATTCTTGCTATATCTCTCCCATTGTAAGAAATTGTATTCCGGTGCCGGATTTAAGAAAATTACACCTGTCACACAAAAACTGTCTCAAACTCTTAATACTACCCCTTGGAAATACAAGAAGACACTACATGATATTATTTCCTGCACTGTTAGAGGTCAGCTAGTAGCTGGATGACTCACAGGAGTCATTTATATCTCTGGAGGAAAACCAGTGCTTGTAGAGCTCCTAACGCCACCCTGTTAATGCCAGTTCATGTGGCCTTCAAGGCTACAACACCTTGTAGTTTTCCTTAGGAGTCCCAAAGCAGAGTTTGGGAACTGCAGCTGGGAACAGAGAGGTTAACTGGGCAGCAAAACCCCAGGGAAGGCTGTATAAGCTTGAAAAGGATCCAGTAAAGAATCAGAGTGAATGAAGTGGGAAATGAGCATTTGGCTGTTTTGAAACTAAGTATATCAGTCCATGACATCTGTCTAACAAGAGAAATGTTAAAAAATGCAGATCTGGAATGCTACACTTCTTTCTTTGAGCTGCTAAGTGTCCATAAACAAATCCCAACCTTCCAGTCACTAAAATTTAGGGAAGATCACTCACAATGGATGCAGGGAAAATACCATTCTCTTCAAAAAGCAGAGATCAAACTCTGAGGATGCCAATCCACAGGCAGAGAAAAAGATTGAAAGTAGCACATGGCAGAGAGATTAATTCCATCCCTCCAGGTTTTAAAAAACCAGGATGAAAATCAGTGTCCAAGAGATTCTTGAGCTTCATTTCACCATTTATCACCACTCAACAGGAAATCAAGTTTTTCAAACAATCAGGGAGCTACAAGAGAGCCCAACATAAAACAGTCCAACAGGTATGTTGTTTGAGAGGAAGTATTATACAAAGGAAAAAAACCCAATTGAACACTGCAAGGCTTTTAAAATAAATATACATAATCATAGAATCATTCAAGTTGGGAGAGACTCATAAGATCATCATATACAGCCATTAGTCTGGCACTGCCAAGCCCACAAATAAACCATGTCCTCGGGTGCCACATCTACATATGTTTTAAGCACTTGCAGGATGCTGTTTCCAATACTTGACAACCCTTTCCATGAAATTTTTTTTCTAGTATCAATTCTAAACCATCCCTGGTGCAACAATATAATTGTACAGCATATTCCACACTTGAACTCTGAAAAAAGAGTTCCTCTTGATGATTGATTTTTAATTTTCTACCAAAAGAAATGGGTAGATATCTTGTTAGGGTCAGTACAGTCTGATGAATCCATATATTAACAATTACAGTACATTACATTAGCATGTCAACCAGATAAAGTATATTTTAAGGTTAATAGAGTATGGTTTGTCATTTATTAATTAGATGGCATGCTGAATATTTTTATTTCTTCAGAATGAACTCTGCTTTTCTCATTTGAAACTCAATACAAATACGAAAGGAGAATAAAAACTGCAGAAGAATTATGCAACATATGCTGAAATTAAATCTGGCTGCACTACCAAAACATTTCAGTGACATGCAATTTACTGGAGACAACAACTGCCAATTTTACCTAGTGAAAATAATCCTCTTCCTGTTCCTGCATCAGCTGACAGCTGTATTGGCTTCTCAGCTCCTGCCCATGACTTGCCTTTGGCTCCAACCTCATCAACCTTTAAATGGTAGTCTCTGAGGAAATGAAGATGTTTTCAGTTCTGAGCTCCAGCTCTTCATCTACATTTATCCATAATGCATCTCAACCTGAACTGCTGAACAAGGGAATTATGCCAACAGTAATGTCACCATGCGCAAAATGGCAGAAACAGCCTTCAGCCCAACAGCCAAACCTTGCTCTCTTTGCCAGTCTGGGTCCCAACAGCAAACACATACACATACACCACAACAACAACAACAACAACAACAAAAGGAAAAAAGTTTAAAAACCCACCGTAAACTAACATGGTGATTTTTCTTTCCATGTCACATGCCATACCTTAAGAGCACTAATCTATAGATCCTCTGTGATTACATGTCATATTCTAGAAAGCCATGGAACAAGCCTGCCAACCACACTCTTTTTCTCCTGATGTTTTTCCAATAATTAACAGTGTCCAATTTACCCATACTTTATGTTAGAAAAGATTCAAGAGCAACAAGAATTGGGAAGGTTACTGGTGCTCAGCTCCAGAAAGTACATCATAGACATCAAGCTTACACAGCCATTGCATGGAAACAGCCTCCTCTGGGAAGTCAGACTTCCTTTTTTTTCACTGCAAAACTTCAGTTTCACTCCCACACAAAGCCTGCCCACCTCCTGCTAAGATATAAAGAAACCTAAGGATGTGGTCATAGTTACAAAGGTGACACAACTGAACCAAGCACAGAAGAAACCTCTCATGTTCTCATCCTTTGCAGCTTTTCACCTTCTCTTCACACTCATTTTTGATGTCGCCTCCCAACCCTGAGGCTTTGGCCTCAACATGAAGGATCAGATATTAAGTCTTTGACACAGCATGAAAAGCAGCAACAGACATTTCCAAATAGTGAAGTCAGAGAAGAGGCAAGAAAAAGGACTGCACACAGTTAGAATCTATTCTCCAAGATGCTCCTGCGTTAGCTTCCAGAGGGAGCTCTGCATCTAGGGAGAGGGGGTGGCTGGGCCCCCTGCTGCTCCCCAAATAGCTCATTTAGGCATTTCCCTCCTGCTCCCATTGAAATGTGACGCACAAATGCATGCTCACCAGCATGGCACTCTCCAGATGGCACATGTCTGCTCTAACTTTTTGTATTGGAAGAACAATTTCCTCATTAAACCTGCATGACCTACAGCATGGTGTCTTACTGTAGTCTGGATTTCTGCTCCCTTTCCATCAAAGTTTACCAGGTATTTCAGCCAGAAACCTCTACCGTGTTTTTCTTTTTTTTTAATAAAATGTAGTAACACATAGCAATACAGTCTATGAGAAATACTGGAAAGAAGGGTAGGGCATCAGAAGGAGAAAAACAGACAGTAAAAATGGTGTTTACAATGGGTAATTCACAGACCTGAGGCAAGGGACACACAGCATGATGTTCACAACTACTGAAAAAGAAGCAATCTTTTCACTACGCATCTCCATAAAGGCCTCGGGTCAATATGATAAATACAGGATTAGAAGCAGTTTGTTTAAGTGCTTAGCTGAATTAGAGCAAAGGAACAGCTATCTTGGATTCTTCCCAGGCCAGTCACCATGAGGGATGTTATGGCAGTGCAAGATTTTGTGTTTGGAAGAGACTGGGGATGTTACCTTACAGAGACCTTCGCAGCAGGAAATCAATTTCATACCAGAAGATGTTGGCATCGTGTTCTTCTACTATGTTATTTCTAAGAATGTCAAACCCCTAATTCTAGTCCAAACTCACATTAAAGCTCGATTATCTAGCTTCATTTACATGGTGAAAGAAATTCTCTTTGTAGTCAATAGTCTACCCATCAGAATAAGAGATAAGGGGAAAAAAAAAAAAAAAAGGTAGACGTAACCTACTCCCTCTCACAAGTTTTGGAGGGTTTTACAAGGAAAACAAAGAAATTGCAACCGCCATAGTTAAAACCAGCAGAGATGCTCATTCTCAACAGCTCCTGATGCCTTATGCTGGGGTCCCCTGCTGTAAGCCACTGCTGTCCCTGAGATGCAAGACTCTGGGCAGCCCCCAATATCCTGGTTTCCATCACACCCTTCAGCCTCCGTCTCCTGCCCACTCCAGGTCTGCTGTTTGCTCCTCTCGAGACATACTGAACACCAGAGGGAATAGCGAGATGCTCTGGGCTAAAGGTAGTCGGCAGAGCAGCACTGGAAAAAAAGACCATAATATAATAATGTTGACACTGGAAAGGTTGTACCTGCACAAAAGGCTTTCTTGTGAAAGAGGGTGGAATCTTTTCCAATTAAAAAAATGATAGTGTCTAAACTGACTCTTTGATCCTAAAACCTACTAAAAACCACAGTCCAAAATGAGTTAGAGTCTGGGCCAGCAAAAGCATATCCTTGTAAGGCAGGAACTGTTCTCACATGTTTCAGCAGCCCTTTTGTTAGAAGGTAGAAATGAGAGGAGACACAGACTTCTTGTTTATCACAGCACGAGAAGAGACCTGGTTTATACCTTTTACAGCTTAGCTGTCATTGTAGGACATGAAAAAATTAACGACTCTAGATACTTTTTTAGAAGGCAAAAACATTAGAAGGTTTTATTGTCTAATTCTTACTACCTTTTACAAGGTGTTCTGATACAGACTTAACATGATTGGTGAACAGAAACGGCATCTCTCTAATCCCATTAGTTAAACTAGAGAAACAGAGCTGGAAAGGTAAACATCACCTAGAGAAAATTGTTTTGAAAATGAATCAGTTGTTTACCATGATTGTTTTGAGAAGCTTACTTCAGACGTTTTTCCCTTGGGAAAAGGTTAGCAGCTGCTAGCAAGCTAAAATCTCTCAGACTCAGAAATATCAGTCCCACAGCTCAGCCATCCTGACTCCAGCTACTCACTGACTCCGGCTGCAGCGAGCTCCTGCTGTAGGTTTCCCTTGTGCTGAGCTCCGTCTCAGCATGGATGGGTCTGTTCCTGCCTGGAGCCTGGGCTGGGGAGGGTTTGGGTGGCTGCAGTGTGGAGCACAGATGGTGGCATGGCTGCTGTCCTTTGTGGCCCTGTAAGGGTTGTCTGTTCACAAGCAGGGCCACATCCAGCATGAGCTCCCACTGAGAAGTAAAAAGCACATGGAGGAATTGGGGAGACAAAGTTTGTGGAGCCATTGTGACTCATATTAAACTAAAGCAGGCTGAAAGAAATGTGGAAGCTTTGGAGTATGTAGACCATCCCTCCCAGTTCAATGTCCCTGCCTGTCATTGTTACACACACACACACACACACTCTGGTGGGCAGGCATGAACTGTTTATTAAAAGATCTGACTCTATAGTATTTCTGCAAAGGCCAGGGACTGGGGCAGAAGGTTGACACCTCTCCCCATCCCATTGGTCAAGACAGCTGTCCATATCTCTGAGACGAAGAATGTAAACTACCTAAGCTAAGGAAAACATTGCTTCTATTTATAACACCCGTGTGTGAGAAACAACCTAAGAACTATGAAACTGTGAGACATGAGAAGGCTGAAAAAATCAGGGTGACACCTGCCTCTATGGAATGAGTGATGAACAGGGTGGAAACCCAGGACTTGGAAGTGCAGGTGCTTAGCAGTGCAGAGCGGGCCCTGGGAAACAAGGAAAGCGATTGATAGAAGATACCTGAAAAACTGGGATTGCTGCAGGTGATTTGTGAGGCGTTCATTTGCGTGGGCCCGTCCGCCCTGGTCGGGCTGCACAGAGGTGCCAAGGTGCCAGGGGGCACTGGGTGGCCATGCCCTGCTCTGCGGGGGCGGCTGGGGCTCTTGGGGGGTACCCGGCCCCGAGGGCAGGTGTTGTGCATTTCTTCTGCAGTGTCAGAGCCACGTTTGTGGGGGAGCTGCGGGGCTACAGGCTGTGCCGCGGGCCGGCTGCTGCTCTGTGAGTGACTCCGAGCCTTCCTCTGCCTCCAAGGAGGAGGAATGAACAGGTGGCGAATGTCCCAAGAGGGAATGAAATTAACAATTCGCTTGTGACAGCCCCTCACTTGCTGCTGAAAATTGAGTTGCTTAATGAGTGTTATTCCACTAAGGGTTTTTTTTTCTGCTTCATTTCTTGGGACCATTTGAGGATAATCATTGACAAAAGAATGTGGGTTAGGGCTGTGCAGTTGTTTTCATGGTTCCCTCTGCTCGGTATTACAATAACTGCTCTTTTATGTATTGTTATACTTGTTTTGGTGGCATAATGGATTATTCTGACCTCCTTTTTTTGAGAACCCTACTTGCCTCTGGCTTCTCCACAGAGGTTAAAATGGAGAAGATTAGCCTTGTTTTCTGCTTCAGAGGTAACGCTATTTTCCTGCAAGCAGCTGTGGGCTGGACTGCAGAGTCAGTATTTCAATGTTTAAAAATGCAGCTTAAAGGTTTGGTAGCCATGAATGAAAGGGAACAAGGTTTTACGGAGTTTTGCCTCCTCAGGGAAACCGGAAATGTGGAGCAGAAGCAAAAGTACAAAATGTAGGGGGGTTTATGGCTCCAAAGCATGTATTAATAAGAAATTGTTGCAGAAATGATTAAGTGTAAATAACAAATGTAGCATAACAGGAAGCCCAAGAACAGTGTTTTCAATGTTATAACAAAAATAAAGCCAACAACCCCACACTCCCCCCATTATTATGGACATCAGGAATTACTGCTGATCCAAAAGGGATTTGAGCACCCTAAGATGCAATGGTCAAGACTCTCTCTTTGGGTTAAAGCCAAGTTTGGACAAGCTGACTTCCTTTCTGTTGATAAAGTGTGAGTTTCTTTGACTGTAGTTATGAAGAGTATAAATTTACTATTCCTCTAATGACCACAGCAATAGGCTTGTCAAAGCATTTGCTACATAGTAAGTTTCCTGAAGAGTTTGGATGTTCATGTAGTCAGTAACTTTCTCTTAAAATTATAGAAATGCACAGCACTTATGTGGAATGTCGTCACTGGTTATATATGTAGGAAGGCCTCTTAGAGAAAATATGATGAAAAAGAACACCCTCATGCTCCATACAGACAGAATAAATTATTTTATTAGACTTGTAATTCGTTCTCTTAAACCATAATTTTACATTTGTCAAAAGACAAAATTATCATGGGCATCTCAGTCTGTAAAATCCCTTCCTTTGCATCCTATTCAATGCTCTTGCTGTAAGGCAGGTTCTTGGAAAAAGGCTCTTTTGTGAAAGGGTCTTGGGGTGTAGCAATTTATCCCAGAAAAGTGTGAAACGGCAGTACACGTTAATGAGACATTTTGGCTCATGTCTGTCCATGCTGCTTAAAAATTGGCTGACTGGATTTTATTACTTCTGGAGACATATTGCTGCCTTGTGAGAACATTTTTTGTATTTTTTTTCTTTTTAAAATTATTTTAATACTTAAAATGTGACAAGTTTACAGCTACAAACAGTGGGATTTTCAAGTCACTGAGGGAAATATGGAACTCAGAAATGCATGCATCAGGTCTGATTTCATTTTTATAGGGAACTGAGAGTAAAAATTGTGTTTTCTTTAGAGTACTTCAGATTTTTTTTTTCAATTTCCGTTTCTTTTCCTATGAAACAAATCCAGAAACTGATAAACACTGTTTCCAATGTTGTGGTTTCAAAAAGTCTGCTTAGCCAAGACCTCTTTTGACTTTTAGGTGCGTAGAAGATTGAGCTCTGTGTGATTCATGAGTCAGGCTGTAATGGGTCTTAAAGATCTAGAACAAGTCTCCAAAAGGCTGGCATATGTGAAAATTTTTCTCTTTCATGACAGCATTCTGAACAGCATGGCTTGAAAAGAGCAGTGTGTTCTGACCTGCTCTAGTCTGTAACAGCTTAATCATACCTTCCCTCTCTGTGCTTTTCTTACAGTGATAATTTTCATTCTTTTCCTGTCTTTGACTTTTTGTTGTGGCTTGCAGCAGGAGCACTGCTCGTGCATAGTGCATCTTTGTTTTACTACAGGCCTGGTCAAAGACTTTCAGGAAATCATTTGATGCCTCTAGCTCTGTTTCCTGTTCTGCAAAAGGGTGCAAGTGCTATTGCATTGTAAAAACTTATGCAATCTACTCGTGAGAAGCCAATAGTACAGAATGCCTTTTGATTTCTAAAAACCATCATTGTGATACCACCAATCTGCTTTGTCTAGCGCAGGTCACTTGTTACTTGTATGGGTAAACATACAAGTCGATTTGAGCTCCTGAAGATTTATGTAATATCGTATTTTTTCTCAATACACATAATTGTAATTTATATCTTATGTATCTTAAAAGAAATTGAGACACTTTATTCTTTTTGTCACATAGGGGGTATTAGTAGCTGCAGCTGTTTGCTCTTACGACCTGACAATGCATTAAAAATACTCTTTTTATGATTTGGGACATAAGAAATTATTGGATTTTTTTCCCCATAACAGGAATTAATTCCATTTTTAAAGTGATTCTTTTTCTTTGTGCTTCATGCATGAATTCTGGACTTTGAGGTTGGAGGCTTTTGTAATTTTGTTTCATGAATGCAAGGAGCAGCAGGCTTGGGGTAGTATAGGTAGGGAAGCTCTCCTGAATGCCTAGTAAGAGCATTTCTTTGGTAGTGTGTGATACTGAGAGCTCTTCTCAGCCTAGTTCAGTACAACTGAAATGACTGTATTTTAGCTGCTTCCCCAGAAACCATATTTTTAGTGGTTTCTAAATTTTACCTGCTATTTCTAATGTGTTTGTTCTCATTCCATTAGTGATATTTATGTTCAATTAATTTTTTTTCCATGGTGGAGTTTATTTTAAATAATTCATTAAGTCAGCCTTGTTGGTCTTTAGCCTTCACTTGATCAAGCTGCATATATTTATTATATTTATTGCACTTTATCCTTCTTCATTGGAACTGAAGTGTGATTTTCTACACAGAGAAATATCCATGCCTTCCAGTTTCCTGACAGTGTACCCCTATCACAGCGTGAGTTTGCTGAGTTCTTTAAGAGACTGTGACTTTAGTTCAGCAGAGCTGAGCTGCATTATGCCTGTAGAGATCATCTCCTAGCTGCTTAATAAATTTATTTTATTTGGCAAGTTTTAGTTCCTGTTGTGTGTCATGTTCCACTCAAAGGGAAATTAACCCTTCACTCGTTCCTGCTGTAAATTCTAGGAAAGCTTTCTCTGGCTGTTGTGTTGGGGAAGTGGTGGCTGTGATGATGTGACGTTGTCAGTCTTGTCAGATCTGGGTCATGTGGAGCAGGGTTTCTCTGCTTGCCTGGTGGTAGTCACTGGGTTTTGCCTGTGCAGCCCAGAATCATCTCTTCCTCTGCTTGTGTGGACATTCCTGCATATTCTTGATTAATTCACAGCCTGTGTCTGCGCTCAGCCCTTGTTCAGTCTAATTATCAGTAAATCCTCTGAATCCTTGTCCCACTCTTATGCTGACAGGCAGGTTTTCAAGGGGAATAGTAGTGTTTTTGTCCCAGGGATTCCCAACATGATATTTTTCTGCATAAACATAACATTATGTTTGTGCCCCATGTAAGTTCTACCTTCCCTTTTCTCCTCTACTCCGTTTACTGCTGAATGGTTTTCAGGTCTTGTGTGCTCTCCAAGTAAAACTTCTAGAATTTTTTTAGAAGTGTCTTAGAGGCTGAAAAAAGAAGTGTGTTATTTTCATATCTGTATTTTTCCCTGTAGATATTCTCTAAGCTGTGGATTCAAGACAAAGCAGTAAGTGTGGGAATGGACCATTCAGGCAGGCACTGACATGAAAGGCAGAAATAAATGGAGGAGGAGGAAGTGCCCTACCACCTACTTTCTGCTCTAATATACCTGTTCACGTGTCCAGTGTTTGTCAGAGATTGCATCTCTTCCATAGTGAATGCCATTTTTTCTAAAGTCATATCTTCTATATTTTTTTTTTTTACTTTTGGGTTTGGTGTCTATTTTGGTTTTGTGCAATAGGACTTTTTTTAAAGCAGGCATTAGCAATTTACCTGTCAAGCAAACAGTTAAGCTTACAAAAAGACATGGGCACAATAGCTCTGCTGCATTATCCTTTCTGAGTATCATCTTCTATTCTTCTTAGGACATTTAACATCTTTTGAACCTAGTGATTTTGGAAAAGCTGCCCAAGTTACAGAGCTAAAGGAACTGTATATTTCATAGAATTTTTTAGTTCATTTATTTTCACTGCTCTGATCTTTTCAGTAACTGGAGCATAAAGAATCACACTCTACCTTAATGCATCAGAGGGAATACTTTTAATTTATCTTCAGTTTGTCGAAAGGCAGTGATGAAAAATTGAAAGCCATTACTTTTTCTAGGGAATAAATCCTCACATAATATTGTGCAGAAGTCATTTGGCGTTCAGCGAGTCAAAATATTCTTGAATGAAGGCAGAACACCCTTGACCAAGAAACTTATTTCTGGTTAAGGCATGTGTATTCCCTTTTTTTCTTGTATTTTTAAAGGTTCTTAACCAGCTTGTACTCAGAAGTCCTAATGATCACAAAGCCTGTTTGGAGACAACTGTGAATGAAATGTCACATCTACTTATGTGTAGTAACAGCAAAGTGGGATCGATAATTTTTTTCTTCCAGCTAGTGGAGTAATCCACTAGTAATCCATAATTGTAAGTAATTTTTTAAGCTGCACCTCCTTCTTTTCAGACAGCAAAAAACCAAATGAGCCACGATTGTGGAATCTTTAAGTGATTTTTAGAGATATTTAAATTTCAGGACACAGATATGTTTTAATGAAAATATCTTGGGACTTTCAAGCTATTTAAATCTTTGCCCCTTGATTGTAGTGTACATACATGTGTCGTGATAACTGTTGGAGACGTGCTTGTCTCCAACAAGCATGAAGTTTTTACAAGCCATGGCAAGAAAAGACTAGAAAACCTTCCCCAGTTTTAGTATAATCACAGCAATCCCCAGCATGGGAAATATTCATGCTGCAAGGATTTGGGATGTACTTTTCCTTGAATTTCACTGTACCCTGCTGTATTTAGGCTTTAGAGCATTTTCAGGTATGTCCCTGGTGAATGGAGGCTCCTGTCCAGATGAAACTGATCCACTGGGAGGTTCCGAATTTTGCACAACCAGTTACAATGTAAAACTGCCATTAGAGACAAGTTTTGCATAGTTTTGTACATTTGAACATCCCTGGAATTATGGAATTCACCACCAAACCTACAGTTTGGAAAATGTCACTCTTTTGATGGCTCACTCAACTCCAGGAAGTGGGAGTTAGTTGCCTAAAACCCTTTGCAGACTGTTTAGGCAGCAGAAAACTGCCTTCATCCCTCTCAGTTTTCTGCCTGGGGAATTAAGATGAGTTAAGATGTGTTTCCAGCAAGTTTTTCCTTTGAAATCCCATTATAGCCATTAAGGAGGTTGGGATTTAATCGTTAAACAGAGTATTGTCATTATGGTGTTTCTGAAGCACAGCTTGTGTGTGCTTGTCAAGCATTCGTGATCCATCCTCATGAGGAAGAATTTTGGGCACAATGATTAATGATGTGTTAGGATGAAATTGGACAGAAAGATTAAGTGTTTATAAAATAACTAAACAGTGACAATGGAAAACCTGTGACTGTTGATTAAAGGTGCTTACAAGTTCAGGGGAGCATGAAAGAGAATTAGTTGTTTAAAATATCAAGATATTTCACTGTGTGTTGGGAAGATGACTGTGGAAATGGAATCAGCCTTCTATGAACCCTTATGCAGAGACAAATATTTTTCTCTTCGTGTGTATCCTTAGTGTGTCAGCAGAAATGCTGTTGTTCTTTAGGGAAATTTTTATCCTTCCTAATTTTTTCATCTAAAATAAGCCATTTTGCAGTTTGATCCTTAGGATATAACCCTTTGTCTTTCTGCCTTTTGAGGTAGAAACAATGACAGAGTAGATTTAGCAGCAATGTATTATGATGATGTTTATCACACTACCATAATTTTTCCCTTCCATAGGTGAGAGGAAGGGTAACATATCATGGGCTTTGATATATTTTAAAAAATAGAATCAGTGCAGAGATGCCCATGCACAGAGAAACGGAGCAATTCTGCTGTGAGCTCTGTGATAGCTGAGTCAAAGTCACACAGTGATTGAGTGACTGATAGTTCAACAAAATCTTGAAATTTTACAGGGAGAGCAGACTGAAATTGATCACTCTAGAATGTTTGCAATTTAAACATTCAGGGTTTTGAATTTTTCATTTCATTCAAGGGAAAACATTTATGATTGAAAAAAATTGAAATATCCCTTCATTGTCTTCATTACTACTGTCCCAGTAGAAGGTTTATGTGTCTTTTGGGCCTCTCTGCAAATTGGTGTTTGGGCAGTTAAAACTCAAATCAGTAACTGGCAAAATCTGATTCATCTGCTCTAGTTTTTTCCTGTTTACAATTTTGCAAGGCAGCCAGAGAGTTTCATGCAGCACTGCCTATAACTGCAGAGCTCCCTTCCCTGATTGCTTTACATTCTCCCAAGGGTGATGGAAATCAGCAAAGGGAGGGCTAGGGCTCTCTGCTTGTTCCAAGGGGTGGAATCTGTGTATGGTGCAAAGCAGGGATGGGAATACAATGAGCTGTCCTCTGTCGAACTGGAACTCAAGCAAAACAAAGAGCAGCTTTAAGAGAGGATAGAAGTGGTTTCTTTAATTTCTTAGCGTGGAGGTGTCCAGATAAAAACATATGTTTCCTGACTTCCCCACCATCTGTTCTAACCTTTTGTGTACTTCTTGTGTCTGTAGGGAATAGAAGTGCTAACTTCCAATCTAGGTACCTAGCAGCTCTGCATATGGTGTCAAACTGACACCTTTCGACTTGAAACCTGGTAAGAGGAAATGAGGAGCCTTGGTGACAAATGTTCCACCCTATTATAGGGGAAATGCTTTTGTTTTCATGGCTGGGAAGCTTTCCAGGCCTTCACCACGAGCTTTTGGCAAGGTAGATAATGAGTAATTACTTACTGATTTCTTCAGTAAATTGCTGAGCTCATTAAAAAAAAAAAATATATGGTTTTGGGGATTTGAAGAAGGTGCACTTCAGTGTAACAGTTGGGACATCAGGGTATATGGCGCAACAGTGATCCTGAGAGATCTGAAACTAGGAACTAAATTTCATGGATTAGCAAAACTAATATACATGTGAAAGTTCTTTCAGGCCAGAACAAGATAGCATTTTGCACCGTCTTCAAGTTATGTTTAGATTCAATGTCTGCTGATAAGCTCTGAAGAGCTGATGCTTTGGAAGCCAAAGGATTGCAGGGGGAAATAGGCGAGTTGTGAGATACTAAAACTTAACTGAGAGGTTAGTGTTCCTGTCATTTTAAATGGTCTGAAGTCTGATCTAGTTCTGTTCTTTCAAAGGCAGAACATAAATTTTTCCAGCTGACTTGGTGCATCAAAACCTACAGCAAGACTTGAGGATGTGTTTGGCTTTTTTGGAAGATGTGAAGTTTCTTTATTAATCATGAAGGATTGATTGCTTTGCATGGAACATCAGTCATAATGCATGGCAAGTCCAACCTGTATTTGCCTCCACCCCCTTCAACAATCAGATTATTTGATTCCTTTAAAAATATGAGAAAGCCTGGGCACAGTTTATCAATAGTTCTTACAAAATGAAATTCTCTTTTTCATTACTCAGAGAAATTATGACATTTGCCTTTATTTTCATAGCTGTACTGCTTGAATACTAAACATATACACTCAAAATAATTTTAATGTACTTTATAGAGATAAATTGTTTGTAAAAGAAGTGATGACTGTATCTATCTTCTATGACAACTGAGTCATTTGCAGCTGTTCAAAATGAGAATTAACACTAAAAGCCAAGGATGATTTAAGGGAAATGACAAACACTCCTGCAACAGTAAAGTAATGTGTATTTTAAGATGTGGGTAGCCTAGACGAGTGCTTAGTTGCACAATTTTGATTTAACATGAGGAACTTAAAGGCATCTTTACGAAGTCAGTACCTGAGAGAAGTTATTTAGTATTTTGGATTCAACCAACCCTCATTTTTGTACTTCTTATAAATATTCATGGTTTTTATAAGTATGAAATAGCCATAATCCATATAGAAATTTATGAACTCAAAAGAAGAACAGATGAGTCTGAAAATGGAGCTTGAGCCCAGGAATGCTGGTTGGTGCCTACGATGGTGGTTACAAGGAGGTGGGAAGGGAGGAGTCAGTCTTGGAGGATTTAGTCTGGTTAATCTCCAAGTTCTCAGTTGCTGGATTCTCCTCAATGCGTTTGGCTTCCAGAAAACACCTTTTTGGTAATGCTGAAAAATGGGGAATAAAACACATCCCTTTGTTCTCAAGGCAAGCAATGAGTTTGGGTTGCTTTCCTTTGTACTTTTGTGGATGGCTGTTTTTGCATCTAATCATCTGTCTATCAGGTGAATTCAGGTGTTTCTTTGGGTTCCTCACACTTAAGTTCTCTTATCGAGTATAGAATCTTGTGTTTTAGTAGATTGGCTACATCATTTCCTCTGAGGTGTGCTCAGGCTTCAAGTGGGAGTCCAGTGCCTCTGATAGGGAAGAATAGGAGGAAAGAAAAGCTGCCTTTGCAATCTTTGTGTACTAAAATCAGCACACTGGTTGTTGTTGGGTTGCTTGGATACGGTACGTAGAAAATGCTGTTGTACCTGAGCACCTCATCTATCTTTGCTGGTTTGAATTTGGCAGTGCCTAAAGGATTCAATTCTTTTTTGTACAAGTGTAAATTCAGGGTAACTCCTCTGAGGACAGGGGTGTTACCTGCTAAGAGAATCAAGACAAAGATGCCCTGCTGCATTCACAGGTCCTCCCTCTCCTTTCGGAGCTCCTCCATCCACTGTAACCTATTTCTGCCTGTAGTCTCAGGGCCCGTATTTATCTCAGAGGAAGGTACTTTGCAATTGTGAACTCAGTTTTTTATTTGTTCTCGTTTGTAACTTGTTTGTGCACTGCTTACAGAGAAAGCTCTGACCTTGAGAAACGAGAGAGGAGGGGCAGCAGGATAAGGAATCAAAGCGCCTTAGATGATAGGAACAAGAGCAAACTCTTCAACTTCATCACTACAACAAGAGATTGGAGGATGGGGTACCAAGGAAAGCTGAAGAAAGGTTTGGTTTCTCAGGAAACTCTTCGTAGCTCACAAGATACTGAAGTTACAGTTAAAATCCAGTCTTTGAGTCTGAAAACAGGAAAGTCAAGTGAATATTCACATTGTATTTCCCTGCAGTTTAGAGTGAGAATGACTAACCTACAGCCTGTGGGCCAAAGTTGGCCACCAGCCCAATTAATCTCGCGGAGCATTTGCCACCCTTTTTCCCACAGGTTTCTAGATGTGAACATGAAATTGTTCCAAGACTTGATTCCTGCGGCCTCCTTTTTTAAATCTTTCTGAACTCTTATTGCTTAACTCCAAGAACTCCTGGGATGATGTGACCACTGATCCACAGTTCTTGGAGACTTTTCCAGGCTTAGGCCCTGGAAAGAGAGCATTTCTGAAATATAACTTTACTTTTTCTTGCTTTATTTTTGATGTAGGTGATAGCATTTTGACAAGTTATCTGTACTATTGAAATTACTGTTTGCTATCCAAAGATTATGTCCACCCATGGCATTTGTTGGAATTCTATTTTATTTCTGGTTACAATGTTTATGTTGACCTAATTAAATGCTGTTTTCCTGCTGAAATGCTGCATCATTGAAGCCAAATAATTAGATTGGCTGATGACCTGTAACATACAGTCTGCTTAGTTTTGCATTTGTAGCTTGTTTTTGGGATGCAAAACCTCATTCTAGGTCTGTCAACAGATGAAAACTTAAGTGCAGTCAGTGACAACTCCTGCATGTGTGTGGGAGATGGTGGGAGTGAGTCCTGAGGGTCTGGAGCCCTTCGTTGCTAGGGCTTTGAAAAACATTGAGCTGCTATTGTCTGTTTGATTTTTATCTTTGCAAAAACAGCTGGTGTTTCTTTCTTCCCACATTTCTATCCTTTTCCATTCAAAATTAAACACTAATATTTTATTAAATGAAATCTAATTACTCTGGCTGAATGCATACCCTTTATTTTATTGAAAAGAAGAGAAACTATGTAAGAGAAGTAATTATGTGGCTAACGTAATTATGTGCCTTGTGAGTTGCGCTGCTTCTTTCAAAGCCTTGGTGCTCTTCCCATTGTATTTTTCTTTTCTCTAATTCTTCTTTCTGTCTGAGCTAGACTTGAGTCAAGACTGAAGGTAAAGGGAAAGGTCTGGGCAGAGTCTGTGGCTAGGTTCTCCAGGTGCACAATAACCAGCTCAACTCAAATCTTCCTGCAGTCCCAAGGAGGAAGCCTAAAGGGCTCACGTGCCCTGCAATGAAGCCGTAGTGCAAAGCAGATGCTCTGGCCCATCTGCTGTGTTTTTCTGGTGGCACAACAGATTTGGCACGGGCTACCTTGCACCATGTGAAAGGCTCTCTCCTTTCCAGCCTGCAGTGAGCCAGCTGCGGTGCAGGGAGGGGATCATCGATCATGGGCCACGTGCTGCTGCCTGTGTTCGCCATGTGAGGGGAGGTGGGCCAGCCTTGTGCTCACAGGAGATTTGCTAAGGGCCAGACATTGATTCTTCTTTCTACCTTCTGCTTTCCCCATTAGCTGACACCTGGCTCCTGCTATGCCAGGCCCAGGCTTTTTGTAGCAGGTGCGAGCTCCAGGAGGGCCAGGCGGGTCCCGTGCATGGGCTCCTGTCTTGTTTGATTTGTAAAGGGAATGTCTGAAGGAAAGCAGGCTCCTCCTAATGTGTGCCCACATCCATTCTGAGGAGTGCTCGTCCACTATTTTGGCAGCATTTATTACTTTTTATTCCACCTTCGTATACAATATTATCAAATCCTGGTTTTCATTGCTCAAATTCCTTTTCAGACTTGGAGAAAGGGACCACTGGTTTCAGTGAGTCATTTTGCAGAAGAAAGACATGGGTAGTGGGGTATCCTACCTGGTAGGACCTTCAGTCTGAGGGAAATCTGGGCATCAGTTTCAGTATACAATTTTATTATATACTTTTATTTTTAAATGTGACTTTATTGCATAAAAATGAATGTGTCACACACAGGCTTCCTCGCTGCTTTTTTTCAGTAGCATTTAGATGATATAAGTTGATAACTTGGCTTATGTAGGAATACTGTTCAGCAAGGCATTGTTCATATTTGATACTGGCACCAAGGTCTCAGAATGTGTACCCGTGTCAGGAATTTTACCTGTCTTAAAAAGTCATTCTAACACGGAAGTGATACTGCACAGGAGGGCTCTGTCCTAATCGTTGAAATTGGTGAATCATTTCACTGGCTTTTAAGAGGATTCAGATGAGATCCTATCTTTACTGGTTTCAGGTGCAATATCTTAACACAAGGGAAGGAGAAATCACTTTTCAGTCCATCACTTTGTGCCTTAGAATTGAGAATGGATGAAAGAAAATGTCTACGCTTACAGTGCATGATGACCAGTCCTATATAGCTACATTATTTATGAAGTCTTTTATATAACAAAGTTTAACTAGGGAACTCAACTATAGACAAGGAAAAAAATTAATTTGTTTCTTTTCCCTTTTTTTGTTTGTCTTCATTACAGATAAACACTACGTAGTTACATTATTTTTATTATTAAGGGCTTTTAAAAGGAAATATAGCAATGCTGATTTCAATTTTATTTTACCTAACTTTTTTTTAGAAACTAAATAATCTTTAACCAAACTTTTCCGTAAGTAGGTAAATGGTCACTTCAGATGAAGCAAAGAAACCAGCTAGTAAAAGGAATAGAAGTGGATTACTTTGGGAATATTTTTCCTTGAAGTACCATTTTAAAAAATTACATACTCAAAAGCTTTCTAAGGATCATTAAATATTTAAAGTTATTTCATTAGGAGTAAAAAAAAAAAATCAAGAATTTAGTTCTTTAAATCCTTTCATCTTCTCTGATGTGAAGTTGAGTGTTTAATCATAGAAACCCTTGGATGCTTGTTGCTGATGCACCTGTCAGCTTTCTTTACCAGTGTAGAAAGCACAGTAAATAAGGCTAATTTTTCTTTTTAGTTTCTAGGGAAAAAGCTAAAACAGGAGAGAGGAATAGAGGAAAGGAGGGGAGGGCCAGCTCCACAAGGAATGTAAAGTCTTGTAAAATAGAGGTCTTGAAGGTGTCACGGAGTGATAACCCACCAGCATGGATTGTGCTCAGGGTGGGCAAATGGGGGTCAAACACTGGCTGGTATTTTGACATGAAAGCCCTAAAGGGTGCAAGGCTCTGTTGTAGGAAAGCTTTTCGAGGCCTGCTGATGTGCAATCCTTACGAAGGCACAGCTCCCACCGGCCTCAGCAAGTCCCCCACTCCTGGCAGTCAGCAGCTGGGGTCTGAGGTGGGGTGAAATCCCCTCAGCACATCTGGGTGTGCCTCCACGTCTTGGCTCGCTCTGTGTTCCAGGCTGGCAGCTCGTCCTCTCCGCAGGACCTGCTTTGTGCTGTGCTGCGCCAGCCTGGTGATTAACTCGCTTCCTCCAGAGCGTCACAGCGGATAGTTTTCCAATTAAGAACTGACTGTTAAACAGTAAGTTAAATTGCTGCTCTGACCTTGCTGTGAAAAGCCACAGGGGCAGCCCTGATGCAGCTTTGCGTGTCAGGATTCGTCTCTTCACAGTGAAAGGTATCGACACAAGTCTGTCAGAAGGGTGAAAGCCAGGACCCAGCTATACAGAATCCCTTTGCCTTTTCTCCTCAAAAGATCTTAGTTTCTCCCCAACATGCTGTGGAGAGTAAAAAGCAAATATAAAAGACAATTGAAACGATTCCTTCCCTAGACACTGGTTTTCTCCTTGTCTCCTCTCTAGCAGAGACAGCTGAATAGACTCTGCATGTATCTGCTTTCAAGCCTTCCCAGAAGTACAGCTATGTATTTTATTTAGCCTTCTCTATTTCCTCACAGGAGGATGGGGAGTTTCCTTGTTTTATTTTTATTTCCCATTTAAAAAAAAAAAAAATTCAGAAATACTTCTATTTTTTGATAAGGTCTTTTAAATATATAGCTATATGATATGTAGAATACAGTTAAATCATAATGATAGCTAAGAAAAAAAATTATCCTAGAGGTTTTTGCTAGGTACAGAGGATAAAATCACAGTGGAGCGAGCGTTCAGGCAAAAGCTAAAATAAAACGGAGCCACACTCAGGAATTGTAGTACGAAAACAGTATTCAATTCAGAAAATTTTCATTTGGATATTTTTCAAATTTCAAATGTTTCAATTAGGGAAGATTTCTGTCTCTGTATGTTCCTGCAGCAGTGTCATAGGGCAGTGGCTAGAAAGATATATACTGTTCGAAGATAAATTTATTGAATCATTCTTCCAGTCAGACAACCTGACTTCTGTAGAGATTTCCAGGAATCCTGAGTACAACTGCCTTTCATTTTCAGTGGAAAACACTTTCAAGCAGTCATTTCACAATGAGTCCTGTCAAGCCTAACGCACACACAACTGATTTTCCTGAACCAGAAGCTTACAGTCCTATGTGTTTAAACTTTACTGCTCCCAACACCTTTATATGTGCCGTAGAGGATGGGGGGAGGGCAAGAAACAACAGCAAAAAGGGAAGAAAACAGGCCTAAAACTGCTTTGACTACACAAACTGCAGGAGAAAAGCTGGCATATGAAAAGATTTCCCCATTACTGCTTGCTGAAGTAAACAGAGCAGTGGTGACAGAAACCATATAGATTTGTGTTCTTTCCTCATTATCTGCTCTCATTTCTGACAAAAACATCCTCAAACTGCATAGTAGGCAAAACCCCTGTTGTGTGCCAGGCACTTGGAGCTGCTAATGAATGCTGATATAAGAGAAGTGCTCCAGTAATTTTTTCATGTAAATGGGATCGACAGTAGGTCAGAGACAAACATGAAAAGCAAGGCAGACATTTAAAGAGAATAATTTAGTGAGATAATTTGTATAATATTTCATTCCTTTCATACACTAAAAGAAAAGCCTATGAAAAATATAAATGAGAGAGGAGACTGCAGCAGTCTGTCTGGGAAAGCTACAAGGCTCTGTATAAGAAGGTGACATTTGAATTTTTTAGATAACCATCACATGAGATAGCCAGGCTTTCAGCTGAGTTTCAGTGGACAAGAGCACTGCTTTGTCTTCCTCTTTCCCTCTCCTGCCCTCCAATATAATACGTGAAAGAGAGGAAAATAAGGTCTGGGGCACGTCACTTTCACGCAAGCTTGCCACGGGAAGGTGATATGAATTGTGTACTGGGAGCTCTGTCTTATTAACTACTCAGATCCTCATCTGGTACAGATTACTTAACCCCAGGGAGGTCATGGTAGCATCCCTGAGTGTGGGCAGCTTTGAGCTGATAGGTAGAACAGGTTTTTAACCTCTGGTTTGTCATTCACTCGATGATTTCTGAGATCACCTTCTGCACTGTAGCTTTGTTCCCCGGTGTGCAGCAACTGTAGGTGCTTGTTCTGAAGCAACCCAAAGGGTCAGTCACACTACCAAAGGAAGGATGTAGTTGGGTAAATCAGTTTTAAAGCCAAGTTTTTCTCCCTCTCTAATATTATTTATGCTGAAAAAAAAAAAAAAGTGGTTGTTTTTTCTAAGAATTTACAGCATTTTGCATTGGTATGTGTAATTGTACCTTTTTTTTCTGAACAAAACCTGTGCGCTATAAGCATTGCACAAAGTAGCTAATGGTTAGTATTTAGTGCTTCAAAATATATGTCTCCTTGAAAATGGGAAGGTGACTAGTTCTCTGATTGTGTCTCTACAAAATTCAAAGTTATTCTGATTAGATTTTTTTAATGATCAGAATAATTGCCTTTAGCTGCCTTATACTTAATGTCTATGTTCTGCATCAATATGCAGGTGAACTGAGTGCATAACTCCCTGATGCTTTGAAATGATTGCAGCCCTTAATGTTTAAGAGCCTGTTTCTGAGAGATACTGAGTGCCTTCGCTTTTGTTGAAGTGCGTGTTCAAAGAGCTTGGGGATTCTCAAGGAACTGCCTTGGCATCTCACTGAACCAGAACCTGAAAACACTCAGAATAAGCCACAGAAGAAAGCAGTCAGGACATGACCTGCATGAACCCTGCAGGGGCCGGTTTGTTATGGGTTCTATGAAATAAGTGCCTGGACAGAAAGCTGAAATCAAATCAATCTGTGAACACTTGATTTCAAATTTTAGTGCCCCTGAGGGATGCAGAATTCCCCGCAGGAGAATGTTCTTTCTTCCCTTCTTCACAAACTTCTTCTCTCACTAAATGTTCCCTGATACCAGTTCCTTTTTTATCCTCATCCTGCCTCAGTTTCTATGGAGACAGCCTTGAGGGATAGGTCAGCCCCTTGGGATCACAGAGACTTCACTCCAAACCCTTGTTTGGCCGGGTTGCACTGACACTTTAACCCTGGTTTGCCAAAATTCAAGATGAAGGGCTGAGATCCCAAGGCTGTTTCAGCTATCCAGTGGATGTCACGTTGAGTTTCCTGGTGGGTAAAAATGAGCTTTCACTGAGTATGGAGCTAAATCTCAGTGTCCCATCTTGAGCTGCATCAGGAGTGGTTGATATTTGTTTGTGTAAAGTAGTAGAGTGCTGCCAGAAGAGAGAATAAGCCATGAAAGAGTAGTTAATTACTGGGATATGCAAAACAGGTCTGGTTTTCCAGTCAGACTCAGCCAGACCAATGTGAGTTAATAAGAAACTGCATGATGCTCTAGTGGTTAGAGGTATTGGTGGTCCTGGATTTAATATCCTATCAGGGCTAAGGAGCTATTTCCCCTAAATTTTTTAAATCAATGCCTTCATGTAATGCTTTCATTTCAACTCATCAGCTTTTTCTCATGGGAAAAAATGCTTTGTCAGACCACTGACCATTAGTTCTGCTCATCAAGCTGAATTTGTAAGGCTTGTTCAGGGTTTGGAGCTTAATGAAGGTGATGGCTGGGTTGCTTAGGTTTTCACAGGACTAGCAGATTTTTTTTTCTTATACTTGATGGTTCTGATGCTGAAACAGTCAGGGCACTGAAATAAATCAATGCTTTCTTTTCATTTTGTGCAACTCATGATTCCTTTCTCCTTATCCAAAAAAAAAAAGCAGTAGATGTTTTTACAGGTTCTCTCATGACCAGCTAAAGTGACATTCACAATGGGGTGTGAATGCCATTGTCGTCTCTTATCTGTATCAGTAAAACCCCTTTGTTATGCTGCTATAAATGTGTGCAGGCTGAATAGCTGCCTTGACCACACAGTTCAAGACTGTGTCTGAGCTCCTTGTCTGCTGCATCTTCTAATGAATTGAAAGTTGGGAGAACATTTCTGGTAAAAACTTCATATATTAAAAACTCCATATATATATTTGCTATTTGTGGTGTGTTCACTTTTGGCTACTTCTGAAGTCAGGACTTTGACCTAGAGGAACTGAGGCAGTTTTACATTCTGATATTCTGGAGGTGACCATATCAGCCAGTTCTCAGGAACAAGGTCCAGGAAGTCAGCTGTGGGATGGACATGGATTGAGAAGCTGAAAACAGAAACTCCCAGTGCTTATGGAGACCTAACTACTGCAGACTCTACTTGGCAGCATGAGCAGAATTATCAAACCATGTACTTTTTTACAGTTCCTCAGTGCACATGGTGGAGAAGAAATAAAATCAGCGGTCTTTGTTACAGCTTCGCCTACTGAGTGTCTGAAATGACCCTGTAAAACCAAATTGTCCCAAGCTATAAAAGGGCACAGCTTTAGCGCTATCAGGAGATCTCTAGTGATTTGTGAGGGCTACAATCTGATACTCCCCCCAAAAAAAAAAAAAAAAAAAAAAAAAC
>WBMY01013284.1:586543-602498 GCA_013397315.1 Donacobius atricapilla
AAAAGTGAGAAAAAATTCCTCTATGGCAGATAGCAGCTTGTTCTGTCTTCTAATAAATTACACAGTGTGCAAGACAGATGATTTGCCAACACTTAGATATTGTTGAAATTACAATTGTTATAATTGAGAGGGGTGTGGTGCTAACAGAAGCCTTATTTTATAGAATCTTTTTCTAACCTTGGAGTATAGATTAATGCAAAAGGAAAACAAAACAGACCACAAACTCACAAACATCTTTATGTATTTTGCAGTTATCAAAAGTAGCTTTTTCAAAGAGCATTAAAAGTCTTGAACAGAAATCTAAAATTGTTGTTCCTGAATTAGGGGGTTTTGGGTTGGTGGTTTTTTTCATTAAAAAACTGCAGAAGAATGCGCAGAAGTGAGTAAGTAACTTCTCATAAATAACTGAATTCTATCTCTTAATAATGAATGAGAACTGAAACTAGGTTGTATCTGTGTTATGCAGATGGGATGTTTTAGCCATTTTTATTAAAAGTCAAAACGTGTGAATTACAAATATATGCAGAGACAATCTCACAAAGGATATTAAAAATCCTTGTGAATGTTTCTGCCATAAGAAAACTTTTTAAAAACCCTGCTTTCTCTCTGAGTTATAATGATAGTTGAACTTTAAAGTAATGGATATCTGAGTGAATGATCTGGTATTGCATTCAGAGAAAGTGAATAGGAGAATAAGAGGTGAATAGGAGAGGGTGATTATTTACTATTTCTCACATAATTGAAGACAAAGTAATGAACAGTGATACGACTCAGTATCAGATTTAACTGCTCAAGGAAAGTGCTTCTTATGCACACCAGGTAATTAAATCTTGGAGCTTGTTGCCATAGTAGAGACAAGATATGATGACTTTAAAAGAAAAAATAAATTTGCAGTTGTTAGCCTTTAGTCATGATGGTGCAGAACAGAAGTCTCCTTTCCAGTGGATGGCAAAACCTCCCAACAGAGGAAAAGACCACACTTTGATTGTAGTGGGTTCTTGCACTATTTGTAGTCTACACCTGGCAGCTCTTGGAGGTAGGATGTTGAATTTGAAGAACCCTCAGTCTTATAATCCATAAGTACTTGATTAAAGTATCCTGGGGACCTGGATATGAGAGAAAATTTTTCAGTCTGTGTTTAAGAATGATCCTATATTTGTCTGTACAATGTGTGTGGAGATAGAGCATTCCCATGAACAGATGCAGAGCCTATAGAAAGAGAAAAAGGTTTTTCAGTGTTTGCACCTCATTCAGTCCCTGTGGCACCTGAGCTGTGTCTCAGCTTTGCAATGGGAGCTGAACAAGTGGTGGTTCTTCTGTACACCTGTATTTTCTGCTGCAGAGAAACAGGCAGAATTGGTGGTGGTGCCCTATTAGTCTCCAAATATTCAGAGAACAAGAATGCCCCCTCTGTAGTATGAGACAGCCCGGCCACATGCCCAGGAGCCAGGACTGTTAAACTACTGTGAAGTGCTTCTCCTTAATGTTGTTTTAATCTCACTATACAGCAGTGGCAGCTTGGCACAGGGAAGACAAAGACTGGCTCTGTTTGTGACTGCTGCTCCCTTGCTGAATGAATTTGAGTAACTCAGCTTGGCACTTCCAATTTTTTCCTGGCTTTTCCTGCTTTGGCTATTCAGGGTAAGCAAGATTTGTCAATTCTCTGTCTAGAAGACACAAGCTTGCATTAAGGCTATTTTCTTTTTAACTTTCAACGTAGTTCACTAGCTTGGGCTTGGTACAATGGCCACTGCGCTGGGCGACCTGTGTTCAATGACTTCCGTCTGAAAAACACCACCAGGGTGTGCACTTACATGGGAGACCCTTTAGGACAGAGTCACTTTTTCCTCTGCATTTTTGTGCAGAAACTCACGGCTGCATCCTGAATGCACTACTATTTATGTGTAATGCATAATAAAAATGAAGAATAATTGATATCTTTAAAGGGAAAGCAGTGTCTCCTCTTACTATTAATTTTTTTTATTCCCATCCCAGTCAGCAGCTGTACTACAATACACTAACTTCATCATCTTCTTTCTGTTGGGCTTTGTGAAAGCTTTACTAAATTTCCATTCCAAGAATTAGACTAATTGCAAATGCAGAGCTCTCTGTGGAACAGCAATATATTTAATCTTAACAGATAATGCAAAAGATAGCACTGCTATGGATGCTATTTTTAGGCACATGGCCTGAAGTTCTATAAATTTTTAGAGATGCTATCAAACAGCAGTGGAATTTTACAAGTAACACTAGTGGGTATGTTCATTTCCCAGTATATTTCTGGGACTCAGTCTGACAACTGCTCAAAGTACCTGGCTTCAACAGCCATTTAATTTTTCTCCTGTATCACCCTGGCTCTTCCTGATTTTGTGGACGGTTTCAGGGATTTCAGTCTCTCTATATGATCTTTTCTACTTCAAAAACAGTGGGAAATTTATCATTTTGTCTGCTTTACTATCAGAAGATACTTAGCTGAGAAGTTTACATCACGAGCTGGAGCCCAAAGCAGAGCCGTAGTAACTCGCTGTTATTGCTAACCTTGTGATCACGTTGTTGCGTGTAGCTGTAAGATAGAGGATCCCTATCTTTCCTGACCCTGATTTCATGCCATACTTTAGCGTTACACGTGTCCCTGGCCTGCAGCAGAACACAGTAGTGTCACACTTTGTTCTTTCTTGCTGTTTTTGGGGAGCGCAACAATGGACCTCCCTAAAAATGGATGTGGGTGAATTTAGACTCCAATAGTGGCTCATAGATTAGGGAAACAATCACATTGCAGTGAGGGAGATTTTTTTGTAACTGATTTGTGCTTAGTCTTTTAAGGGCCAGAAGTAGTTCTAGCTTTTAAAATACTAAACCTTTAAGGTTTGCGGGATTTATTGTTTTTTACACTGAACCTGGGTACAAAACTGAATATACAAATAAAAGCCCTCAATCTGCACAACCTTGAAGTTTTAATATGAGACTACAGATTTTCATTTTCAGATGTTTTTTGATTTTCTGTTTCCTCAGAGTAGCAGAAATTGCAGCATTTTCTAGGGATAAAAAAGGAAAATGACAGTAGTGGTTTTTTTTAAAGAGGAATGTCTTTACTGCACTCTTTAATGATCTGAGAGGGTCAGCCTGCAACCAGCATGAGTTTTTAACTCTCCTCTTGTTTGAACAAAAGCAGTTTTTAAATTGTGCCTGTGTTTTAAAGCACCAAAACAATGTTCTTATCAATGCTATGCAAACCAAGACCCAAGGTGGTTGTGGCTTACAGAGTATGGTATCTTTGCTGACAGAAATGTGTAGGAAAATGAGCATTAAGTTTCTCCAGGACAGACTTGATTTTGTGTCTTTTCTGTATATGGATTTGTTATGATGGACCATAAAGAATTTGAAAAAAATGAGTGTAGTTGTTCTTGTTAGGTTGCCACTGAAAACAATGAGGACTACTATTATTGTTGCTTATTTTAAATTTTTTGATCTCAGTATCTTCAGATATAGTGACTTTTTCTTGTCTGAAAGCTGAATCTATAATTATCTTTCCTAATGAAATATGACAAAATTACCAGAAGAGTTTATATTTTCAAAATTTGTAGCTCATGTAGAATCTCCTTTGAAGAGTTGTTGCATAAATCACCAGGGTATACATGGTTTATGCGCCTCAAACTTTCCCTGGCTTCCTAAGGCTAGGAAATAACTTTTGTGATGGCAACACCCTCACATTATGCCAAGCTGCCAGTGACTATGAGTAGCTGCTGCCCACTGTCATTGCAGCACAGTCAGTTGGGTCCATGGTGGGTGATTTTGTTATTAGCGCAGAACTGTGCACACCCACATTTATTCAGACACTTCTTACACGCCCATTGATGTATACACAGAGAGAAACAGAGGTCTTTGTCAACGTGAAGTATTTTCTAACACATGGAAGACAAGTGAGGTTATTATTGCTATGAATCTGCAGAATCAATCTATACTGTTACTTTTTATTGCTACAAAGCTACATTAACTATGTTTTTGTTTTAAATCTCCTTGAGATTTTTTTCATGTGCTTCCATTGTGTGTTTTAAGAGATAATAATGTAATCTGCACACCATACAAAACTTTCCCAGGGCATTTCCTCAGAAAAAGCTGGTATTAGAAGACTTTGATGGTGTTAATTTCTTTTTTGCCTCAAAAAAATCTGACACTTAAGACAACAATCAAGAACTTCAAACTGTAATTCATGAGTCATGTTCAAATCCTATTAGTTCCCCTAATATAGCTGATTTACAGATTTGAAGTTTCTCACATTTTCCATTTAATTATATGAGATGCCAGAAAGTTTTGTTGTGGAAAAGCCAATAACTTCAGGCTATATTCAGTGAAAAATATACTCTTCCCTGTTGCATAATCCCATAACTCTAAATTAATCCCAACTATGTCAAATGAAATGGGGGATCTACTTTGACAATTTTGAATACTCACAATTAGCAAATCTTGTAGAAATTATTTTGAGGTGGTAAGGATTTGGCTGAAGCCACTTTGGTAAGAATGAACACATAAAAAGATTACAGGATATCTTAATATCAGGTATCTTAATGCATAGTGTCCTGCTCTTGTGTCACCATAACAAAACTTCTGTATTCTGAGATATCCTCTAAAGTGATTATGCTGTAAAGCTACAGGAAAGTTTTTGCCCAATGTCCCACTTTGCTGACATTTCACCTGTCCTATTAGAGGTCAGGATTTTCAGGTGGCTCACACAGTCAAAACAAAGCAAAACCAGAAGCATTTTCAAAAATGTTTGTGTAGCTTGTTTGCTGCGGGTTTGAGAGTGGGAATGAGTAGATGGAAACAGAAATGCCTGAGGTGGGTTTTCAACTGGATATCGACAAACTGGGACCACGCCCTCATGGCATTGTGATGGTCACCGAGTGAGATGAGGCTGGTGCTGTTAATGCTCATGGTACCTTCAAAGCAGTGGCAAATACCTTTTTTGTGTTTTGTTTGAGAGTCTGATTGGACAAACTTTGGAGCCTTTGCCTCTAGATCTGTTTATGTATTTCTGAGCAAAATGCAGCTGTGCTCCTGATGTCAGTGAATTTCACCTCAGTTATTTTCTTTACTGGATGGTAATAAAAATTCCTGCCATATAAGGTAACTATATGGTATATAGTTATATACATACATATAAAGTAAGATATATAAGGTATATAAAATATATAAAGTATATAAGGTACCTTATATATAAATATAAGGTAACATTATTTAAGCTAGATACGTCATGAACATATGATGACAACTGAAAAAAAAAAGCCTGAGAAGCAGTGTGTAAATGCAACACATGAAACATTAAAATGCTAGTATTTGGGGGGTCATAATGGGGTTAAAGGGAAAGGAAACGCCCTTCATCCTTTTGGGTTTCAATATATTTGAACATAGAAGGATACATATTTTAGGTTGCTAGATTATGCATAGTCTTCTATAAGCATTTTTGCATCACTCCATCATTTTGATGATGAACATGTGTGCATATGACTTCATTCTGTACTGTATTGTTTGCTGGTAGAAAATGTCAGATTGATTAATGGTGCTTTTTAACAAAAAGGAATATTACAGCTATTCTGACTATCTTCTTTAAATGACTGTATAGCATATTTTGCCCCATTATCCGGCTTATTTTTGTGGGCACAGCAGGTCTTTTAGAAATACTTAAAGATCTCAAGAGATGGGAAGCAACAGTGCATCCTTGGATAAGAGATCCATAAGTTTAGCCTGCCTCACTGTCCTTCTTTGAAATGGCTTTTTATTTTATCGGCCTTACCTTTGTTAGATCAAATGACAAACATGGCAGAGTTTTGCTGGGTTTTTTCAGTTTTAAACACTCAGTAAAAACAACTTGAATTTCAAAAATTTCCAAATGGAAAGTAGGAAAGATTAAAAGCCGAAAACTCTTCTTCAATGGATGCTTCTTCAATACAATGGAGAATTGCTACAATTCCCAATTTTTCCATAATTTGTTTTCATTTCCTGTTTCACTTATATGGCAATATTCATGGAAGCTCTTAGATATCTAGTAACTCAGTGAAAATGAGATTTTCATGTTTCTCTGGTGACAAGTGATTTGTGCTTGGGACCATAAAAATATCTCTTATGAGGGCATAGATGGAGCAGACATATGGCATTGGTAAAAAATCACAGCCAGCATTGTCAGAGATTTTTTTTTGGTTTTTTTCCTATGTTCCACAGAAAAAATTGCTTTCCTCAAACAATGGAAAAAAAAACCAAAACAATGAATGTGGAACTGTATGAAATGAGGAAATACACATATTTTGTGTTTCTGTTTTGCGGCATTGGTTTTGCTTAGGGTCATTCCTCAGCAATCTCACTTGCTCCCTTCTGCTTATTTACTAGGTTTGTGCATTGTGTCAAATATCCTGATCCCACTGAAGATTTTTCCATTTATTTAACAAAATTTTCATGGGTAGACCCAAAGAAGGTTATTGTAATTATTGGTGCAAAGCATATGCATGGCCAGAATCAGGGAATCCAAGTCACAGTAACTGAGCAGGAGCAAGCAATCATTCCCTTCTGGTCAATACAACTCCTGCAGGGGTAGACTGTTTGCTCAAGCTCTGAACTGGGGCACTTGTGGGTTTGAATATAACTGTGGTTAAGTCCCTGGATGGCAAAAGTGATCACTTCTAAAAGTATTTGGGGAAGGAAAAAAAGCTTTGGCTGCTTTGAAAACTCACAAAGCAAAAAATGTCAAAACAGCATGGCTGAAGTGCACTTTAATGAATGTGAATAATACAAAACCTATTTCTGTAGACAGGCTTTTCAGTTGAATAGTCTCTTTAGTCTACTGTGTTTCATTTTGTTAGCTTATCACTGACATTTTAACCAATCCTTCCCAGGGTCCATCTGGTGGTCCATCTGTCTTCAGCATCTACAGTTCACTGTGTGACAAATGACGTATACACTATTAAAGAATAACAATTAGCTACAACATTAAACATAAAGGTTACACAAATTGCATACTTCTGTTAACAAACAGTGTCACGCTCAGGCATGAAGAATTTGGCAAGTCAGACAGTAAAAGCATACTTTATAACACAGAGCAAAACATATTTAGGTCAAATGATTTGCTGTGATTTTTTTTTTCTACCCCTTGGGTCTTCTGAATAACAGATGTTGGCTGTACAGTGTTTTGATTATGCAGAACCTTTTTAATGCAGTAATGTTCACTATAAAGGTCAGATTTACATGCAAAGCAAAATAGTCAAATTATTCATCAACCAAACATTTGTCATTCACCATGCATTACTTCAGGATAATCACCTTGAAGCACGGAAATTATAGGACTCTTCTCGGTTAAAAAAAGCATAGCAAATTTCCAGTACAGGTGCAGTGTGAGCTTAATGCTTGTTCTACCTGCTCTTGTTCAAAATAATCTCTTCCCTGAAACAGGGAGATTGTGTATGGACTGTGTCAAATTACCTGAGACCAAAGACCAAAAAAGGAAAGAGTTAACAACTGAACTGGGTTCATTTAACTCCTGGACCTTTCTGCAGAATATGACTATATACTTATGCACAGAGAGGAAGCCTGCAGTATTCCATGTATCAGCCAAGTGGTGGAGAAATTGCCCAGGCTTCCAGCAAAAGGTACTGCAGAAAGAATGGTGACATAAGGTTAAAAAAGAAAACGGGTGAAAGTGGCAGGGCAACCTTTTAACACAACGGTGTCCTTGCATCGGCATGGTTCAGTAGTTCAGCGAGTCTCTTCCAGTCATTTCATGCCAAAAAGTGGCATCCATCCAAATTCCTCGCATGCTAATGTTGCATTCTGGTAGGTGCAGCTTTCCCACCTGTTGGCTCCCTTTAAAGAACCTTGAATGCTTAATGAGTACTTCTGACCTTGTAAAATGTGACTGGACTTTGCAAGTATGGCCACACTGTAAGAGATCTTAGGATGCAGGTTGAGAGAACAAATCAAATTCATACTCCTGCAGAGTTTGGAGTGTTTTTCATCATATTTTTAAGATTTTTTTTATTATTATTAATTCAGGACCCCACAATAAATTGGAAAAGAGAAGTGATCTTGAAATTTGAGATTTTCTTTTCTCTCCTGAGTCATTAATTCTGGCTCAGCTAGTGCCCCCTTTGTTTCTTTCTGCCCCTCTCCTGTAGCTCACCTCATCACCATCTTCTTTGTTAAACTTCATCTGTGTGCATATGCTGATGACAGGCAGAAAGAGTGCATGGAGCTCCTCATATTTAAGCACTCACTTCTCTGTTCTTAAAATTATTTCCTGGTGAGGAAGAAGGGTACATCCCACCTGGAATCCTAGGCAGAAAAGATTAATAACCTGAGCTTTCAGAGATTGAATTGTTGATGTTGTCACTAAGAAGTAATGTATTTAAAGCCCCTACTCTTTTCTGATTTATCCTATGCTCTGTAAGAGGGACTGATTGTGCCCTGCTAAATGCATGAACAGTTGTAGACACTAACTCACGTTTGTCAGTGGAACTGTGTATTACCAGTGTATCACACAGGTTTTTTGCCCCTTCAGGACTTTGCAAACTACTCTGGAATATGTGGCTATTGCTTCACCCAGCTTTTGTGGGGAATTAATATGCTCTAGGGGAGGCACAGACATGATCCTACAGAGATATGGAGCACATACAAGATTTCTGGGATGTGTTGAGAAGCACGAGGTCATACGTCTTAGGGGAAGGACTGTGAAGGACAGAATTTAGAAAGAATGTGGAGGAGGATTACAGCTCATACATTTAGTCCATGTCAGAGTGGCACCAGCCCCTGCTGTGCTGGACCCTCATCTTGGTGTTTACCTGCAGACCAGAGCTCTGGGTCGGAGTCAAGTAATGACAGAAGTCCTTGTCTCTGACAAGGAGTGGATGGTCAGTTTGAAGGGCAGAAATTAGCTGTGGGGGGAGCTCTAATTTTGTGGAGTGACAAGGTTTTTATTGATAATGGGGGAAAGTGAATGAGCGGAAGGGTGAAAAAAATTCCTAGCGATGCAAAGTTCAGTTAATCAAATGTAGGGATTAAGGGAACCTTAAAGAATGCTAATGGCTCTGCCAGGGTGATAGTGATTGAAAGTCAGCACTGATCGACGCAAAACTGCATGTATTATTGACAAATTTCACACATATTTCATGGTAGAAGCTTACCAAAACCTCTTCTTATGCTGCAAAATGTCTGACAATGGCAATACCTGCTGTTCATGGGGTACAAATGACAAGGAGCATCTGCTCCATAGTAAATGCTGTTAAGACTTTTGCCAAATGACAGCTATCCCAGTAGTGAACTTCATTATGTTCAAATTTTTCCATTCCCTTTCCTGTCCTACAGTATTGGAGGAAAGTAAAATTGAGACTTTCCTTCAGAGATGGCCTCACCTGGTGTGTGAAATGATCTTAGATGCTTTCTGCATCTTAAAATGTGAAAGCACTTTTGAATTCTTCAGAAAGAAAGACCTTCTCCAAAGGCAAGGTAAAGGAGTAATATAGTCCTCCAGACTGTGGCAAAACATCATAATCATGTTTAATAATTCTTCATAGTAATAATATTATAGTTATAATATAGTTATTTTAAATACCATGTTGAAATACTAAAAGAAGAGGTGTAGTTTTTAGGATTTACTAAGGCCTCATACTTCTATCCAAAAAATGTCAAGTTGATTGCTAGTTCCAACAAAACTATTAAAAGCTTCATACTTTTAAGCATGTAGTGAATTACATGGCTGTACAAGTACTGGAGAAATTCTTATTTATTTTGTTTTTACAGTCAATAGTTGATATAGCATTTGTTTTCCCTTTGTCGATTTTTTTTTTAACAACCTAATGCAGAGTGCCTAAATGTTGCACTTAATTTATTTTTCTGCTTGAATGGTGAATGCCAATTTGTCTGGAGGCAACAATTTCACTTACTATCAGCTAGTACCCCTCTCTCAGCAACAAAGGCAGAATATTTTTGAAAGAAAATATGTAGTAGCTAAAAGAAAAATTACCACCCTTAGAAAAGAAGTTTTAGAATAAAAAATGTCAAAATTGCTGTAATAGCTTCTGGATCTATTTGAAAAAATGATGATTGGACCTTACATTTATGAATGAGATTTTGTTGTTCTTTCAGAACAGAGAGGGCATCCTCTAACACTGTTTTCAGTCTTCATTACTAAAAGGAAAACAAATTAATACTTCATAAGGGTACTGTTGGTGAGGAATATAGCTCAGGTGCAGAATGGCCACGTTGGCTGTGCTGGTCAGCCCAATGAACTTCGTGTGGCTCAGCAAGCACAAGAAACAAGCATCACTGTGACTACACATCAACCCTCTCCAGTGCCACACAAAATCCACATCAAGTCTGCTTGCCTGTGTCTGGGCTGGGAATTCAGGCGCTCTGGGGTCCTGAAACTGCATTTCGTGGTGTGAGGGCAGGGCTGGAGCAGAGCAGCTTCAGCTCCCCCTCCCCGGCCCCACTGCTTCAGGTAGTGCTGGACTGTAAAAAGACGTTCAGAATTTGCATCAAATTCCCATGAGTCTAAGTTTCCCAAGCCTGCTTCAAAACTAACCAGTGCAGAGCTGTCAGGCTTTAGTTCCACTTCACGAATGCCCTTGATGAGAAGGTTGGGGTGTATGACTGGGTTTTGTTCTTTTCTTTGTTGCCTGTAAAGGTGCCCAACTGATAATCTTAGAGAATAAAATCTTTTTTTCAGTCACAAAGTAGATAACTGCCTGCGAAGTGACAGTGCAGGTCTCAGCTCTGACCTGTAAGGAGATGAAGAAATACGAAAGACTGTAACATTTTCAGTTCATACATTCAGACCTGACTGGCATCCAAGACATAAACTGCATCTGGCAACCATGTCATGTTACAGACAACCTGCCCTCCCTGAGATAGACTGAAATTTCTGTGTGTGTTTTTTGCAGCTGACAGAATATCTCTGGGAGATCATGAAAGTTTTAAACTTGCACTTGCTTTTTATTTTATGCCATTTCCATGGGGTTTTTTTCCCATGGAAAGAATATGATTTATTTCATAAAAACTATGTTTTTGAAGCTATATAATAATTTTAATAGCTTGAAATGCATCTCTGTAAGGTTGAATGCTTCAAATTAATAATGTCAGAATATAAAGGTATGGAACTTCCAGCAAAACTGTATTTTCTAAGGAAGGAAATAGAAGCACTCTTGGTTTGTGAGCTGTTTTTGCTAATTCTATTTACTTAGAAAACTCTTCAGCAGTTAGGGGTGTTCACAGGATCAGTGTTCTGGTGCTGAGTACAGAGGCAAGTCCAGACTGATATTACAGAAGTAACTGTTCCTGGCAATTGCTGATCTGAGATAGATCCAAATTGACAAAATAAAGACAAAATGTGATGGGCTGTGATGTTGCATGGTATTATCCGCTGAATTGCGAGCTGGACAACAGAGTACTAATTTTCCTTCCAATTCCTAGTCATTCCTGTTTCGATGTTCTGCACCATCCTGATGACACTTGTTCCTCTAATTTAGGAAGATGCTCTTAATGGTTTAAAGCAGGTTCTGTACTGTTGTAGACAGAGTGTGGCCAATATTTCCCTGTATCTTATGTGACCCTATGGTTCAGGTTTTCTTACTAAACTCAGATGTTTGATGCAGATTCAACATTTAATTTTCACAGCTCTTGTTGCCACAGAAGAGTTTCTTTTGAGCAAATTTTATATGCTGTAATGAGGGAGAAATATTGACTGTCTCTGTGATTGCAGCAAAGGCCTTGGATACCAAGCAGCCATGGAACAGGAAATATACTTAACAATCCTATTTAAACAAAAAAAAGGTCTCTCAGTGAAGGACTCTGTATCCTAGAGGTATTTTTACCAGCCTGGTTACAAGTATTACTGTTGTAAACAGTCCTGAAAACAGTTCATTTATTCTATTCCTAAATACTTCCAGTCATTTGAAAGCTTTTTCCTTGCTGTCAGTTGGTCTTGTCACTTAGCCAATTTCAGGAGTGCTCAAGACAGTCTTCTCCTGGATCAGCTTTGACAACATGTCCAAGGAATTTTTCAAAGTAACTATACTAAATAAATAGTGCAGGGATTGATCATTCTTTCATGCTCCGCTCTATCTGCATCTCCTTTCTAATCACATCAAAAGATTGTCCAGGTGTCTTGCTTTGTAATCTTGCCAGTAGGAAGCTTGGGACTCCAGAAGTGGATATGAAGCTCCCACCAGGATGTGCAGGGCACTGCATTTGGCAGAGCTGACTGTCTGCAGTGCACAGTGATTCATGAACAAAGCCACCAGGTCACATTATTTGTTTCCTGCGAGTATTCAGCACTAGCCTGATACTTGAGGAAGTGCTCAGAAATCCCTTTCAGTTCATAAGCAGGAAAGCCATCTTACTTCTTTTTTCCTTGCCTGCATTCTGTCTTTGACCTTACTACAGCACTGATTTGCTCCTTTTCTAAGTGAAAACAGCTAGAGGATCCGACCTCAATTTCCCAGGATTCTGTGTTTGTCAGCAGGGAGCTACCATCAATACAGGAGGGAAAAGCTGTGTTTCTCTGTTTGCTTCAGGCTCAGTAGCCAGGCTCCATTGCAACAAGGGCACTGGTCTTTGCTGTGTGTTTGTGTGCAGGGTAACAATGGGGTCCCCATCGAGGGCTGCAGCTCTTAGATGTTATTGTAACAGAAATAATGTGAGAAATAATAGCTGTTCTGGCAGGGAGGCAAATCAGAGCTGGGCAGGGAATCTTCCCTCAGCCCAGGTCCCTTTTTGAATGTGCAGGTAAGCTAGCTGTGCAAATTACCTTGTCCAGCTTCTTGTACACGGGCAGAAAAATGGAGTTAGCCAGGTTTTACCAGTGAATGTTACAGTGTGATGGGATGTTTCCTGTGGCCTTCATGAACACTGACTAAGGCTGCTCTGTGTGTGGTACCGTTACATTTGGAAGTGAATTCAGGACAAGGTCAAGCTGTAATGGCTTTACAAACCTCTCCTGATAATGTCAAGGATGCTGGGTATTAAGAAAGCCATCCTAGGTGAATTGTATATAAAACAGAGAATACTGCACATTCGAGAAAAAAGGTTGAATGGAAAAAATATTCTCTTGAAAGACTAATATTCCAGCAGCAGTCTCTGTTTAAAGGCAGAGGAAATAGACACTTTAGACCACATAGATGCTTTGAGATTTTCTGTCCTGGCAGAAGGAAAGTGTGTTTGAGGAGCACAGTCCCTACTTTGAAACTCCTCAAACAAATGGTCTCCTATTGCCTTGTCATTTCAGAGTTGATAGCCAGATCACCTTTTCATGATTTTACACGCTTGTACGATGAAAGATCTTGAAGTGTTGAGATTTCCATGTACGAAGAGAAAAACAAAAATATTTCTGAGTCAAAGTGAAACCTAATTTCCTAGAAACAGACATTGTCATCTAGGGGGAGTAGAACAGAAGTGTCTAAAACCAATTGTGCAGCTTCATTTTGCACCTCAGAGCTTTCACCGTTTTTCTGGTGGGCTAAGAAGAAACTCAGAGTTCAACAGATTTTGATGAAACTGATTCAGCCGCAGCTTCTAAGGCCCTGGCACTCCTCAGCCTGTGAGAAGCTGAACTAGCAAGAAATCGAGGTTTGGGGAGTCAACAGAATTACACTGCTGCTCAAAACCTTTCAGTTTTGACAAACCTCCATTTTTCAAAAGCAGAATGTTACACCAGAAAACTCACAAATATGTTTTGGGGAAGGGGAGGAGGGATAAGAAGTTCACTCTTTCCCTTCTGCCCTCAAAAGCAACAGGCCAGAAAGATGTTCTCATTATGTGAGCAGGGACTCAGTCATGGGGAACTGGACCAAGAAAAGTAGTTTAAAAGGCAGTGGTGGAGGTTGTCAGTGGGGTGAACTCCACAGATGTGATTTGTCTCTTCCATGTGGCTGCCTATTTCTGCACTGAGATGGAAAGGTCTCTGGAGCACGGGGTTCTTTTCTTCTGTGAATACCCAGCCCTCAGCAGTAGAGAGCCCTGTGTCGACAGTAGGCTCAGGGAAGGCTCTGCCAGCACCCAGCTGAACCCCTCCAAGACCCTGGAGGAATCCTAGTGGTACTGGGCTTAGGATGAAAACAACAATCCTGGTTGTGGTAGTAGATTTATTTGCTGCATGGAAAATTGTGCATTACATTTGGATATTAGGATTTTTTAAAAACTGCATGGAAATGGTTTTCTTTAATGAATTGAGTGATTTAGAGCCCCAGCGGTTTGCGAGTTACAATCATAACCCATGCAATGCAATGTGAAGGGCTCCAACTAAATTCAGCATGCTGGTGTTGCTGTTGACAAGCTGATACAAATAGGAGAGACATATGGCCATCATCTGGTCCAGCTGCCTGGTGAGAGCAGGCCAGTGTCACCCAAGTCAAAAGGAACCAGCAACTTCATGAGGCAACTCTCTAAATAAGGTACATATTCAGAATTCTTGACACGTGCTGAAGCTGAAATTGAATGTGAAATGTTATCATACTTTCATTTCTGAGTGATTTAACTTTCTATAATATTAACCACAGAATTTGTACAATAAGTACAAAATTATCAATGGAATTGAAGCCTGCAACAGACAGTACAATTCATAGCAAAATACTGTCATTACTAAATGCTTACTTGAAGTTTTGGCAGGGTTTTGTTATACAGGACAAATGCTCTGTCTCTTGCACGATTTTGCAAATCTCACAGTTAGCTTTATTTTTCCCTTTAGCTTAAATTTTCAGGAACTTTAGGTTATTATAGTTGCATTGAAACAAAGCAGATTATAAACTAGGCACAGAACTAAACTTAATCTGCAAAAGCATATGGTTAATATGGGGTACAGGCATAGTGGGTGTGAAAGAGAAATGAATTTCAGCCAGCATGTGTTTATCAAGCATTGTCATTGCCAGCTATTTGAAATTCATTTTTTGCCATTTGGAAATGTTAACATTGTAATTCTTATGTTTTTCCAGACACAAAGAACAAACAGACACTTTCTATGCGAATTAGGTTTCTTTGATTAAGAGAACAACAAACCAAACAAAAAAGTCCCCTTGAAACAATGCCCTGGTGTGGCTTTCCTCTGACAATCTGTGCTGGAGTTTGCTCTGCTCCACAAATAAAGGTCATCTAGAAATGGAAAGAAGTGCACAAGAAAATGATTTTTTTCCACTGTGTTTCTGCCTGTCATTGTGCCCTGAAGAACAGGCAAAATGCAGAATGGGTGGTTGTTTATCCCACTAGTTCGGGGGATAAGCCCAGGATATGCTGCCCGCAGTCTGTTTGCCGTGAGGGAATTCTTAAAGGACAGCCCTGAGAACGGATTAGCAGGCAGGGAGAGCCACAGAGGGTGCCCTGCAGTGACTTTGGGGCGGTGAGGTGGCTGACTGGAGGGACCTGTAGATTCAGTGGTGCTCAGGGGGGTGGCTCCAAGAGGGACAGGGCTCACCTGGCAGCAGTGGGAGCTGCCAGGCGAGCATGTGCCTCTCCCAAGGGCAGCTGCATCTTATCTGGGAAAAAATAAGGTGAGTTTTGTAGCATGTTGTCTTTATAACACAGACACGGGATTCTTTAATAATAAAAACATAATATATTTGAATATTCTCTTTATATCTTATTTGTTAATACTATTTGCTGCAAAAACCTCAGAAGGGTTGTCTAGCAGAAGTGGAATTCTGCATATTTGCATAACAAAACCCAATCATTTTCATATTTCAGCTGNGCATTCACCTGTGCCTGAAAAATTAAGATCCACTTACGTTCTTTTCTAATAAGAAAATGAAATTGTCGACTATCTGAATGGCAACTTAGCCAAAAGCAGAAATACAAGGTGTATTGGAGTGTCTGGCTGCTGTGTGTCCTTTACAATATTTCTCCTCCCATTTATTAAATTGCCAATCCCTTACACGATGAGTTTCTGGTTGCTTCCCTCCCCCCGGAAAAAAAAAAAACAACAAAAAAA
>WBMY01013284.1:602892-613718 GCA_013397315.1 Donacobius atricapilla
TGATACACCTAATTCCTCTTATCACATGTCAAATTAATACTTTGTTCCCCTAAATGTTCTTTATATTGAAGCTTTTTCTGTAAGGAGCATCATATCATTTTAATTATTATGCAAATTATTAACAGAAACTGCTGGACTTAGTGCTTTATTTTTAAATCACAGTTCCTTCAACTTCAAATTGCAGCCACTAGGGTCCCTTTTGTTTCATGAAGATGAGCAACAGGGTGCAATTTCCAGTGCTGATGGTATTTTTTTGGGATNAATAGAAAAAGCAGTGAAAGCAAAACAAAGAGTCTGTGGAAAAAGTTCAATGGTTTATGTCTTCTTGGTTTTATTTTTAGATCTGTAAAGTATTTCTCAACTTTCTGCCTTGTGTCAACGTCAACAAGCTTCTCTGCTGTGCCCCAGCTTTAGTTCCTGTAATTAGAATTGAGATAGGAGTATTAGAAAGAATTTGGGTAGCAATGCTGTGTCTGTGGTACTGTATTTCAGAAGTCTGAGGGAGTCAGAGATCTTACAAATACATCTTCTATTAGTCTCACAGAACTATTCTCATGTGCCAGGCAGATTAATGCTAATACTTTTGCAGTGAGAAGAGTAAATCTCTGAGACCACACATTCAGCTTCTGTCTGCCAGTTCTTATTAAGTCTTGCCTTATTATGTCACCTCCAAGGCTTTCACCAGGTCTGCGCTGAAGTAAAAAGAAAACCGGAGAGGATCCTGGAGGTGATGAAGTTATGCTCCCAGTCATGGCAGGCTCCTGTCAGGGCTTCCTAGGAGCTCAGCAAGGGAGTGGGTCTGCTGTGCCTGTAGGGAGGTTGTTACTCACACAAAGTCATTCCTTTGGTTAAAAACCTTCTGTTGACATCCAATTTTCGGTTTATTCAGGGAAAACTCACGCTGCTTTATTCTTGTGCCAGCATCTTCTGTTTTCACACAAAGAGATCTTTTCTCTTCCTGGCATTTATCCCTGTGATGTATTTATAGACACTAATGGGCTTCTATCCATTCTCTGCTTTCATTTGTTAGTAGAAGTAAGTCAGGCTTCACCAGGCCCTTCCATTTGAGCAAAATTATAGCCAATACTGTAGTGAAAGCTGTTTAATATTGTGTATTCTTTGCTCAAGCATTACCCGCTTTTAATGAAGTGGGTGATGTTTCTGTTGTTTTCACAGGTGTCACTGTGGCAGCTTGTCGTCATCTTACATTCAGATTTCATGTCCATATATTTCTCAGTCACTTTTACACTGAAGAACTCCTATTTTATATCATGAGTTGTAGGTTTGTTGGCTTTTTTTTTAATGAGGCCATTAAGACCTGATGTTTTATGATACCAAATTCATTCTGTTTCTATTACTCTTTTTCTGTCTAGCCTTCTAATCTTCTGTTGCTGATACAGCCTGAATTATCTTCTATTAATCCATTTTCGTTGCTCTCTTACATTTAGTTTCTCAGTCCTCACCTTCTTCATCTCAGCTAATGGACTCTTACATGCTGCTCTCCTGGACTCCAGCTAGTCTAGATCCTTTTGGATTAGAAAACCAGTTGTCAAAGAAACCCAGATGAATCCAAACTAATCTGATATAGCCTGGCATTTCTTTTCCAATCCACTCAGAAGTTTGGGCTGGAAATAACTGCCTGTTTCATTTTCTCAATGCTATATGTTCATTTGAGGTTTATTTCCATACAACTCCTGGTCATTTCTGTACCCTTCATTCCCTTAAGCCAATTTATTTTGATTCCTATATCCTTGTCCATTTAGGCCAGGCTCCTTTTTCTTTTCTGTCTATAGTGAGTGATGTCTGCGGTATTTTAATTAGCAGATTACCAAACTATTCTTGTGGCAAATGGAGTGCCTGGACAGTTCAATTTTTTGCCATGACTTCCAGAATTGTTCTAGAATCTGCAACAGATTTTTTGAGCCTATTTTTCCATTACATTTTTAGAAGGAAGGAGAGAAGACCTTCAGCAGTGTAAAAAGCAAAATTTAAAGAAAGGCTACAATGTTCTCCATATCAGTCTTTGTCATCATAGCCAAAGCAAGTTTTACAGCTTGACTAAAGTAAGGAAATATCTTAATGAGACCTTCACAAACAGAACTTTATATGGAGTGCTTTATCATGAGTGATTTGGGAAAAATGTATTTCACCAGGAATGAATTTGATCCAATGACTTTGAATCTCTCAAATATTAAATACAAATCTCTATCTATTAGATCTTATCTAAAATGTTTATTATAGACTGGTTTTGATACATTACTATTGGCTCAGAAAAAGAGTTCAATTGGTGTTACAGAGCAATCATTCATATTCCTACCTTAACAGTCATCACAGTTCTTGTTTAGAATTCCTGCTTTCATGAGCTTGTCATTTTGGCTCTAAAATGTTCCAGACTGAAGCTTGGCATAAGAATGTAGCTACAGTTTGCATTTATTCAGTTAATCTGGGGTCTGGGTGGGGGGTTGGTAGGTTGTTTGGTTTTTGTTTTGTTGGGTTTTTTAAATTTCAGAATTCCTGTATCATTTAAAGAAGGGGGTTGAAGGGTTTTGTCCCTAATATGAATTAATACTACTGAGTATTAAAAGTGTCAAAGGCATTTCCACAGCCAGCAGGTTTGCTGAATGAAGTGCTATTACATTTTCAAGACATATTACATGCATTTCTGTCATAAAATATGGGACCAAAATATTCTGGGCCTGCTTCTGTATGACGATAAACTAACTTTGCATGGTTTTTGTGGTGAAAAGCTATTGTGAAGTTGATATTCACAGGAAGCTGATTCTAGAGCCCTAGAGCTCAAGAGCCTTCAGCTGTCAGGGGCAGCAAGGATGCCTGCACACCAACATCTTAGCTTTAACCCTGTAGCTGGGATCAGGGCTTGTATTGCTAAAATTGCATTTCTGTAAACATTTGAAGCCACAAGCCAATGTCAGCCTCTCAGTCTAGTGGCACTACTGCTGAAAAGCAATTTAAAATCTGTCAGTGTGCAGAAAAAGATTAAAAGTGTTAATAATTTACCTTTTTTCTTCTTTCTTTCTTTCTTTCTTTCTTTCTTTCTTTCTTTCTTTCTTTCTTTCTTTCTTTCTTTCTTTCTTTCTTTCTTTCTTTCTTTCTTCCTTCCTTCCTTCCTTCCTTCCTTCCTTCCTTCCTTCCTTCCTTCCTTCCTTTTTTATCCATATTTCACATCATGTTTTGTAACAGAATAAGATTAGAAACAATATCTAGAGTATGGACTATTTTTTGGAAATACAAAACACTTGGTCGTAGATGTGCAAGTTTAAAAACAAAAACAAACAAACAAACAAACAAACAAATCACCAAAATCTTATTCCTGATGAAATTGTCCTTTTTAGCACATACTTTTCTCTAGGCATGGTATCTGCAAAATGTGGTTGTCATGGAAGGCCCCAGCCAGGACCCCCAGCTCAGGGACTGCCAGGGTCTGTTCAGCAGTGTGTGCACAGCTCCTGTGGCATCTGTGATGAGCAGCACTTGAGCTGTTTACAAACCAAGCGCAGCACAGGGACAGCTGCCTGTCTCCTTCCCTCTTTTGTCCTTGGGTTAGAGCAGTATTAGAGTAAAGGAGATGTTTTTGTCTGTAACCCTAGAGATAATTACAAATCCAAACTATAAATGTTAATGCTTCACATATTCAAGGAATTATTTATGAATATGGATTAGCCCAGCCAGTGAATATTAAAAATGATAAATATCTTGTGTTCTTCAGCATTGTTTATCAACAGGTATTACAAAATTCATTGCAGTTTTAACCTTGATTTATACAAACTCTGCAATATGCATAGAAGTCACTCTGTAACAAATCACTGGCAAAACAAAGAAGTAAATTAAGTTTAGCAATTAATGTATTCAAGCACAGTTACAAGGTCAACTGAAAGTAATAGCCTTTAGCAAGAAGAGTTGCCCAGGTTAGAATTCAGCCTCTCTGGACTACCAACTTTTTGTAGCAAGTAAACAATGATAATCACATTCTGAGGTTTAGTGGCTACAGACTGTCCAGCAATGTTGGTTTCCAATCCCATGGAAGCACAACGACCTCACTACAGCAGCACACGGTGCTCAGGTGTGAGCAGGGCCGGCCCCTGGGTCAGACTTTGCTCAGCTTTGTGTGACTGGTGGTCTTTTGAGGACACGCTCTGTCTGCTGACCTGCATGACCAAATCCAGCCTACACAATGCAACGGAGCCTGGGCAGCCTTCTGAGAAGAGTCACCCCTCGCTTTAGCAGGGTAACTTCTACTTGTACTGCTCTTAGAGCCCTGCCACTCAAGCACAGACACACTTCTCTTATAAGTTCTGACAAGATCACAGCTGGAGACAGTATGGCTGTAGGCATTATGCATTTTCATGCACTCTGAGTACTCTTTCAGGATGAAAGTGATTAGAAATTTTGACATATTGAGGAAAAAAAAAATGAGAAAGTCACATGGACTGCAACTATAAAATACAAAATAAAAAATGAGGAAGTCATGTGGACTACTATTTAAAAATACAAAATATTAAAAAATAGTAATAGTGAGTGTCGGAATTTTTGCCTTGAACCTTTGAGACAATTATATTAAGTATAGTAATAGAGCTTCCATTTGAAGTGTCACAATTATTGTATAATTTTGCCAAATTTCTTCAATTTCAGGATTATCAGAAGTAACTTCTCAGATTGATTCATATATTGCAAAACAGGAGATACTTAAATGTGAGGAGATAGACTGTGTTTGTTATAATAATGATTAACTCTATCATTAGTATTTTATTTTAATAGCTTCTAAGTATAAACACATGCTTAAATCAAAATAAAGGGCATGTCAGGATAAAGAGACAAGCAAAAAAGTATAATGCCCAACAACAACAACAGCAGAACAAGTAAATGGAGCTGCAGAATACATTACATTTTCCAGAGTGGCAGCTGACTTGTATGGTTATGTTGGTAAGAGAGACCACGTGCTCCTATTGATCTCAAAAACAGAAATGAAAGGAAACATAAGGCAAAGATATGTAAAGGGACCAGGTGTAAGTCAGGTTGGGTGTGCATGCCATTTATCACGTTTGCATAGACCTAGTGAGGCATTCCAAGACATTCTGGACACAAGTAAATAAATCCATTTAGCACTAAACTGCATAGACATACTGACTCTGGTCTCCAGACTCGGCTCTGGATTTCCTAAAGTACATCCTATTTCTTTAGTGTAGACATGCCTTAAAATGATTTCTTGGCTAGGTCTTCCATTAGCTGTGAGCAGCAAGGGGTTGGGGAAAAGGAGGTTTAGCAGTGTTACATCACACGGAGCAGGTAGTGGTTACTGTGGTATTATATGAAATATAGAAGTTTGAGAGGGTGAGGGTTACAGCTAAAGAAGACAAAGTAGGTTATTTTGCTTTAAAATTAGAGGAAAATGAAATTTCTTACCATTCTTACCAATATCTTCTTGATATTTCAAGGCTGAGGTGGGAATTGTGGTTACTGCACATTAAGTATAATGTTATGTGTAGGACTGGGACTAGGAGACTCTCTAAATTGGTATGTTACAAGTTTCTGTGTAAGAACAAATGAGGTCATAAATTAGAGACAACTGGCAAAATTCAGCTAATTGCAATTTATGATGGTAGAGAAGATCCTTTGTGCTACTAACAAGTATCAGACTACCTCGTGATAGGTACAGGCTGTATATTAAATTGAGGTGCAGTGTTTTGACCCAATAGTTTCTCCATGGTGCAGGGTTACAAGTCTGTTATTACGGGTTTCTCTGTATTCCTGTAACTTCAGCTGATTTGTTCTTTTACTATCTCAGGTCCTGCTCAGTATGTTGATAGTTCAGTAATACTGTGAAAGGGATAGGTGGGCTTGCAAGCATTTGTTCTCCAGTTCTGAGCACAACCTGTGATAAGAATAGACTGTCCACACTTCTCTCTGGTAAATTTTCATGTGGAGGTTTTATAAATAGGGAGACTTCCTAACAGATATTCCAAATATCTTGACCTCTCTTTTTCTTGCTAGAAGATACTGAAGGTAAAACTCGTTTGTTCAGAGCAATGCTTTAAAAGATCCAACTCTACAGGAAATGAAGTTTGAGCCAAATTCTGAATGTTCCCAAATGCTCAGGTACTCCTGCTTCAGTCTATTCTCTGGTGCCAGCCCAGTGACTCAGTGTTCTGAGAAATGCTTGCCTGTTTCTTATGTTCCTTCCATTCAGGTCATTTATGTTTGGGCTCCCTGGTTTTTCAGGGAGATACAGCTTTCTTTTCTGCCCTGAGAGGATTGCTGGCCGGTATGCAAGGAATACAGCGATGGGGCTGGTGATGTTTTTTTCACAAGTCGTTTTGCTACTGTCACTACTGTCTCTACATTTCCTTTGCTCTGATGCTGATAGAAAGAACCTGTGATGAAAGCCTAAATACTGGAAAAACACTTGGCATGCTTTAGAGGAAAGTCAAGGCCTTATCCCTGACATGAAGAATCTAGAAACTCTCTTCCACTTACTGGCATTAGAGAGCTGATAATAATTTTGTCAGTAGAGCAAATTCAATAAATCTGGAAAAGTAATCAGCTACAATAGTGTATGTGCTCTTCCCAGAAAAAAAAAAAAAAACCAACCAAAAACATATGCTAGCTGCAGCCAAGGACTTCAAGGTACCTTTGTGGAAAATAATTTTCCAAAGGCCTAATTTTTTCTCCTTTATTACACCCCTGTAGCTCTCTATTGAAATCTTAGAGTGTTTTCTCTAGCAAGTGCTTTCTTTTTTTGTATATGTGCAAAGGCAAATGAAAATTGTATCAGTGATAGTCAAAATATCTGAATTATATATAGATGATACTTGTTACCTGCGACTCTGAGGGCAACAGGATCTTGTATTCTGTGTCTTCAGTAAAGGCTGAATGAAATATTCACTGATATGTTTGCAGGTCCAAGTCATTCCTAAGGTTTCCTCCGCTTAGGTTCCTGATCCAATTGTGTGGGATATGCTGATGTCAGTCCTGACTGGCCTCATGCAAGCTCTGCTCCCCTGCAGTCAGAACATGCATCCACTGGCAGGCCCCTGCTTGAGCAGTAACTGACTTGAGTCAGAACTGACAGAAAAAGCAGCTTCAGTTTAACTTTGTCAAACTTTATTGAATCTCCTCCAGATCCATTTTAAAAAATGATCTTTAATAATTTCATTAGTGGAGGCAAACTGGATAAAAGAATTTTCCCAAAACTGATTGTCCTGTAAACGACTTCTAGAAATTTTGATAAGGTGTTTTATCTGAAACTGCTCTCATTAACACAAACCAAGTATTGTCCATCTGTCAAAGGTCACAAAACCCTCAGACTGCACAGGCTGAAGCCTCAGATCCTTCTGGAAAAATTTTCAGTGTCAAGCTTACTGCATTTGTGGTAAGTGCATGAAGTGATAGAGACACAAATTTTGATACAGAAGTCATAACACTTCATATCTGCCTGTCATCCAGCTGGTTGGCATAAGCAGAGGAAGTTCTGGATTGTCTTTAAAAGTCTATGTGTATTATTTGGGACAGGTTTTGGTATCAAAACTATTCTGAGTTGAAGCTGACTGAATCCTTCTAAATGACTGAAGAAATGGTGGTGAATTTTTCAATTTCAACATTAATTTCCTTAATTTTACCTATTTTTTCTAACTTTAAAAGGATTGATGGGAAGGGAAAATGTGAGAAAAGAAAAACTAAGATATGAATGAAATTATGCCTGACCAGATTAAAACCCATCATAAATTTCAAAATTTACATGGTATTTTTCTTACCTTAGAGTTATTTTCCATTATTACATTTAACAGTTTAGTATCACCATTACTGTCTTCCTGACAATAAAGCACTGCAGACTTTAGCTTTGGTGCTGGAGGCTAATCCTCCTGCAGCCAGGGACTATAAAGTAACGGAAATAGTGAAATGTGGTTTTCCAGTGAACTGGCTGCTTTCCAGCTGTATTAAGCCGAAGTGAAGACTGTGTAGGACACCACTGAGTCTCTCAACAAGAGAATTCTAATGGAGTCTGAGATGGTGAGATTTCTGTTCAGGCAGAGCAGAGCAACTTTTCAAAGGTTGTCAAGGATGAAACTTAATTGAGTGCTGCAAGAGAACAGGAAATAATCATTCAAACTGCCTGACAACTAAATCCTAGAAATATAAAGGCATTAAAGGCCACATGTCATGCATATAATCACAAAGCATTGAGAAGAGTTGTATGGGGTCTAGACCAAGAAGAAAATCTGGATATTGTAACATTTTCTGCCTGCATGGTTCTAGTGATTTTGGATGTGAATGACACTGGAATAAGAGCCAGGAAAGGGAAACCAAAAACCTTAAATCCCTAAATGTCACAAGACAGCTAAAGGACGATGCTTGGACATACAAAAAAAAAAAACCCCAAAAAACCCACCACGAACATACAAACAAAAAAAACCCAACCCCAACCCTACCATTAGTTTCCAAAGAGACTTTTATACCATGGCAGTAAGTATCAGGTAAACAAATTAATTATGCTGCTACTGCAAGATTTAATGCACAGAAATACAGGACACTGCTCCCATTTTTACAGAAGCACATAAGATTTATCTCTTGTCATTATAAACATATGCTAGATTTTTCTTACAAAGAAAAAAAAATAATTGAATGAAAAAAAGCAAGAAGGCAGACTTGTTTCTCAATATCAGATGGGATTTTCTCATCTGTGAAAAATTCAAGAACCAAATTCTTTTTTCCTCACTTGCTGCTCCAGCTGATTTCCTCCCACATGTCATCAAATCTATTTATGGATTTCATTAGCCCAGTGTGTCTTTCTTTAAAAATGTCAGACTCTTTTCTGAGCTAAATAAAAACAAATGAATATTAATGCTTTCTTCTTTTGTTTGGCTCTTCTAACATAGGGCAACAGCAGATGCAAATTTGTTCACTGTGATTGTATTTCTTTGGATGGTAAAGGGCAACTTTTTTTTTCATAGACTTTAATAGTAGTAATTTCAAAACACAGATTAGGTAAGGTGTGTTTCTTGGTGTACATGTGGAACAGTTCTATGTCTGCAAATATAAGATGATCCTAAACAAAAGCTCTTAACATGATATGCACATAATTGTGATTCTTCTATACACCAGATGTTAAATCTGCAAGGAATCCTGTTAATAGATAACTGGATGGCATGCTAGTTCTTTTCTTATACAAGAAACAAAAGGAAAATTCCTCAGATAACACTATGTCATGCAATTCCTTAAGGCTTTCTATTTTTCAAAGCAATATGCAAAATATTGCAATGCATCACAGACATAATTTTGCCTTAGTTAAGGCAGAAAAAAAATCCATCAAGCAAGTCAATCACTCCAAGAAGAAAAAGCATCTTACAGTTGTATTCTGTGTTGTTCAGTAATTTTAATTTATTTTATTTACAAATGAAAGGACCCCCTTGTTAATTTATGTAGCATATTTGGTATAATGTAGTTTCAAAAATGAAGATGGATTTTATCATTTGTTTTTTGTAACAGGAGAAGTGGAAAACAGTTGCTGTGCTCTGAGATATTACTTCATCCAGCCATCCCAGTAGATCTAAACTTGAGCTAGTAGGCCATTTAAAGCACTGGGGAGAAGTGAAAGACTAAGAAGAAAGGAGAATGTTGTAACTCAGTCGTGGAAAAAAGGGATCTGTTAAACTTTGTGGTTTATTCCTTTTCATATTTTGTTCAAAAGAGAAAAACATTGCTAGACTGAATTGCCCTCCACCTTTCTCCTCAGCCCCATCCTCGAGGACAGGCTTGTGTGTCCTATTTTCATCTGATTTACTCCACACCCCTTTGGAGTCCTCTGCTTCTGCCATCTCCTTTTCTGTTCTGCCACAGCAATTGCTGTCTGGTGTGACCAGGTATTTCATTCCCATGCTTCCAGCCTAGTATGACTGTTCATGGCCTGATTTATTCTTTAATGCTTGTCTACCCCTAAATAATATTTCTTTAGGAAATTAACTTGATTGTGGGTAAATTCTGCCCACAGGTGTAGAAAGCTTATGTTAGGATCAGCTGTCAGTTATTAACAGTGGTGTAACTTTGGAAAGTTTATACTGAAGACTTTTCTGTCTAGCGTTGTTTTAAGAATCAGGTGACTTTGGTCAAGAGTTTATGCTTCCAGTCGGTATACACTTCACTTAAGTTTAGATTTCACTTTGGTGAGGCTTAAATTAATTAGGAGTAGCATTAAGCTATAATATCCATTAACTTGGTAAACAATTAGAGCATTTCAACATCTTTTTTGTCTAATGCTCAACGTTTAGTCCACAGTTCTACCAGAAGATCAGAACATGGGAGCATTTATTAATTGTTCCAGCATGAAGGGCCGAGGCTTAATTCAAGGTTCGCACAGATCTACTGCAGGTTTTGGTTTTTGTGGTGGTTTTTTTTTTTTATCTCTCATTACATAATTGGTGAAATTAGATTGAATGAAAACTTATTCAGTCATCACTAAGTATATGAAGATAGCTAAAAGAAGAATTTTATTTATTTCTTATATTTGTTCTTGAATTCAGCCTGGAGTTTATACTACTGGCTCAAAATAAGATTTTTTTTTTTTAATAACCACATTTATGGGCTCCACAAAGTGCTTATTGAGTGACATATTTGGCAGGTTTTAGATTAGTCTTGTTCAGGAAAGCTGAACATTATTTCATACTATTAGATTACTTTAAAAGCATCCTTCCAAGAGAATATGTAGCAAGTTCATTCAGTTAGCCTGATTAAAAACATTTGCAGATGCCATTTAAAACTTGTACATAAAAGCCATTTCTTTTTTTACCATTTCTGTAGCTGGAACTTCTCTCTTT
>WBMY01013284.1:613737-661301 GCA_013397315.1 Donacobius atricapilla
GTGTATGTGCACACCCCTGGAGAAGTGAAGGTCTGCAGGCTGATTTTCTGGCGGGACTGGAGTCAGGGCTGACTCCTCACTCCAGGTCAGCCGCCAGGGACTAGTGCTGGGGTCAGAGCAGCAGCCTGGGGCTGTCTCTGAGCTCGGTTTCCCTGCTCTCAGCCTCGGCTGTGGTTGTTGCTGCCTGATCTCTGCTACCTTCTCTGTCTGATGGAGCCTGGGGGTCCTCTCCTGTGCTGGTGTGACCATGAGCATTAAGTTGTTGTGTCCTGTAGCTCCTGCTGAAGCCAGAGCTGATTTCCAAAATATCTATGTGTAAAAATGATAGTAGCAGATCATCTACCATAACTACTTGACCAAGAAAACTGCAAGCAAACAAGCCACAAATATTTAATTTATTTTAAATAAGAAAAGAATTCTTTCCACCAAGTGTGAAACCAGTACAATTCTTCATCCTTCCTAACATGCATATTAGCAATGGGATCACAGTGAAAATGGGAAACTGGCCCTTACTACAGAATATGCTTTATTAAAATATAACTTGCCTTTAATCTGGGATATAGCAATCTGTGCCCAAATTTATAATCCCTTCCTCTCCATTTAGAGGGAGTTAACCCTTGCCTTAAATATGGACCACGCATAAATTTTATTTTTTATTGACTTAGGACAACGAATAGTTCCAGCACTCTGTCTCTCACATTCTTCAATCCTTTGTTTCTGCCTGCTCATTTGGAAGTAGCGAGTTCCACCAAAGATATATCACTGTATTCCAGGGACAAATTAACTTTCCTTTCACTTAACTTAAGATACAGTAAATCATTCATTTTGCTCAGAGGATGTATGCTTCTTTCCTTTATATTTGATTAAGGACTAAGATCTGAGAAGAAATTTTAAGAACCTTAGTGTAAATACTAATTAAGAATCTTGGTTATTCAGTTATCAGGGTCTTGCCAGAGCTCTGGTTTGCAGCAGACAGGAATCTCAGTGTTAGAATTCATCTTCTAAAGATCTGAAAATGGTTGAGGCTTCTCCAGCACACCTAATTCTGTAAGGGTACATCACTTCTGCATTTGTCAGTCTAAAATTAGAACAGTAGATTTCAGAGAGATATGTAAATTACTGATCCTGGGAGCTTTCCACCTTTTCAGATTACCTGAGTGTTCAAATACAGAATCAATAAGCAACTTAGTCACCATTTTTGAAAATTTAAGTTGTGCTGTACATAGGTAGTTGTAATAATAATTTTTAATTTTTTGTACTTTTACTCTTGGAAGTTGTTAATTGTACTGTCAGATTTCAAAAAATAAAGAAATCAGCTTAGCATAAAATAGTCATCTTTCTCCCTGAAATATCTCTGAGTGCACTGCTGTCCTGCATTCTAATTCTAAAATGAATTTGTTAAAAAGGGAGAAGAACACCGGGTAGACATATTTCATTAAATGTCCAATTATATTCATAGCTGGAGCTGTAGTGGTTCTTCCCTGATCTTTTAATAGAGACACTGGTCTCCCAATAATTACAATTGCTTGTTAAACTAACCTGATAGTGTAGTGCTAGCCTCTAAAGGGTTGTTTAAACTTGAGATTCAGGTAGCTGTTTCTAATTCTAGACACCTATTTTGTTAAAGCTAATTGAATTATAGAGGTTATTCCACTGTCCTCTAAGAGGAAGAATTTATCATTCACACAAAATCTTGCAAAACAGTAATGCATCAACATCTTTAGCTGAGCTGCCATTTTAGTAATTTGCAACAAATGTCTTTAAGAGCTGAAATCATGTGATAAACAACAGAAAAACCTTAAAATGTGAGTCTTAGAATTGGTTTTGAATATTCCCTATTATCTCTGTGAAAGCTTTTCAGACTATGCTTCCATACAGTTCATTTTATTTCCTAAATGTTTTTAAGTACTCCTTCTCCCCATTAATCTCAAAACAGTTCAACAAATTCAATTTTCTGATCACTTTGGCTGACCTGAATCTGTATTGTTCAGTAAATTCATCATTTTCTTAAAGAACTTCTTCAACCCACAATTCAAGATGAAGCACTGACTCTCCTGTGTAGGCTGAATGAAGACCTATAGCCATACTTGTACTGAACTATAGTTAAAAGTAAGTTCTCAAATGACTTGTTCAAAAAAGACAAAGAGGCTGCACTGAGTCAAATGAGGGGTAAACTTTTCAACAGCTCAAAGTCATTTATCTGGAAAGCTCTACAAAGGCCTGACTTTTGTGTGTGAGCAGCTCCCATACCTGAAAAATAAGGGAAAACAGGAATTTGTTCAGCAGCTGGTGTTGCCGCAGGGAATGGTGAAATGAGCATCCTGTTTGAGGGAGGGTGTGGTTTGCAGGTGGCAAAGAGGAGCTGGAGATCTGCCAGGGTGAGTACCAGTATGGCATTCAAGTTAACTCCATCAACCTCCCAGCCAGCTCAAAGTGACACATGCTGCATGCTAATAAACATCGTAGGGCTTTTCAGTCTGTGGTGGGAAGGGCCAAACCTGCAATTTTTAAAAGTATTTTTTGGGATTGAGATGATTTAATTAACAAGGTTCAGTGTAAAGGCATTGCATGGAGTGAAAGAAAAAAATTCAGAATCCCATCAGTGTCAGAAGTTAAAGTTTGGGTTGGATGGGGGTGAAGTGGCTCATCAACTTTTGTCAAAAGGAGATTCAGGATAACGGAAATGCCAGCAGAGGGCCCTGGAATGTTTAGATGCCTCTTCTGCCATGTCTTCTGACAGCTGGCAACAGAGTAGTAGTGAAATGCAGGAAAAGGTTAAAATAGCTTGTCAGTAAGATGCTGTCTGTTTGAGGGTGTCTTGGTTTGTGTTGTTTCTTATAATTTCTTATTTCAATGCACAGCAGCCAGCAGATTACATAAAATTTGTAAAATAAGATTAAAAATTATGTAATTTTAGTGTGCTATTATATCTGTCAGCTTCACTTGGTGATGCCAGTAGAGGAGACAGAAGGAGATTTATGTCTAGAGAGGTTTGATTGTGTTTGTCAGTGAGTCTTTTCCCTTTTTGGATTTTAATTGTCTGATTACAATGTGTTGTCTAGTATAAATATTAACTAGGTACTTGGAAAGGTTTAAATATTTGCCAGGTGTGCTATCAATGGGGTCTAGTGTCACAAATGAGTGGTTTAGGTCGCTTAAAGTATCATCATCAAAGCTATTAGCAAAAGAGGGTTTAATAGAAATTTGTGAAAATGTAACTTAATGAAGTTTGACAGCACAGTTCACTCTATTACTTAGAGTAATACATGATGAAGCATGCAAAGGAAATTCAGATTAGAATGTGTTTAGAATGATTTACAGAGACAGGGAACACAACAGGGTAAGGATGCAGAGGGGTAGGGACATGAAGGTTGAGGATGCAACCAGGTGAGGGAGACCCTCCCATTGAGTCATGAGGTTCAGAATAGTCCCCCTTGCTTTCCATGCTCCTGATGGAGCCTAAGCAAGGCTGACCCCAAATTTAGCCTCCAGCTTGGTCAACAGTTTACATCAAAAGCATTTAGCAGCCTTTAATCGATGCCTGAACCAACAGAATTACCTATAAGCGCAGCAGTAACTCGAGATCTGAGATGGCAATATCCGCACTATGCTTGCCATGGAGAATTGCGGTCAGTTCACACCTGCACACACCCCGACGCAGGGATGTACCTGGGCACGTGTGCTAAACCCCCCTCACGTTCAGTGGCACACTCTGGATGCCTTTGCAGTTCTCAGCAGAGGAGTGAGCCTCGATCATGGGGGTCACAGCTCAGGCCCTTCAGCAGGTTTCGGGGTGGCCCTCGAGTATTGCAAGGGTGACAGCAGGCGAGCTGAGCTGTCCCACTCAGGGAGATGCTGCCACAGCCCCCTGGGACCCCAGAGAGCTCCAAGGGCCTCACTGAGCACCACTGCTTATGAGGTTGCAGGATGACTGGCATTAGTCATCAGTCAATGTCCATCCCTGCTGTAATCCAATACAGTAATTATTGGAATTTTTCACAAGTCCAGTCAATAGTATTGTTTCATAAGTCCAGAACAGTAGTATTGTTCTCCTTGGGCTACAAGGCAAGTAAGGTTCCAAGGCTGCCATGGGGTAACTAATTATCTCTTGTCCCTTTCTTTGGTTAGGCAAGAGAAGTTCCTGCAGCAGTGTTTCTGAGGAGCTCAAGGGGAGTTTAAGGACCATGGGGCCATTAGTCAAGGCCAAAGCCTAAGGAGGATTCCTGAGGTCTCAGAGTAGCCTGAGGGAGGAGGATGGGGGAATGCACCACCACACCCAGTCAGACTAGAAAGGGCACAAAACGAGTATTCAAGATGTAATCAATCACAAGTCTCCTTTACTAATCTCTCTAATTATACATTTTCTAGCTTTCATAGTTGCAATGTATAATCCAGGTGTACCAGGCAATGTACAGGAAATTAAAGTAGAATCTTATTGTTGGAAGAAATATATCAATGTAGATTGTAAATGGCAGATACAAAAAGCAAGGGAATGATAGTAGGAACATATCAGTCCTTCTGCAGGGCCTCATCTGATAGCTATTAATCAGAGAAGGAAACCTTGGTCTGGATTCTTAGGCAGCCTAAATTGAATTGTCTAGACTGGGGTGAACAGAGGGGATTTATATCAACTGAGATCTTGCCCCACAAGTTTGAAAACTCAGATTCTTATAACACGTCAGAAAGACTTATATTTTTTTTTTTTTGAAAAAATATTCTACTGGCTGTATCTGCAGAAAATTAAGCTTGTCCAAGGTCATTAGCAGCTTGTTAAGAATGTAAAGAGCTTACACAGTGACTGTACCTTTAGAGGTACACGTTTAAGATGCAGTATGACTATCTAGCACCTAGCCATGGTCTGTAGCTGTGGAAATATATTTTTGTAGGAAATTTTAGCAAATATCAAGAAACAGAACCATCTTTGCTTTAGTTACCTGGGGGGATGTGAATCTTCCAGCTCGGAAACCGTAATGTGTACAGCACAGGAAGAGCACTCCAAATTCAGGCAAGCAGGTTATGACAGGGGAATAGAACCTACAGGGTGATGTGATCACAAAGCTCAGGACACAGCCGGGTCATGGTTGCAGCAGTCCAGACTTAAATATCTTTGTGGAAGGTGCTCAGAAATTACCCATTATATATAATTGATTTTTTTTCCCCAACTAATAGCAATTCTAGGCAGCTCTCTAGGCCTTTCTTTTCAGGAATTATCCTGGAAGGAGACTATACAGAAGCTAAAGCTTTATGCTAGTCAGCTTTGGAAGGGTTTAGTATTAAATTCTTACAAACTTTATTTTCCACAGACCCTTTTAATGGCAATAAAAGGAATCCAGCAGCTGCAGCAGAATTGGACTGTTCCAGAACACATGCCCTATGTTTTTCTAGTAACTTTAATACACTGAGGCACGTCAGTCCAGGTAGAAAACTCAGCTTTCTTAAATAAGCCTATTTAGGTCAATGTGTCAAAGAAATTAAATTATTTTCAGTTGCATTTATTTTTGTTGAAGACCTGTTACGTACAAAAATAACTTGAATTGTTGAAATTGAGGTATGTGTTTATTTGAATCTGAGAGTCTACTGGAATGGAATTTTTTTTACTTATTAAAAAACCAAAAATATGAATGCTGAAAACTATTGTAGTTCCACTGTTTGGCTGAGGACAAACACAGCTGTATGGAAACTTAGTGTGGTGGTTCCCACAGCAACTGTTGTCCCACCATAAACACAGAACAATATTCTTAATTTTCTTCTAAAACTGAAAATCTACCATTGTCTGAAAAAATAAATCTGAGTAATTTTACATGCATAGTGAGAGATATATTTTTGAACAAACAGTACTATTGAATTTGGAGCTTCGGTAGCCTTCCATTTCTCGTCTGTAATTTCCCATTAAGACAGGATTTTGTACCCATGTATTTCTATAGAATATGACAACAATTGCTTTTACAGGCACTTATTTTTGTAGTATTTCAAATGTGAAGATCAAAGTGATTAATGGATTCCATTTCATATAGAAGTACTAAGAGAATACTTCCTTCAATGACTTCTGTAATCAGGTTTAATTAAAATAATTTTTTGCACTTCAGAAAATGAGATTCAGATATTTATTTGAATGTAACTGTAGTCATTTAATTAAATCATTAGCAATCATAGAGATGACATTATTAGTTCAAGCTCACTTAGCGTGTATTTTAGCTTGAGGCAAAGCCATGGGCTGGAATCAAGACAGGCAAATAATTTTTTTTTCCATTTCATTAACATAAAACCTTGTGAATGTAGTGTATTATTATTGTAGTCTGAGCTAGAGCAAGCTCTATCAAATTTCACCAAAACGGGACTCTGATGTGCTGGGCCTTAGAGCTTCCTGAAAGAGAGAGCTCCTGACAGGCACAGCTTGTAGTTTAAGTAGACAATAAAGTCTATAAAGGAGAACAGGCAGCTGCAGCTCCCACACCTGCGCACAGCATAGCTTCAGATGATCAGGTATTATGCAGGAGTTGATGTGCCCTCCACCAATTCCTTCCTCTTAATTGCAAATCAACAATTTTGCAGCCATTCATTGCTTTTATGCCTGTATTTTGTTAAACTCAAAGGTTTGGCATTATTACTAATGTGAAAAACTTGAGAGTGAGCATCTGTTAGTATAGAACTGTTGCTTTGTCATCTTCCTTTGATTTTGTGTCCTTATGCCACTGAAATACTCACAGGATTCTTCTGGTATTTCCCTTGGTTTTGGTGCAATGAGACATAAAAAACCTGGAGGTGAATTGGATGCAAATGTTAGTTCTAATGAGGACAAGAAACCTTATTTCCATTAAATGAGCATACGAGAAAAGAAGAAGAGGATATTTTAGTGAAAGACACTCCAGAGAGCCAAAATTGTCTCCAGCAGGGCTTTTCAGAACTACTGTACAGACACTGTTGCCTCACAGTGTCTCAGTTCAGAGCCCCAACCCCAACCAAGGCCACGTGCTCCTGCTGGGCAGTCAAAATCTACCAAGCAAATGGTTATTAGGGTATAGAAGAGCTCCTAGAGGAGTTGCAATTTTTGTACTGCCACAGTCCAGTCCTAATTAGTGTTACAAAATGCGCTGTCTTTGGGGTGGGCAAGCAGACAAAGACATCTGAGAGAGACAGGAATGGGAGCCAGGAGCCAAATTGCCAAGTATTAGTGGGCTAGTGTGGGAATTATACTAAGAGGGTTTTCCTAAAAGCTGGAAAGACCCATAGGGAGAAGTGGCATACTTGACTGCGGAGATCTTGGACAATGAGTGTAATATACTGACAGTTTCAGTTCTCTCATTTGCAATTTATGAATAGATGAAAAGAGCAACTAAAAACAAAATAAAAGTGCAATTGCCTTTTTCAGTCTTCATTAGCATCCTTTTCTTGAACAGATGGGCCCTCACTATATATTCTTATGTTAAGTTTTGTTCTGTTCTGGGCAATATTATGTTATTTGAATTATTTAATAAACTTAAATTTATAGAGACAGTATCTTAATTGTCTTGAATAAAAGGCTTAGAGCTAGGAGAAAACATCGTCTTCCTGTCAGCTTAAAAATCACCTGAAGTTTCTGTCATTTCTGAAACCAAGGACAACTCTGGAAAAATCTTCACTGTAGTTTACAGACATCTGTTTTGAGATCATCACCCCTATTTCCTTATCAGTTTAAAATTCAGGTCATGTTTTCAAGGTGGTTGCTGAGATTTACAGACATGGAATATGTCTGCAAGCTCTACACCATCTTTACTGTCTTCAGATGCACTACTGCTTCTTTTTATATTTTGCTGTTTGATGGATATGTCAGAAGGAAGAAAACTCAAGGACTGAGATAAATGAGCAGTAAATTTAAAGTCTCTTTTTCTATCCTGCTTTCTTTTGTTTGGTCTGATTGTAGCTATTCACGTTTACATGATATGATGGAAAATTGTTTATTTTGTAATACCAGGTCTAACTTTTAAATAAATAGTTAGAAATCTGAAAAATTCTGAGAAATCAAAACTACATTTGTTAAATTTGGCAAATATTTTCTTTTAAAAAAGGAAATGGGAATGCTAAAACATTAGCCTTAATGTTTCATTCTGGAGCTGACGAAAGATTTGATTTTAACATTTGAGATGTCATTTGAATGTGTGATTTAAGTAATATCAGTAAGTAAATGAAGCTCTAAATTTATAAGCAAAACATCTCATTTTGAGTCAAATTAACTCTTAACCTCATTTTATTGGAATCCAAAATAATGTTGACATCTAAAATGTTTAACATTGAATCAAATTTCTTTCAGAGGTTTTTTCTTTCAGCTGTCAAGGCAAAAAAATAATTTTCTCTCAGAGAGCAGGGAGATGTAATAACCACAGACTTCCTGCTGTAGGAAGGCAGGATAAGAAATAAAAAATGTGCCCAAACCTGGCTAAGAAGCTATCTGTGGTTGAAAGACTTCAGTATCTTCTTTTGCTTTGTTTTGCTTAAAGGCATTTCTGATTTCTTCCAGTGTGGCAGAGTCCAAACAGTGTAATGTAATATTTAAATCCCCATTCTATTTCTCTTCAAGCTTGATTTGAAATATGTATTTGAATGGAGGCCTTAGGCTTGCAAGAGGAAAACAACAACAGGGAATCCAAGGTGTCCCTTGGCTGTCCAGAGACTGGGTCTTTGGGATCTTTGAACTGTCAGGTTCCTGAGGGAGAACACCTCACTCCAGGGGAGCTCAGTGTGCAGTGATTTAGATTACACTGATCCTGCCTGGGACAGAGAAGGGATTTGGTGCCAGACAAAGGAGCATCTGTGATCTTTTTGAACCTAGAGAGAGCCTGCTGCAGTAAGTTCTACTTCATCATCCTGTAAATGCACACAAAGCTGCATATACATGGAGGGAGTGTAGCTTAACTCATTGCCAGTTTTTTTCTTTTTTCTCTTCACACAAAACAGTTCTGCTCACAGGAATGCAGGCAAAAGGAAGAGAGTCCTTGGTTTGGCTCAGGAAACTTGAACTCCAGCAGCAGAAACTTGTCCCATGTGTAAGACAAAGCTCTTGTGTGTCTCAGCCTGTACTTTACCAGTTCTGAAAGCGTCTGCAGTGATCACTGTGCACTGCAGAGCACTTGGCACATTTCAGCTTGGGCATCCTAAGGCAGGTGTTGCTATTATTGGGAGCAAACTGCCAGGGTAAATGCAGTGAACTGCTGGAACCCCAAATGATTCCAGGAGCTAACAGTGAAATGTGGTCCACTTGTTTTCACTCCCTTCTTCCTACCTGGTATTTTAATGTCAAATATCTGGCTTATGTTTCTGGAACCTCCCTTCTGACATACACTGTTGTGGATCTGACTCTCCTCTTCCCCCTTTTCTGCCTGCCAAGATGCAGGATTTCCTCTGGAGCTACTGCCCCATGTCTCTCTGAGAGGCCTGTGGCCAGCACGGGCCCCCAGACAAAGCTCTCTTCCTTCAAACATTACTTTTATGTGTTTATGAACACCAATGAACACAAGGAATTACCATTGCCTCTACTGCCTGCAAATTTGTTCTCAGCATGATGCCATGGGAGGGCTGTTTTAATTCTGGATGAAAGGTCTTTTTTGATGGAATTCTGGAATTAGCTGCCAATAAATAAGACAGAAATCAGGAATTCCCAGACTGTTTCTACCAATTACAAATCTGGTGTCTTCGGCTGTATTCTTGGCATATTTCCTTACCATAAAAAGTGTGTGACCAGCTTGCCATACTCACTATAGCAGGACTTTGAGAAACACACTAGAATATTCATCAAGGGAACTATGTAGTTTGAAAATATGCATATCTTGAACAAAGCATTTATTTTTGAAAGAGATGGAATAATTTTTTTCATCTCTTAGAGTCAGTTTATTAATATTTTTATTTTTTGCCCTTTGTAATGAAAGGGAGTGGGTTTTCTTAGCTTTACATTGTATTCAAATTATCCTGTGGATTGCAGACAATTCTATTCTTAGTTTGAAATGTTGTGTAGGGAGCATACACAAGGAAACCATGTTAATAAATATAGCTTTGTTAAAGACTTATATAGAATAAAAGAGAAGCTAGCTGATCCTTTTCTGTCTACCTTAAGTCCAGAAAAATAATGCATATACTGCTATGGTAACCAGAACTGAGTATTGTACCAAGACTAAATTTATACTGCTCCTCTTGTTTCTTTACCTTGTTTGAGGCTACTGAGTTTCAAGAACATAAATCTTTCAGATGAGGACCTCAGAGTCAGGCTAATCCTTTGCTTTTAAAAAAATTAAATACTGTCAAAATTTTTTGTGGAAGTGAAACTGACTCCTTTGACATGTTTTTTTGAAATGAGTTTTTCTGCTCTGGTTTTCTCACAACTCTCTCTTTCTTTGTAGTCCTCTTGGGCTCAGTGAATATTTAATTATCTACCCCAAATGAAACAGTTCCAGCAGGAGTGAGGCAGACTCTATAAAGTCTACTGTTAATATTATAGCTTCCTTTTGCAAAAATACAATGAAGTTAAAATTCTAGTAACCAGATGTGCTTGACTATGACTCAAAGAGGCCTGATATTTCCCTCTTGAATGCATTTTCTGTCCCTGCCAGCTTTCACCACTAAAAACCTTCCACAGAGGAGAGTAGTTTTTGCTCCTGTTCCTGTATGGAAGTGAACTGTTTAATCTGACCTTGAGCTTAATAGTGTTATGCAGCCAAGTACCACATCACAGATACAAGAACCTCTATATGGTAAGGGAAATTGTGTGAATTCATGTTCAGGTCACTCACACAAATAGAAAGGGATATGAACCTTTCTTTCCTATGTTCCTCCCCACTAGGATATTATTTCAAGGTGAAAATTCTAATATTGGAGAGCTTGCATTTTCCAGGGGAAAAAAGTTCAATCAGAAACAGAAATTACACATTAGTTTTCATAGCAGTTAGGATAGAAAGCTTAATGAAAGTATTTTCTGGGCTTAAAGAAGACTGGTTAGATATTTCCCTCAAGATATATTTACTTGCTAGCTTACTTTTGTGGGTGGAAACTTTTCCTTACTGATGCTTTCCAGGCAACCATTCTAAACCTCTTTGGACAAGAGTATATACCTTTTGCTATAGAGGCTAATGAAGCTTCCAGAGAGGTATGTTATTTGGGAGGGATTTTATATTCTCTACTCTGGCTGTCCAGGCTCTTTTCCAATTCCTGTTATGCACAATGGAAATAACTCCAAGTGGAGGACAGTAATACATCTTCTGTCTAAATGTAGCTGCCTTATTTAAAGGGTTTGTTCCTCATGTTCCCCAAGTTGCCTCAGTATTTAATCAGCACAGAGTGTCTCCTGGCCAGTGTTGTCCTCTGCCGAATCCGTAACCAGAAAGCAGAAAGTATTAAATTTAGATTCTCAACCTCCTTACACAAGGATCCAGCTTGAGCAGCTGAGGTTGGTCTGTGCAAATACGCTGCAGTTATGGGCCTCCTGTTGCTCCACAGCACAGCCCCCCTTCAGTCCCAGACCGTGCAGGAGGGGAATGCACCAGCCCCTGACCATTTTGGTGGCCCTCCACAGAGTTCACCTCATCTCATCGGTGTCTTGAGTTTGTGCGCTGGCACCCCAAGGAGGCAGCCAGCTGCGGTATCAAGTGTAGCTAACAGTGGTGCGTGTGCCCTCCGTGCCACAGCACAAATCTGCACTTATATTGTCATTTGGGCATTGGGAACCGAGGCCTGGATCTGGCAGCTGCTCCCTGGGGTGGCTGGAAGAAGGGCCGCCACCAGCTCTGCCTTCACTCCTTTCGTGTGCTCTGGTCCCAGGCTCCGGCAGGAGAGGATAGTACTGGCAGTGCACAGCTATAATTCATCTGCTTCTTAGAGGAGCTTGAATCTTTCTGTATTTGCTCTCCTTTCAGGCAAGTGTCAGTGCTGTAACACTGCTCTGTTAACTCTTGAATAACACAGTATATGGCTTCTCTGGACACCATTTTTGGGTTTTTTTTTTAATTAGGACAGGGGATGTCCCAAGGTTACTATAAAGGATTTTAGCCAGAGTCTCCATAGTTTAACAGTACAGAGGCATGAGTCCGTAAGTGGTAAATATTTCCCTTGCAACTGGAATAACTGGCTACTGGCTTGATTAGTAGCACAACAGCACAGAAATGGTGGGTTTAGTGTAGGATATGATGCAGACAAAGAAGAACTTGTGAAAAGGAAGGTGCTGTTGTCAGTACCAGACGGTTATGTTCATTTTTTCAGGTAGCCTGCTGATTAGCTAAAAATAGAAAGAGAAGCGGAAGTTTTATCACCTGAAATTGCTTTGTATAGAGAAACATCCTTTTACCAGTTGCACAGGGCCATTTCTGGCAATGGCATTGCTTTCAGTTTGCAAGAAATCTCTGTTACTCATTGAAGTGTGATACTTTGGAAAGGGAGTAACTCGATACCTTTAGAGGAAGGGTAACATTCATTGAGTATTCCTGTTATGGAATACAAATGAAGGTTTACAGCTGGTCATTCAGTAAAGCTTATTAGAGTGAGCTTCATTAGCTCTTTTGTCTGATTTTGCTAAAGGCTAAGCAGCATTCTTTATGTCTTTGTTACTTTTTGCGCATGCTTGTACATAGGCTAAATATAGGAACCTAGAGAGATGGAATTGGTTACAGAAGACACAGCTGTGGAGTTATTATTTACAATCAAATTAGAGGAAAAGAACAATTGAAGGGAATAGAGACCCCACTAATAACTGCTGGGAGCCTTGATTGAAGTATTCTTTTATTCTTATATCCAAATGTATCATCGAGAGACAAATTCTGTATGGTGGTTTTATTATTGGAGTACTAGATTGTGTTGTTTTTTCTCTGCCAAAATTTATTTTTTTGTACAACTACTGTATCATATTGATCTGTTGCTTTGATTTTTCTTATTTCCTTTGTCCCATAAATTGCTGCATTTTGCTGTAGTATTCTATGGAGAAAAGCATCTAAAGGCAGCATTCCCCTTCCTAGATCCAAACCAAACTGCAGAGCTGGTGACCACAGAAATGAAACTTCTATTTCCCAAATCAGTGTCCATCATGTCACTGGCTGATGACGAGGCTCCAAGACTAACATTGGCATCCTAAGAAAACACAAGCTCTGGCTGTACGGTAATTTAGAGCCCACCTTCTCAAGGTTCAAGTCTGTTCAGCAAAATTTTCTCACATATCTCCCAAGACATCGCTGTGTTGGCTTCAGGCACGTTTTGGGACAGCAGGGTCCTGTGGCGCTCCTGCCCTTTCAACACCCTCGTCCCAGGTTGTACTTAACGCTCTGCTGCAACCTACTGATGCTCCGAGGAACTACAGATTGGGCAATCCCGCCTCAGCTCCACTCAAGCAGAAGGTTTAAAATAATTTAAACAGCGCATTTTCAGCACTTGTGGCATCATTGTTTGGAGGGGAATGCTCTCCTATTTTGGCGTTTCTATATTGGAAAGTTTCCTGTAATGCAAACTAAAAATGAGTTGCTGTCAAGTTTGATGAGCACAGCAGGATGAGCAGATTGTAGAGTCACTAACACGAGGAATTGTTTCCTTCTTACTGTTACATCCTTTCTAGAACTTCAGTAGTTTGTCTGAATTTATGCAGAAGGATTAATGAAATCGGCTTTGATAACAGTTACTAAGCACTCGCTGTGCAGGAGCAACTTGCTCTATTAAGCTACTGAGAATGACAATATGTACAGAAGGTAGCAGAGTTTTTCTCTAAGGTGCCTCAATATCAAGGTGCTGGGATTTTTCCTTGTTCTAGAATGACAATTACTATGCGCCCTGTTAGTGTTTTTTCTTCCTAAGCTGTGCAAAGATAATCTGGAATTCTCAAAGGCACACAGTAGCTGCTAAATCTTGTTTATTTTAGTAGAAATAGGGAGCCCAGCACTGAGCTGGTACGAGAGACAAGAAGATAATTTCTTTGGTTGTACAGCTAAAATGTTGGTTGCCTAAGAATACGTTGGTGTTAGGATAAGAGTAACAGGCCAGATGTCTGGCCAAGATCTACAGCAGATACCTCCATGAAGATGCTAGGTAGATGAGGAAATATCCAAATTCCGATTATACTATCTGTGCTGATAGATGGTGATGGGAGATAGAGCTTATGAATGTAAGAAAAATGTGTAGAAAGAAGAGTGACTAAATAAGTAGAAAAGGTAACAATGGACACAGTGTGCTTTGGAATGACCAGAGCAGCAGTGCCCTGTGTCTTTCTTTGCAAATCAGGAGTCCTTCCTGAACCAAGGCTCTCCCAAGCAGAGAGAGAAGCAGTCGATGAGGGCAGGTCTGGAGCAGTGGTTGTTAACGAGTTGTGTCTCGTGGATTATGGCCATGCTCAGAAAGACCTTGGGATCACACCTGATGCAGTGAGAGAGGCAGGGTCTGGGAGGAAGAAGTGACTTACAGATGGTATTCCTGCAAATCTCATGGAATGCCAGTCTGCATCACCAAGCTGGTCACCTCCTCGCTGGTGCAGGGTGATCACATGTTCTGAGGAACAGCCTAGAACACCAGTTACTGTTCAAAATTAACTCAGTATTAGTCAAAGAACCAGGGGAGGCTCGCAGTCTCCCAGAAGCTGTCCTAGTGTACTTCTTCAGGATTTTTAGCATTTAAAACAGTTCTCAAATTGCATACTGTGAAAACTATTTCAGAGGATGTCATGCTTTCTATTCCAGTGTGCTTGAAGAGGAGCTGAGGAAAAAAAAAAAAAAAACTTGCATAAAAAAGCCTGGAAAGATAAGTGTTGCTGTCATGTTCTGACTTCACCAGACTACTGAGCCACCTTCAGGTTCAAGCCTCAGACCTCAAGAGGGAGCTCATAAGTACTCTGCTGGCTTACTTTGTCCTTCACATTTGGTGAAGGGCATTTTCTCATTTTAGGGCCACACATCACTAATCTTAATTGTAGTTCTTTTCTCCATGTCTAATTTTCATACGTTAAATCCACCACAGTGCCACTGAGTAATGCCTGCCGTTGTCTGACGAGCTTTGGAAAAGCAGAGCCTGATCTGGAGCTGATTAATATTCCTACACACTCAGAATTAATCAGAGAATGAGAACATACTTCTGTAATTCTTAGACATCAGAAATGAAACAAGGGAGAAGCATTTTGAGGTTTAGTCTGAAAGAACAGCTCAGCAGACAGAGGACGTGGGCACTTCCTTCCAGTGATCCTTACCTGCACTGGTTTTCCCTGACTCTTGGGTGTGTCAAGATGAGGGTGCTCAGCATTTCATACAGCCCCACCTAACCAGCTCAAGAGCTAATGCTGACACCCTGTGACTTCCCAGCCACGGGGCATGGCTCAGACCATGCTGCCAGCCCAGCAGTGATATCCCAGGGAGAGCCTGATGTGATGGATCTGCTATAAATGGGTGTTTGGCTTAGCCCACACTCCGACTCCTCTCAAGATACATCACACAACCTAATTCCGTTTCTGAAGACTGCCTTCAAGGAACCAAAGCTAGCAGCCTGTACCTGTCAAGGGGTTGTATTAAGGAGCCTGTCTGGCATTGTGTTAAGTGTGGAAAGCAGATCAATTATACACATGTAAACATGGAGGAAATGGTTCAGGGACCATACACTCCAAGGGGAGAGCTCATGTACCTATGGCTGCAGAATTTCTGTGGGTCGGGAAGGCATCCAAGGGGTTGCAGGGCATGCTTGAATTGTCCTTTTCTTCCCACATTAATTCCATGCCCTGCCACCTCCTTCTGTCTGAGCCTGAGCTGTTCGCTGCTAGTTTTGGTCCCAGTAACGAAATCAGAGCAAACGAGTTATTTCCCTGTTTGGACCTCCAGGTGTCTGTTCTGCACAGAATGATCTGGGGGATGAAAAGCTCCTGAAGGAAAACATTCTGGGAGCAGAAGTTCATTAGGCTGTGGATGGTTTGGGTAAGGACATCTAGGAGAGAGAGTTATGAAATACTGTATTAGTTCTGGGGAGTGGGAACCTCTCCGTGATATTCTCTAAAGGAAAGATTATGCTTTAATTTAACACTGGCAGAAGAAGATGGATTATCTGAATACTTGGAGGAAATTGTGTGAGGAGATGAGTTAAGAGCTATTAATCAACAAGGACTGCTAAATTGAAACAAATGCAATCCAATATACTTCAGACTGTCCTGGGCACCAGAACACTTACACAGATTGGGATCACAAGAAAATAATTTATGCTGGAGAAGTTTCAATCCAGGAGGAAATTATAAGCATATGTTTTGGGGCAGCTGTAACCTAGAGCATTGTGGAATATGATTCTTAGTAATTAATATTGCAAAAGCAAGGACACCAGCATCTGAAGTGCTACCTATAGTATATTAGCAAATTACTCTTAGTAATAGGAGTACTCCTAGATAACAGAGGAGCTTCAGCCTTATGCTGGCAAATTAGTTATTGGACCAGAGACAGTGTCCTGCTGATTAGACAAAATGGCTGAATAGAAATAGAATAGACAATGCACTGTATAGATGGAAAATACATTGGAAGAATGTTAAACATATGGAAAGCATTTAAGACTCTGAAGGGGGAAAATGCTGGGTCAAATCCACAGTAAGAAATATACTGTGAGACACATGGGTTTTGAAGCTAAAGAGAAACCTTAAAGATCGTGGTTTATGCTTCTGTTCTTCCTTTCTTCACTTCCTTATAAAATGCCTACTCACATGGGAAGCCACAGGTCACAGCAAGGCACAGAGCAGTGCCAGCCCGCAGTTGCAGTCTCTCCCTTCCCATTTCTGAAGCAGTACAACTTCTCCTTCCCTCCCTGTGCCTCCCTGCCCTCAGCTCCACTTTCCCAGTCAGTGTGATCTGCATGTTTTGCTAGCACAGTTATACAGTACTGTGACTTCTACTGAAGAACTGAAAGAGGGATAGAATTTAAGCTTGGAAGTAAGTAGAACTTTAAGTCTATGATAGAAAGAATGCCTACAAATGGTTCATGGGAGGCAAAATGTCCTGGAAATGCAGAATTTGTGGGTAGAGTGTTAGTAATGGCTTACACCTTCCTTCAGAGCATGCAGAAAATCTGGCATAGAGGTTGATGTAGGCATTTTTCTAGGCCACTGACTCTAGATGGCTGTTCTAAAGTTTGCCTTTCTAAAAAAGCAGTTGTGATACTGCAGACCATTATTTCTTTCCCATTTTATCCCTTGAAAACAGCATGTCAAGTAGTTTAAAATCTCTGTCTTTTAGGGGGCTGCTGTGAGCTGGTGGGCTTTCCTGGAGAGTCTCCTAACCATCAGCTGTGTCTGGACACTGCAGCAGTTTAAAACTGGATTTGCCACCCTGATGCAATCCATCACACACACACAAACACAAACACAAACTCACACTTTGATCAGAAGGCATGAACTAAAACTAAGTTTATTTAAAAGAATCTGACTCCCTTATATAGTATTTCTACAAAGGCCAGGGACTGGGGGAGAAGGTTGACACCTCTCCCCATCCCATTGGTCAGGACAGCTGTCCATCAGCTGTCCATCTCTCTAAGAACAAGAATGAAAACTTTCCTTGAAACTACAATAACATTGGCTGTGTTTACAGACCAGAGCGTGAGAAAGAACCCAAAACATGAAACTGTGAAACAGAAGAGAAGGCTGAAAAAATCAGGGCAACACCACCCAGCATGAAGCCAGGTGGAATTTGGGTGATTGAGGTGCAAAGTTGTGATCCTGCAAACCCCACCAAATGGCTGCCACAGCACCTAAGCTACACAGCTCAGTAATGGGTCTGGTTATAAGTTGCTCAGAGCACATGGAGTGCATAGGAGGAGGCTCAGTTGTGGCTGTTTGTTTCAATACACATTTCTTAAGCAAAAGGTGTTCAGGAATTCCTTGCCCTAAATTGTCGTCTTTAAACCATTTTGGTGTTTTGAAGTGGGATTGGTTGTGTAGAAAACAGTGGATTGGAAAAGTTTTTCCCTTTTTTGAGAGATTTCAAACCCATGTTTCCCATCCCTTTGGCTATACGGTCAGCAGCAGGAACTGCTCTGTGTTTGGCTGAAGCAACAGCTTTGTACAAAATCAGTTCAGCTCTCTGGAAATACACAAAGACAAGAGGCACCAAAAAGAATGAACTTACCATTTCATTTTGGCATTATGCAAGAATGTTGAAGTATTGTATGTCAAATAGTACAGCTACTTTTTAAACTGGATTTCTGTTCTAGTCCAAAGTAATTCTCTATTGTTTTTGCAATAAAAATCCATGCCAGGGCTGAAGCCCCAAACAAAGTTTCCTGCCTTCAAGCCTTCCCTTAGTACTGAAAGTACTGTATTCTGATATTGATCATTTTGGAAAGTAATTTCCTGCTTCTCTTTTCATATAAATCTATGTTTAAAGGAGATGCCCAGCTGAAGGATCAGGAGCATTTGTTTTTATATTGTTAATGTTATTTTCTCACTTAAATACTGGTGTTTCTGTTGCATGAGTATGCATGTGACATTTGTGCTTATGTCCATGTTGCTTCATACTTCAGAGAAAGTTCGAAAACATCAGATGAAATGCTGAGAAGGTAATTTGTTATACCCATAGGTTGGGCAGCAAGTTTAAATATGATAATGAAAATACAGAGGGTTAAATATAGACTAAATGTAGTCGTATACAATGTATTATTGTAAGCAGGAAGACTGGGAGGAAGTTGGATACTGTATTAATATCTGCTATTTCATATAAAACTAGACATGTCAAAGTCTGACCAGGAAGACGATATCAACAGGACTAATTTACCCAATGATATGGTGAGTTGCATAAGAAATAAAGAATTCCAGAATATTCCAAATTCTAATCGGTCTGAATTTTTCCTTCTGATTTTAAACAGACGAGTTGTAAAGTTTTAAATGTATAATACTTCTATTTGCAAAGCTTTCACTGGGGAAAAAAATCCTAAACTTGTATTTATTTATATATTGAATTTATTTTATTTGTGTACTACTTCAATGTTTGTGTTGCCTGCAGGACAGCTCTTGAGTACTGCTGTCCTGTATTCACACAAAGACAATGTGTGTGGGAGGGGGTTATATTTTTACACTGACTTAAAATCCCTGATCTCCCAGACGTCATGTCAGGAATAGCTAAATGTTGCAGCACTGGAACATTCTAGATAATTGTTTTAGTGCCATAACACATGTATAAACACTGATCTCTACCTCTGTACACTGGGTGCAGCATTCTGATGCAGTAATAGTGCAGGAAAATAGAATCATATAGTAGAAAATATTCGGGAAACAGACCCCATTCTCTTGGTGGTGCAGTGCAGGATCTCATCCCTGCATTTCATTTTTTAATAGAAGATGTCTTACTCCAGGCCTTTTGGTGTCCTATTGCACTCATCTCCCAACAGAATCTTTTTTGTTTTATACATCTTGGAAATATTCAAACAGCATATTAAGTCCCACTGTTTTCCAGGCACAGAAATATAAACTCTCTAGAAATCTGAATAGCTGTGAACTGAAAGCATTGTTATGATCTGTGCTTTAGTTCTTGAGTAACTGGGCTGTGCGACTCATGGACAAATATCTTGCTAGCTACAAACTAGAAAAAAGTGCATGCAGTGCTCTCAGTTGGTGACATGCCTAATATTCCTTGTAGAATAGAAAGACTTTGACCTTAACAATAACAAACTTGAGGGTTTTGTTCCTTGATTCTGTTCTGTAGAAGAGTTCTACAGAAATTGTTTTGTATGTTGCTGCATCTCCTTATTTAACTACTTGGGATAGGTACATCACTGATTTGTTGTTTCTGACGGTTTTACTGCTTTGAACCTGTGTTTAACTCTCTTCTCCCCACCAAGCCTCTGCTTCCACTCAGGATCTTTACCCTGTATTTGCACTCAGCAAATGACAAAATGCAGCACAGCATAAAAACATGTCACTGACCAACTATGGGGCTTAACACCATTCAAAGTTGAAATACCTGACTGCTACTTCATTAAAAATTCAAAATTCAGAAGACTTTGACACTGCTAGTCTCCTGCTTCTGTTTAAATTTGTACCAGCGTCCCAAGTCATCACGTTTGGGCTTCTTGAAATCCCCCACAGTGTCTCACTTCAGTAACTATTAAGTACCAGGGCACAAAAGTAGTTCCTAGCCCTTTTTAAGATTCACAGTCTGCATCTTTCTGACTTACTCATCTGCAGAGCACAGTCTGATACTTTCCAGGTCTGCCTGACAGACTGGGGCAGGGATCTTGTGGAGAACATCCCAAAGCAGTGAAAAGAAATAGCATGCACGCCTTATCCAGCAGCTCCATGGCTAGGGCACGCATCTGAAATGCTGGAAATCCCAGATCAGCTTTCTATTTAGGTGAGTTAATCTGAATCCCTCTCTCCCAGGATAAAGGCCTAATCAACATCTATGGGGTTGAGGTATTCAGCCTACAGACCAGAGTGTTTGCAGTGCAGAAAGACATCACAGACAATCTACAGCATTTTTCCAGTTTTCCTGAGGATTCTTCAGGAATCCTTATCACAGTGTGACTGTGTGTCTGTCTCCTAAAAGCAGCAGGGTACTGGACTTACCCTTGGACGTGGTCACAGGCTGGTCAGAGCACATGGGAAAATTAGAAGCAAATGGCCTCACATCTCTCTATTTCCCTGCTGCAACAAAAAGCTGGAATAGTGTTGCCTTTTAGGTGTGTGCAGCAATCAAATAAGGATTGAGACAGAGGAGGCATGAAAAACTAGAAGTTCTGACAATTAGCCCAAAGAGGAGAGGCATATAAATCTGTGGGGGGATTTGCATCTTGTTTATTCTCTGTGCACTGTGTAGCCCAAATTGCCTGAGCAATAGATATGTCAAAGCATTTGCATTCAGGCAGTAAAATTTTCTTCTTTGACAGACTAGCTGACCTTCCAGAGCAGTGTTGTGCTATATCAGATACGTGGCACACTGAGAACATATTCTCACATGACATTCTCATAAACAGACTAAGGCAGCAGAATCTAGATGAAATCATCATTAGCTGAGTACACAACCAGCTGAAAACTGTCCAAAGGTCATGTGTCAATTGGTTTGCTAAAACAGAAGGAAATTTCAAGAGAAAGCTGTCCTCAGCTGAACTGTTATATATCTCTTTGCTACTGACATAAGAGTAGAACAAAGATGGTCTATTAACATTTGTAGATGATGCTGTGCAGGGAAGGGTTGCAGTACTTTGATGTAGAAAACCAGAACATTCAGACATTTAATTAATGGTCTGAAATTCACCATTTGACATTCAATCCAGGTCCAATTTCAGAGAAATTGGGTGCTCAAATATGAAACAGGAGAGTAACCAGCCAAGCAGCAGATGCAGGAGTGTCTGACACCTCAATGGAAGCACCAAGATGGTGATATTACTGTGCAGGCAGATCTCTCAGTGATGAGAAAAACTTTAGTCCAGGAAGAAAAGAAGTCAAAGGGTATGTGGAGGAAAGAGACATAACACCAAGCCTTGGAGATATCCTTGGCCCTGCCTCCAAAAAAAGATGCAAACTCTTATTCCCCTTATGACCTTAACATGTTTTTTCTACATAAAGGCTTCCTTACTAATCTGAGGCAAGCTGAGGTAAAAAGAGAGAATGTAAAATGGAATAAATAATGACAAGTAAGTTGGGCTTTTAGTATTAATGGATTAATAATATTCTTTCTTGTTTAATCATCTAATTGTAACTTTCACTATAGGTGGGAAACCATTTACAGGGGCAGAGCTTATCTCCTACCTGTGACTAATCAGCTGGCAGGAACTCAAGTGTCACCCCCCCAAGTGAAAAGTCTTAGCCAAGTGGGTAAGGATAGAGCTTTAAAGAGGGATTTGACACTGTGCATCTATGGGGAGGGAATGACTGCAATATCCCCACTTTTGTTTATGGTATGTGTTATGTCTGATTTGCACACATCATTCCCCTTCTGTGTAAATGTAAGGTGATGAGAAGGGGGGCCTAGAAATTTTAAATTGTTGGGGTCCACATAAAACAACATTTAGGGACACAGTCAGGGACTCCCTGCATGTTAAACTCAGAATTCAGGGAACTATAATTATTAATGTGCCATTAGTCATAAATAAATATTAAATAGTCATAAAAGCAATCCTGGTGTTAGCCCCTGGTGTTTTTGTTATTATCCCTCAAAAGAGCTATTAAGTATCACAGATCTGCTGGCTGAGCAGGGAAGAAATGCCTTATTCCAAAGCTGAAGAAATGGCCTTGAGAAAGATAAAGCAGCTCAGAAAAGACAGCAGTAGTCTAATTGTGATGGGCGCAGAGCTGCAGCCAAAGTCACCTGGACAGTTCATCATGTAGGCAGGTGCTGAGGCTAGAGACTGATTTTTAGGTCTTGATATCTGGCTACTGAGCCCACTGCTCTAGGAGAAATACACACAGAGTAACTGCCTTTGTCAATCTGCAGTATCAAGTACCAGGCAGTGCACTAATGCAGCCTGTAATACTTGTATTTTCTGGTGTTTTCAGTTATGTTTTATGTGTGACACATTTCAAATTGTGTCTCTTTTCAGCTTTATGAATGTATTTTCTTATAAGAACCAATGGCACCTGCTCTGAACTCTACCTGCTGCTTGTAGTGCCAAAGCATTTCCAGTAGTCCTGTCCCACCAACTCTCCAGATGTGGGTAGAATAATTTCTGTTTGCTTGTCTCTGATCCCCCCATGAGTCATTCCCAGTAGTTTGTTGCCTTCTAAACTAATGCGAGACCGTGGGTCTGTAGTGGAACCTCATTTGGGTCTGGATGTTACAGAGACCTGTCACATCATGGTAGCAGTAAGTAAGTTTAGAAAACCAGGTGGTTTACTATCATGGCATGTTGAAGGCAAAAGGTGGACCAAGAATAGTCTACATGATTGTTTCCAGAGTAGGAGGTAGCAGGGAGAGAAGGCCTCCTTTTAAACCTAATTTTCTGCACCTGAGGGAATGCGTGGCTCTGTGCTCCACTGCACAGATGGTAAAGTAAAAGGTATCATATAGAAAAAAGGAGGTGGTAATTACTGTAAAAATCTTCCCTTGAATGTAATATGTGCACCTTCCCCCTTTGCCACATTAATTAATCCATGGAAGTTGAATGAGAATATGTGTGTACACTTCAGGAGAGAGATTTTCTCTCATGTTAAAGACGTACTTCAGTAGTAAGTTAGTTGGAATCCTTTTGCTTATGCAGGGGAGATTGTCAGAGTCCAGTCCTAAAATTAGTGGATTTAGTGCCATGAACTTTAATGAGATTTGGTCAGTCTCAAAAACATGATGTATTGTTACTACCAAGTAAAAGCCAGACTCTGATAACACCTTCGGAGTACAGTCGCAGGCCAGTTTTTGACACTATTCTCTAGTTACATTAAGTATATAGAGTTACTCTAAGCAGAGTAACTTATTATTCCATCTTGTTCAATGTGTTTATTTATGAGTACAGAAAGAGGAGAGATATCTTGGCACCTGTCATTGTTGCAGAGAGAGGGGCAGAATTATTTTACATTGACTGATGCTGGCAAAAGCTCCTGTTCACATTTTCAGTTGGTCTCCATGGGTAGCTTTCTCCATCGGATGTTATGTAGCTATGGTGCCCATCTGTGCTCTCATTTTATAACAAATCACTTTCTACTATTTTATTAATATTTTTGTACTCTGTTACTGTATTAGGACATCTATTTATAGATTTTGTGATATACTCCAAACGTTCAAGAAATCCATCAGAAAGAGGACATTTGATTTTCCAGTATGGAATACGCTCATACAACCTGCTGCTTTCATTTATCCTTTGAGTTACAATCTGAGCTTGACCTCAAATTGGCCTTGTTGCTGGATAGGTAAAAAAGATTTTTGTTTAAAATACAATTATTTTTAATTTATTAAGTGTCTAAATTTAAATGAAAAGTAAACCTATTGCAATTCTAGTATTACTGTTTGCAAATAACAAGTGATTGCTCGAGGTATAACAAACTTTATGTGGTACAAGCAAATTGGACCCAGCAGCAACTCTTATAGTCACAGGAACTAGATTAAACTCTGGATTTTTGCTTACATAAATTGGTTACAGTCAGCAGCTAAGGAAAGAGTTTATACTTCAGGGATGACATTTTCCCCCCTTTCTCCTGCCAATGCATCCCTGTGAGTTGTTGAGGGTTTTCAGTATTCTACCTGTTTATGACTGAATAGGGCAGAGGGAAGATAATTTGACTATCTCTTTTTTCTTATTCCACAAATTCCCTTGTAAGTGAAGAAGAAAGCAGAAAATTTTAGCAAAACCAAACCTTTAGAGAGTAAATTTCAGAATTCCTGTTTACATTTTTTTTCTGACACATGTTTATGGTGTAGCACTTTGTTCAACCCTTCTGACTCAGAAGCGGGAGTGGGCCCAAGAGTCTTCTAACTTGGAAAATTCAAGTCTCTGGATGTTTTATAAAGAGCCAGATTACATCAATCTGAGTGTTTTCCACAACTCAATCAGCTCTGGCAATAGTGTTCTTGCTGTGTCCAGACGAGATTTCAGAGGGGCTGTGGGAGACATCTTAAATCTTTCTGCATTTTAGTGGCAAAGAGAGTGAGAAGATTTGGTCTCACCGTGAGCGTTCGTGTGTGAAGTGAAACCAAAAATGATTTCAATCACTTTGTGTGAGAGGCAAGGGTAGAAATAGAGAACAAAACTTACCCCCAAGCCACATGATGTGACCACGTTTCCACTTCAAGGAGCAGGCTTTAAGAGCCGGCGTGTGAGGGTTTATGGTAGGGATAAGATTCCACAGGGCTGCTGCTGTGGCTCCTATTCACTTTTCCAGCACAGCAGCAGAACAAGAGGCTAAGAGGGAGCAGAGGAAAGGCCTCTGCTTTTCCTGTGACATTTGAGGACAATTCCTCCCCCTGTGCAGGCAAGGGGGTGGGAGGAAGGCAACGATAAGGGCAGAGGCCACTCACTGATGTTCCTGGCTGTATTTAGGGGCGTGCAAGCTGGTGGATGCATTTCCTGAACTTCTTCCACAAGCTGAGTGCTCTGACTACAAGCTCCAGCACCTATTCTTCTTTTTTATTTTTTTCTCAAATGGAACAAGAAAGAAAAAATGTTCTTTCATCCCAAAGGAAAGAACTGAAAAATGTCCAGTACATTTATCCTTTTCACTCCCATTTGGTCATGCAGAATTTCCATTCTCCAGCAGCTGCTTCCTACCCTGGCAGCAGTACATTGCTCTAAGCCTGTTGCTGCATCCCAACAAACCACCAAAAGAAAGGGGCAGTGGTAGGTTCAGCCTTCACTACCTCTTGCTTTAAACTGGACCCTACTGAAAACTGTGTCTACCTTTATAAAAATGACTGAAATATATAAGGAGATTTCTGCTTTATTTCTGTTGCCTGCTTTGCTCTTGGTTATGGTTATGTCTTCCTTTTCCAAAGAGTTGACTGTTTGTGTATATGTGCCCAAGAGTTTTGGCAGAAGTAAAGTCAGGTTGGCTGGTTTTGCTGTTTATTGTTTTATACCATAGATCTTATCATCTATGTGCTCTGCACTTCCATGAAGGGAAAAAAAATGTACAACATCTGCTTTTAAAAAAGGAAAATATGTCAAAGCATCCAGATTTCACCCAAGAGGATTAGCCATTAAATTATAGTTGCATTCAGTTCTCACCCCAGTTCTTTTCCATTGAGAATTTTTACCTGTGAGGTAGCAGGCCAAACGCATTTTTAAATTAAATTTAGAGGTCACAAGACCCATCCCATTAATCATTTCAAGCAGCAGAAAAATCAAGCAGACTATGTGTTTAGAAAAGAAAAAAGAGGCTCCTGGAATGCAATCCTCAATGCCAAGTACACTTTGTATAGAGTATCATGGAAAAAAAGCATTTAAAAATGGAAAGGTCAGGATCTTGACCTGGTTGACTTCCACAAATGGTAAAATATGCTTACTGTGAAAGAAGAGTATGAGCTATAGAGGTATGGGACATGAAAGTGAAAATTAAAAGGATGAAGACAATCTTGCCTTTAGTATCATCTATAAGTACAGTGAAAAATGTGCAGGTGGAGCACTTACTAGAAGTTTCAAGCTGCTCTGAATATTCCTAAATTAAGACTGTGATCACAGAGAATTACCTTAAGCTTCTGCTATTTTATATTTAAATTTTCTGCCAATTTTTCTTACTAAAGAGGTGATTTTAATGATGCACACTTGTCAAGTGCTACATGGAACAGAACATTTCTGCTTTAAAAGAGAAAAGGCTGCTTGAGCTCTAGTTTAATTTGTGTGATTATGTGCACTTTCACCTCAGAAAATATGACAGAGATCTGTTTTTTGTGACAATGGACCTCCATCTATTTACAAGAGGGTTAGTGTCACAATTAAATCATTCATGACATTGCATCAGTCATACCAAATGGAGCCTCTCAGCAATGTATGTTTAATGTAATTGATAATGGAGTCATATTTTGAAATTGAGAACATATCAATCACCCAGTGATTAAGATAAACTTGAAATTGATTTGATGTGATTTTCCTTGCAGCTTCCATATTAGAATTTTATGAGAAGTTCCAAAATGAATCTGGTAACTCAGTAGAGAGGGGATATGAAAATAGAGTCTTAGAAGGGCTGCAGTGCTCAGTGCTGCCATGCTTGAGAATTCATAACAGCTTTGCAGAGAGAAAGGTTTAATCACCAAACTTGTTATTTTCTGCACACTTAAGAAAAACACTCTGTATTTAACGGTGTCTGTAGTCCTGTGAGTGCCTGACCACTTACAGGATGAGTGTCTTGTGAATCACTGAGTAATGATTCTGCTCCACGGTGCTTAAACCCATGTGTGAATCTTCTCCTAAGAGGCTAATACAGTTGACACAAATTCAAGGGTTTGCATTTGCACAGCTGAAGGGAAAAGAACTTTTTTTTTTTAATGGTCCAGTTAGATATTTGTAATGCTGGTCTGAATGCAGTGTTTGAATACTTCATGAACATCATTGCTCTTGCACCTATGTGTGCAAAACCAGCACACAAAGTACTGAAACTGTTTATTGGGAGAATGATTAGTGTGAATTATATATCTGACCAGAAAATGGAATACAATAATTACGTGGAAATTTTTGGTGAAGCTCCAGCTCTGAATGAGACTAATAAACAACTTAAAATTACCACCATTAAATTAGTATTCATTATTTTTTGTTCTTACAAGTATTTATGTATAGCCATAGGTAGCCTTGTTACTCATTTGGACCTTGTGAACTAAACATTTGAACACCTTTATACTACACCTGTGGTGAGCATATAGTTTTTCCCATCTTCTAGAGGAAAGTCAGAGAGAGAAGATAAATTCTGCAGAATAGAAATCAATGCAAGTGTCCAGATTATTGCCTTAACCATTAGATAGTGCCCTCACAAGTTTAAAATCATGCTAATATCACCAAACAAAAACTGTAATTAAATTTTATGCCTATTCATGATGCAAAGACACATGACCCTAAAGAAACTTGTTTGGATGAATAAATGCTTCTCGTAGTATTAAATGTAAGGGTGTTAGAATGGGAGAGGAGCTTATCTCTAAAGTTCAAAGCATGTATGAATTAAGATCTGCAAGACATACTGGATTTTTCTGGCTGCTTATGTGATTGCATGCCCTGGTCAGAGTAACATTAAATATGTACACTTTTTTTTTTTCCATTTAAATTGTGTACTTGAATACTTTGGCAGCCTTTAAATATAGAGGATTTTTTTTTTAAGTGTTCTATTCTTCTCAACTTCTTACACTTAACTCTCTGGAAGGACTAGAATTCTGCCCTGGCATTGTAACTAAATATGGGGTCAGATTTGGTATTCCATAATTAAGGAAAGACATTCTGACATTGCTGAACATGCAAATAGGCTGTCTTCTACAAGCAGTGTGTTTTCTAGTAGTAAGAATTTACAAAAAGGATAAGGGCACCGTTTGCCCAGTGTTTGAGATTTACCTTTAACTACCAACTTGATCCTGATTCATTAAAGAAAACAGTTCCACTGCAATCTGTCAGTTGTAGCTCCTCAGTGATGAGCCTACATCCTCACAAATCTAGCAGAAATAGTTAAATTTATATGCATTCACAGAGTAGGTCATAGCATGAAGCTTGAAATATTTAGAGCCGCCTCGTGACCCTCTTACTTGCCTTGCTAAAATAGCCCTACTGATGTTTCTACTAGCCAAGAATGTTTCTACTCAGGCAGCTACACCCAACCTGGTCCCTTAGAGAAAGGGTAGATGAAGGGCTGGAAACTTATTTCTCTTAATATCCTTTATGCTATAAGCCTGTTTTTACAGAGTGTAACCTTTGCAGCAAAGTGGGCCTATATGTGTAGATATTAAATGCATGTGCAAGAGTATTACTTTTGCAGTTTTTAATTTGAGTGTTGAAGGAGATACTTTGTGTTTGCAGGTTTTCATTTCCTTCTGTTGCTATCTTGTGTTATGACACATTAAACTTCAAACAGATCTATCACCTCGAATTTAGTGAGTCCATCCACTGTGAGATGAAGCAACGCAGAAGCAGCGCAGGTATCAGCTGTGGAGGGAGAAAGCTCTTAGTGCTGTGGGGTGTGCTGTGCCTGGGCAGGCTGAATTGTGCTCCAGAGCAACCACGGTCATCCTGTGAAGGGCAGGTGCCCGTGAGCAGGTTGGGTGCCACGTTCTGCAGGTGGCAGAACAGTTACAGATGGTGCACTGCTGTCATTTGTGACAAACCAGGGAGAGTGGGGATTTCCTGGGAGGTGAATAGTGAAGACTACAACTTTCTGAATTACTGGACCAATGTAAAAGGCACTTGCATTTAGAATCATGTTAAAGGAGTCAACCTTCTTGTGCTATTGATAGTGGTGGAGATTCCTAAATTCCACTCAGCAAACATCTCCATCAGCATTTAGTGACAGCTTAGAACTGTACTAGGAGCCAAGGAAGGTCTCACGGACAGGAAGATTCTTTACATTGCACACAGGAAAAAGTTCAAAGCCCAAGAGAAAATTTAACTACACTTTACAGTATGTTTTGGGAATTTTGCAGCTCAGATGATAAAAAACCACAGCAGTTAGTTTCACTTTGCAGTTAGTGTGTACTGATAATAGGCATAAATGCATCTGTGGCCAGGGGCAGAAGAGGCAGAGCTGGGGGAAGGTGTTATCTCAATGAAAAAATGTTTTGTTTTGAATGTTTGTGTGCATCAGCTTAATGGTGTAAGAAATACAATAACTTTTTCACTAATCAAATTAATGACCATTTCAGAGACAAAGAAAATGTTTTACGTAAAATGTTGAAATACTCACACTCCTGAGAAACCTGTTGGCATGAACTAGAATCCCCAGATAAAGAAGCTGGATGTCTGTGCTAGAAAACTAATGCGTATCGGGTAAGTTGTGCCAGTACAGACATCTAAAATGACAGATTTCTGTGATTTTCTTCAAAAGGCAATTCTAGAAATGTTAGGTTACCAAACATGCTAAAGAAGCAAACCTAAACAGAGTGTCACTATCTTTTGTTTTGCTGTAAGCCTGGGGAAAAAGGCCACTGGGGGAAAGGGAGCCAATTCTTTGATGCATTTGTGAGAAAGTCTATTGTCTATTCAAGCTCACACACAGTTCTGAAAGAAAATCATTTTCATGGTCTTGCTAAACAGAAACAAGACTCACATGGCCTTGCTATTTAATGCAACTGCAAATTGAAGGGGTTTGCTTGTGATTAGTAGTGGTATTGAAAAAAAAATTTCCAAACATTCTTGAAATTTGGAAAAAAGTGTTTAAGCTCCAAAGCCAACTTTGAGCGTGAAACCCAGTCTAGCTACTGCCAGCCATTTAATGCTGTGCTGAAATTGCTCTCCATCAGTGATGCTATAATCATCCATCTCTTAGGGGCAGCCTTAAGTAGGAATAGACTTCAAACTCATGTTTTAAGAATAACTTGTTTCTGTAAATCCAAATCTCTAGTGCAAGATCAGTTGAATATCCAAAGTTCCAACTCTGCTGCTATTTTACTAATGCTAAATACGTGTTTATCAAGGTAACAGTTTTTTAAAGGTGGACAATTGACAGCATACAGCATATATACCTTTTTAGCCGAACCATACTCTGGGGTACCCAAAATCAAATGGAAAACTTCTTAGGGTATACAGTGGCCTTGTGTAACAGCTGTCCGAAAGCTGAAAACCAAAGAACTTCTGAAATACAGAGGAACTATGAAACAAACCCAAATAATTACTCTTGCATAATAGTTTTTTGGTTAACAACCACAGGCATATAAAATCCTGGACATTTGTGCTTTGCACTGAGGGTGACAATTTGAGATACTCAGCTTGTCTTTGACAGAGGTCTTTTCCTAGATTATCACTGAGGGTTTACTTAGAAGGATGGTAATAAAAAAGCGCTATATTTAATCCTACTGCTTTTTTTGCTCAATATTTGAGTATCTATGAATATTTCTTGATTCCCTGCAGGCAAACAGAAAATGTTTGTGGCGTAGAAACAGCTGGGTCTTTTACTTCTTGATGTCTGCTAATAGATTTCAGCAGCCACATGCTCACTGACAAACATCTCCATATTCACCCAACCCCAGCTTGCCCATGTGCAGTTTTGAAGGGAGAAGTATTGTGGAGCACAGGCTGCTATTGCCTGACCACAGGGCTGACCACATCTGAGCAGGGGCAACAGTACTGTGCCCAAAGAAAGGGATGGCTGGACATTTCTGGCCTGCTTTAGGGTGATGATTTTCTTAAAACCATTTTCCAGAATGTACATGCACATACTGAATGGAAGAAACCATTAATTTTCTTTGTCCTTTCTCACATATGCTGTGTGTGTTTTCTTTGCTGTCTGCAATAAATTGCAGTAAAATTTATCCTAAATTACATCCTTGTGCTTCCACCATGTTGAGGCAGAATGCTTCTCTAGTCTCTGAGGCTACTTACTCTTCTTTCTTGTTTATTCGCAACACCAGGGTGCATTCCCAAAATGAGCCCTAATGGATTGTTTGCAAAATGAACGGAGTCTCCTTTTTCATCTCACAGTAGCTTTTTGTGTCAAATTTCTTAAGAAATTTTTTCCAATCCAGTAGTATTTTCTTGCTGAGCTTTAGCTTAAAACAACTATCATCTCCAAAATATGACAAGGTAGCACCTGTTGCCTGGTAGAAATGGCTAGAGTACTTAATTGTTTTAAGCCAATTCTGGAGCACACTTCAGGTAATTTACTTTATGGGGAAACATTTCCTTTGCAGAGCAGCATCATTTTGTTATCTTCAGTAAGCTCAGAGGAGGGAACCGGGCGCCGCGAGGAGGCTGCAGTGAATTCGTACCACACTGCAACCTGCCGTGTCGTACAGCCAACTACCTCAAAACACATTCGGTGCTTCTCAGGGAGCACGTAATCCTGGAGCTCTTGCAACACTTAATTCCCTAATACAAAGTCTAACTAAATGTTAACTGACTCTGTTGGGGTTTGTGTTTTAGCGCCTTTGCAGCTTCAACTATTGTGCTCACACTTGTACAGCAGCATTGGCCTTCAGGGATTACACCTGAAGCTCCTCGGGTTTTATTTCAATCTTTTCTTACCGGGATTGCCATGCACTCAGATGTGCTGTCTCTCATGGTTACCTCCTTTCCCACGCCCACCAGTTTAACTGCAGAAAGAAAACTTTGCATTGCAGAGGAGAATGTAAGTATTATTGTGCAAAGAAATTAAGATACAGCTCTCACAGCAATCCTTTATCCTCCACATTGCAGCTTTAGTGTTAAGGCACAGAGCTCTATTCCTACTAACAGAAGGTATGATCGTTCTGCTGGGGGCTGGGAGAGCTGTGACTATTGTGTAACTTCTGTGGGCTTAAATGGCTAAACTTAATTGTGGATCGGCTGAGTTTTCCACGGTGAAGAGAGAGGGGTGCCATTCCAGCTGGCAGAAGGACTGGGAGACATTCAGCCCTGAACTGCGCAGGGTCCCCGCGCTGCTTGGAGGATGCTTTTTGACAGCTCAGCAGACGGTGGTGATGTCCCGAGAGTTGGTCTCTCGTGAAACCCCGAGACCACTCCGGTTTCATCCCGTGGACCGCGGTTCCCACCTTAGCATGCGGTCAATACCAAGAGCAGCTCTTCCTGCGCCGAGCGCGGCCGTAGCCTCGGCGGGAGAGCATCCCTCGCTGACCAGGCGCAAGGGAGGCGGCGAGGCTGCGCTGGCCGCGCTCGGGCCCCCCGAGCCCTCNNNNGGCTGGCAGCCCTCGCCGGCAGCCCTCGCCGGCGGCCCGGCGTCCTCCCTTCGCTCTCGCCGGATTTCTTTCCCTCTGGCTGGGCTTGGCGGCGGCGGGTGAGGGGAAAGGGGGAGCGCCCGGCCGGTGCGGGGCGGGCGCGGGCGCTCGGGGCCGGGACAGCTCGGGCTGCCCGGTGTGTGACCGTCAGGTGAGTTTGGGTCCTGCACAGCCCGGCTGTCACCGTCGCCGCCGAGAGGTGCGTGCGCTCCCGGTGATTTCCACTGGAAACCCCGCGCAAGAAGCCTAAAATGCCACGGAAACACAGACGCTGTTCTTTCTACTTGCATTCGCCTTTAAAATGCGCTGCATGAGGCTTCAGGCCCCGTGCCTCTCCATCAGTGAAGTTTTCTCCTCCGTTACATAGTTGTACCTATGTCCTTAGCTGATAGGCGTAGACGGCAAAATGTTAGGGTTCACAGTGAAATATCCTCTAGCCTTTTCTCTCGGCATTTATGAGCCTGTTATTAGCCATTTTCAGATTAAGATTCCTTTGGACTTAAAGCTATGTGTTATGAGACTTATATCACTCTTTAGATGATTAAGCATATCATTTCTGTGAATCATTTAATTCAGATAAACATTTTCCTTTCCTAGTTTTTCAGGCAACACAGCTCATGAAGGAAGGGAAAGTTGTAAGTGAAAGGTCATCACTCCTCAAAGTTTACCCCACAGCAGTGCCTAGCTGCAATACATTCTCTCTGCGTAAAATAGAAAGCAATTCTGCAACTGTGTTCCCATAAAGTTAGTGGGCATTTTCCATCTTCTGAGGGGTCTTGCCCAGTACCAATAGGTAGCTGTGCTAAAGTGACTCCTGTGCTTAGAGACAGCAGCCAGTTCACAGTTCCTAGTTACCTGTACACCAAATGTCAGTTGTTTTCTTTACATCACTAGATTTGAAGTGCTTTTACAGTCAGCTTTGAAGGTCTTCATAAAGCATTCCCAGACTCGTGACTTCTGAAAGCTTAGAAGAAGTTACATGTCTCTCCTGACTTTCCACAAATGTACATGCTATCAGCCCTTGTCAACAGATTTATGTGGTCCTGCCTGCTGGACACAGAATTTGGCTCATTATCAAACAGGATGCACTACACTGATGGAGTTTTGGTGGAAACCCTCAAGGAACCACCATGGGTGGTTTGGGCTCTGACCCCTAGGAGGTACACTAAGAGGATATGTTTCAGTTCAGGTACCAGCTAAACTATTGTATTATCTCATTGCATCGTGGAGTATTATAAATGAAGTTCTCTTAGCAATATATTTTACTCTGCTGTGTCTTTGCTGCACGCATGCAGAAACAGAATGAAATTGATGAAGCAAATCTCAAATTGAAGGTCTGTTTCCTTAGAGGAAAGTGGTGTTTTTAATGTGTTGCTAACAAATCCTATACTGCTATCTTAATCTAATTTCTCCTCGTGTATTCACATTGCATGTTAGTCAATCCGTCTTTAAAACATTGAGACTTGAGTTGCAGGGTGACCAAAAATCATCTGCCACTTCTGTGAGTCTTCTGTGAGACTTCCTGTTGACTGATGTAATGCACTGGTGCTGGATTTCATCAGGGCTTTTGATGCAATATCTGAGGCAAATACAGTCACATCTGAAAAGATGGTCTTTGAAAGATACTGAAGTTAAATTTGAAGATGCCAGACCAAATTCTGGTTTCAGTTATACTGCTCAGTGGGATCACTTAGGGACTTCCAGATGTGTTTTATTCACCAGCAGGCACAATGGTTCTGAAGTCTGAGTTGCTTGCTGTGTTGAATATGTATGTCTCTGGGGAACTTAATCAAGTTACCATCTTTTTACCGTACTTTTTTGGGGTTGCCAGTAATGTTGCCTCTGAAAGGCAAAGTTTTATAAAATGCCTTATGCTGAAGTCTCATAAGGAGTACAAAGCTGCTTCCTTCAGGGTTAAATATTTTCTACCTACATCAGCTAGACTGAGTAGAATTAACCATTGTATCTTGGCTAACAGCCAGACCTCTTGGCAGATGTACCAGGGTTGCAGTTTTGGGGCGGCCAGGTGGAGCAGCGGTGTTCTGTCCTGGGCAGTGATTGCTGCCTCTGGATCTGTAACACAGAATGCCGGGGTGGCAGACCTGCTGAGGTGTGCTCAGGTTCCCTCCAGCCTCTGTGCCTTGCACTCGGGGGTGCTGGGATGGCACAGCCATTGCGTTGTAAAAAAGTCCCACAGAACCTGAAACTTCTGGCCAAATTTCAACTGATATTTTGTACCAGAAGTGAATATTCTCACAGAAGAGAAAAATTTGGTATATTCAGTACGGTCTGTTGGTTCTCATCACGTCTTGCTCTGGGTGTATCCGCACCTTATATTCCAGTTATGCTAAATCTGGCTTGTGTTGGAATGCCCTGAAAGTTGGCTCAGCTGCTGTCAAGAGTCTGGAAATAACTGGCAGCTACAACGGAGGGAAAGCATAAACGTGTAACACGTGTAGAATTATGTGTAAACAGTAAAGAATTAAGCCTTCTGGTGCTGCTTTTGTATATGTCCTGTATTGAGTTGCAGCTGAACTTCTGCTGGGAGTTTGGACTGCACCTGCTCTAGATGCAACCCTTCAGTTCAGTAGGAGCATAGGGATCAAATGTCTAAATTGTCTTAGAGAAAAGTGAAGTGTTGTGTCTTGTAGCTCTTCATTGTCTTCATATAGATTGCTTCTTCTTTTGTCTCCTTCACCTTTACTTTTGCTCATTTATTCATTTAATAGTTGCTAGTGTTCAGCACACAAATCTGTTTGTAAAAAAAAAAGGTGCCATTATAATCAGGAAAAATGAATTGACAGGAGTAAAAATGTTTGTCATTTAGTGTTGTATAAGAGAGGAACGTCTCTCTTTTAGTGCCCTGAAAGATAAAAAGTGGAAACAGAGATTGAAGGTGGAATATATGTGTGCATCTTGCTGGTAGGGGGTAGTAACTGCTGTGTTTTGGCAGATGTAACATATTCTACATTAATTACCCAACTCTTCAGCAGGTGGGAGGAGTGGTGCTATCAGGTGTTAATGGTGTATGGCTCTACTTCAGGTTGTTTCCTTTGCCTCCTTAAGCTTACAAGTAGTAATGGCAATTCACCACACTGGCTCGTGAAATATATCAGCATCATCTAGAAGGTAAATAATTTATTGTATTTTGAAACTTTGATGTGAAATTCTTTGTCTCTTCTAATGGAAAACACTTGTTTGAAAGTTGCTTTATGAGCATTCACTGCCACTGCCCAGGAGAGCTGAAGAGCTGTGCGCAAGAAAGGGAAATTAATATGTGTGTTACTTCATTTGTGTCTGTCACTGCAACAGTATTTTACTGGACGTTTTTAAAATGGGGATGGGCTAGTCAGTGCACCTAGAAATTAGCTAGTACTGAACTTCATGTTATGCTATTATTTCCAGATCTCAATTAATTTGGCTAAGTACTGCTGGCTGCAGTCATCATCTACATAAAGTGTTGTGACATGGCTTTTATAAAAGAGCTGTGGCAGGTCTTGCTCCTCATCTCTCTTCCGTCGTTGAACAAGTTAATAGCAGTCTGGATTGGGGCTGTTGCTCCACGTGTCTTTCTTTTGGCAGAGGTTTCTTTCCATCCCACTGCAGCCAAGCCCAGAGTCGTGATGTCTGATCCCTGAGTACTGGCTCCCTCTCTCACGTGGAAGGCTGCGTTACTTGGCTCTCTCTTCTGCACAATATGGGTTCCTCTCCTGTTTACCTAGATCCCCTTAGTTGCCGGTGTGTATTTTATGTGGTATGTAATTTACAAATAATAACATCTCTGTTTATATTGTTGTTGTAGATTTCTAGTTTTGTGTGGGTAATGAACTGGTTTGTGACTCCAGTGCTGTGTTGTAGTCTCTCAAGAAGAGTGATGTGTGTGGTTTCCAGCCTCTCAGGGAGCACCCACTGCCTTGGTACTGAATAATGATACCAGAGCTTTGGCTGTGCTACTCTGTATGGCCTGTTCTCGTTATGTGATGGAGCTGCCATGTCGTGAATAAAAGAACACTGAAAACCTCATCTGTTGGGAAGGCACAGTGTTACATGAGCTACTTCAAAGACAGAAACGGGACTGTGAAAGACTCCTTTCTCCTGAGGATGTTCTGATGTCTACTGTTAGTCCAGGGTGAACCCAAGTAATGCATTTATAAAGGCAGTGAGTCTGTCGTGGTGTTGGACCCAAAATAAACTCTGTGTGCTTGTACATAGGTGCACATGCACTCTCTTCACACAGCAGGCACGAGATTTTTTGTCTATTTCCCAGTGAAAAAACCCAAACTGGTGCAGTAATCTTAAGAGCATGTGCGTACAGAGAAAGCCTCATCCTGTTCTAGTGGTTGAGAGGGTTTGTTCGTGCCACCAGCGTAAGGGAGTATCACCTGCAGGTCTGGAGCTGGTAGTTCTGTTATGGCAGGCCTTGGCATTTGAGATGAGTTAGGGTTTGCTCAGGGCAGACAGCTTGACAGGCATATTCAGAATGTTTACACCCTTTTGCAGTGCTGAAATGTTAAATAACTCGTTTATAGTTATAATTTATCTGTGAACCTTGTTCATGAATCTACACTCAAAAGCTTGCCTTTCATTTAGAGCCTGTGTGACATCCCTTATTTGCTCAAGCACAAGACCCACATTATTTGCAAGTCGTCCCCTTTATTAGCAATTTTTTCGTTCTTTTGAAGTGTCTAATGAGTAATTCTGTAGATGTTTTTCAGCCAAGGTATCCCAAGAACACTTGGTCAGCCCGGGTAAGGATCTGATTGCTTTCAGCTGGTTGCTGGAGCCCAGATGTAAGGGCAAATCAAGCAAAGGGTACAGGCAAGAATGCACGACTTGCACATTCTCCAGCTGCAAGGCTCCCTCCTCTGCAGGCAGACAAAAGGGGCAAAGTCTGCTTCTGAGGAGTTCTCGGAACTTCATCTGGCACTGGGGATGAAATTGATGCAGAAATGAGGAAAAGGAGATAAGGGAACAGAGCCTCAGAGAGGGTGGAGACAGAGAAGGAAAGAAAATGGTTTAGGAGAAAAGCATTGGAGAAAATGGGGGAGAAAAGAAAACACTTTGTGGGGAAGGAGAGGCTGAGGAAGATGATAAAACGCAGGAAAGAAACGAAGAGAGCTTCGAGAAGGCTTCATCAGGTTGGTGAATAGCTTGTGCAGATAAGCCGTTAATGTGCACCCCTGGGCAGTCATTTAGGAGGTGGGGAGACCCAGGCACTTGGAAGTAAATTCTGGGTTTTTACTGTTGTCTTGCATCTATCACCTGACTAACACTTCCTTTTAACTTCAGGGAAAGTGAGTCAGCTTGAGTAACTCAAAATGCTCTCAGTTTATAGAAGTTGTGTTATCTCTTTTTCTTTTGGTCTGCAAGGTTAAATAAGGGGTCTTGAGGGGGAGAGAATGAACATCAATAGCAAAGAGAAGCTGGAAAATTAAGCCTTGTGTTGGCTTTGGAGGAGGATGGATACACAGGGAGACAGTTTAATATTGTGGTTTATAACAGGCAGTTCTGCAGTGCATATGTCCCTTCCAGAAGACAAAACATGTTTGTAACTTTTCTACCATAAGGTCAAAAGCCTATGAAGTAGTAACACAGATGTGATTATTACAGAAAACTTGCTTCTTATGTGTGTAATGTATCCAGTTTAGGATTCCCTGCATTTCACAGAACTCTACAATAATTTATACTTACTGGCTGTTTTATAACAACTGTATATTCTTATTTTAACAAAAGCCAACTTTGTCCTTGTTTTTGTTGATAAGAAAAACAAAAAAACAGGAGCTAACTGCCCAAATTCTTGCAAAAAATCCATAGTAAAAGCTGTAGAATGATTGTTTCCAAGTTTATCCCCCTCACGGGTTGTTCTGCCCCATGTGGATGAATAATTTGCCGGGCTTCATAGTCCCCCCTACTCCTCTCATTTCTGTCATGGGCAAATTTTTCCCTCACCTGTAAAATCTAAGAAAACTGAAGGCTGCCTGTCCTTTGCGTGCTTGCTTAGAGTAAATGACTTCTACTCACGTTGTCCCTTTCTGGGCAGAGCACAGACTCCAAATAGCCGTGTAATAGGAGTGTACTGAGCTGCATTAGTGTTAAATGGTGATGTGTGTCAGCTGAAAATGTTCTTTTCTTTTCTTTTCTTTTCTTTTCTTTTCTTTTCTTTTCTTTTCTTTTCTTTTCTCCTCCTCTATTTTTTAGTTTGGGTGCTCAAGGCTGTAGTCTATTTTTTTTTCTCCTTCATGTCACTGATGCATAATCACAACCTAAATATATTGCTTATATGCATTTTTGGTAGATTACTTGTAATTTCTGGTACTAGTTTTTTTCTTCATGATATAGACAGGAAGAGGTCAGTGTTGCATTTTTGTTCTTAAATTTTACAAAGGAAGAGAGTTCCGTTGGAGCACTTGGGGTAGGTGGTGCTGCCCAGCCTCTCCTTCCCAGCTTTATTCTGGGAGTCAACGTCCAGCCTCTTTACCTGGGTACTGTAAAGTTACTTTTCAGCTGGAACCCAAATCCTGCATGTTTTGGAACACAGTGTAATGTTCTGAGATGACATAATATAGATGTTCTTTAAACTTGTATAAAAATACATTAGATGGGGAAATCTGGATATGTTTGTGACGTGTGTGGGTTCATACTGTGCAGACAGCAGTGTGAACTGCTGCTACTGTCATTGGGATCCCAGGAAAATATAGAGAAATGGAGATGGATACCACGCTGCAATGGGAGTCTTCTGCTGCCTCTGTGAAATAAGGTTTTATCTCTGCTCTCAAAAAAAAAGGAAACCTCAAAAGTTGAAAGACACACTGTATTACATTTTAAATTGCGAATGCACTCATTAATAAATACCAATTAACTTACTTCTAGACTTTCTTCCCCTTATTGCTGTTGTGCACTTGTGTAATATTCATTGTACAGACGCTTAGTATGCTGTCAGCATTGCAGTGATTTTTTAAATTGCAGTGTAGTTCCCTGCTTTTTCCTTTGTGGAGGAAGTGGAGGGCAATTCTGTCACTGAGTCTGAAATGGGCTGTTCAGGTAGGAGAATAATGCTGGCTGACTTAAAGCAAACATGATCCTAGGTTACTTTGACATGTTGACCTAAATTAAATGATGTAGATATAATGAAATTTAATGAATGCAATTGAATTGGATATGATAGAGGGGAAAAAAAGGCTTCCTTTTTTTATGTGTTACTGTTTATCAACTAGAGTAACTCAGAAATATTCTCTCTGAAAATGGAGTGACTAGGAATGTTTAGAATAGCAAAAAGAAAATCCATTATCTTTGTATTTTAGTTTTTAAACTGTCATTGTCTAAATGTATTGTTTGCCCATGCTAGATGGACCTGCTTTGGTGGCCATGTTTAGATTGATAATTTTAAGGACTGTACTTCTAATTTATAGGCAGAAATGAAATTCTGGACTCTTAAGTGTCTTGTGACACATGGCTCTGCTTTTCTACGGCTAAGTTAAATCCTCCCCACATGGGGAGCACAATGGCTCTGCGGAAAAGGCCTAGAAGTGTCTTTTATCCAAAAGCTGCCTGGAACATTTCAACTGAGGGTTAACGTGTCTGTTTTTGGATGCAAATTCCTCAATGATCTTTTTTCTGCATTAGGTTTTTCTTGTGGTTCAGGGGCAGAGGTTTGAAGAAAACATATTTTTAAAGTGTGAGAAGATTCTCCTGTGATCTGAGTTTTTGCCAGGCTCTGGGACAGAACATATGCATGGCAAAGGGACATGAGGAGAGGAAGGGGAAAGACTGCTGTGATATCCTCTGGCCACAGTGGTGTGTAATGAAGCCTTAAACTACTTTTCCCATCTCTTTCTTCTGCTGTGAGGTGCTTGTTGCAGCTTCCTCCTTGCCCATTCTCTGCTCTCTGCCTTCTTTCCCTCTTAGTCCTGTGCAAGCTCTGGCAGCCCTGGGGGGAGTCTGAGCCAAAAAGTCAACAGAATAGAGGAAGGAAAGGCTGCCTATACCCAGACACTGTGCAAAATGTATGTTCAGTTTGAGGGAGGGCAGGATGCCAGTCCTCCACATCCCCCTTCTCTTGCCTTTGGACGCAAACACAGCACTCCTTTCCATGCTATGAGTAGGTGCAGGAGAAAGGATTCAGAGCTTGTTGAGTCTTTGAAAGTGGTGGGCTGAAATCAGCCTGGGGGCTCTTGACTGGACTATGCTTGCTTAGATAATAAGTCATCTTTGGAGCCTGTCCTGTGAAAGAGCTTTCTCCACCACTGAGTGCTATGGCACAGGCCAGGCCTGATGTCTTTTGTTAGGAATGCCTCTTGCATTTCACACGCCATAAATAACTTGTGGTATTTGTAGCCATCTCAGTCTCTCTTTGAAGATACAAGTGTACAGCCTTGTTCCTGGCTTCTCTTTTTTTTTTTTTTNCCAGTCTCAAAAGTGGTTCAGGGGCCTAAATTTGGCCATTCTTGGGATGGAACTGTTTTGTGGCTTTGAACTTTAAGCTATATGGAACAAAATACATGAAAGTTTGTTCTACTGAACAGCGGTGCGTTGACAGGGAAAGACCTTGGGAAAACAAGACCTGGGTCACACCTCTGGTTCTGTGTGCAGAGAGAAAGGGAGTGATGAGTAAGTATTAAAACCAGTAATGAGCAGACTTTGATATTTATTCTAGAATATCATGCGGTGTGTGAATACCTTTTGTATTCACATATTTGCAATGCATAGTAAAATATGTGCTGAGCCATCATGTTTCTATTGTCAGCATATAGGCACACGTTTTCCCCTTCGATTCATGGGGAGCAGGTGGACTTCCAGCAGTGGATAGAGAGCAATTACAGAGGCAATGCAGACGTTAAATGTGCGCAGCTCTCCTCTGAAAGCAAGTTACTAAACAGCATCTGCCTGTTCCAAAGCTGCATCTCACTTTAGGCAACAGTTGCCTTTTACATGAGTAACAGTTGTTTTTTTTCTTTGAGCTGTGTGATTGCACAGTGCCTCTGTTCTGCTGACACCCTTTAATTAAACAGCTAAAATCGCGAACACTGATGGAAATGAAGTCGTACAACATTAAGTAGGGTTCAATTATACTGGTCTCTTTAGTGCTTCATGAATTTATCCTCATAGCTTCCCCTGAATCAATGAAAACTGTTTTGGAGGTTTTGTAAGACAACCTACAAACCAGAAATTCAGGAGGTCCATTAACAGAAATTTGTCTTTCCTGGTCAAATAACAACCTGTGATTTAACAGTAATGTCAGGAAATCCCTAACATAAACAACAAGAACAACAATTGTAGTCAAGGTAGATGATTAGGTTTCTAATGGTGTTTTTCAGAAACCTCCTGCTTCTTTTTATATTTCAGATGCATAGCCAGTTGTTTCCATGCTTCTGTATACTTTCTAAAAGAAATGGAGCTCATGTAACACATCAATTCCAAGTGGTTTAACTTCAGTTGGTTTGGAAATGGAAAAAGATAGAATGGTAGTTTTCGTGGGGGCTTTATGTAGTGATGATAGTTCCAGCTGGCTGGGGATGTTGGCAATGAAATGCTTTTTGCCTTCTATGTATTTTTTCCTTGGAAAGGGTGAGGAGAAAACTGTTTCCAGAGAGGTTTCAGGTGAATGTTACAAGTTACTTGTGTTGCTATAAGGATGAGCAGTCGTCCGGTGGGACACAATATCTTACATGCCTTAATATGAACTTTATCTCCCTTTTTTTTCCTCGATTTTTTTTTTTACAATGAGAACTCTTTAAAACCACTAACCGTGGCCTGTATGTTGCAGTTAAATATTATCTTTCTCTCATTCCTTCATTCTCACATCTGCCCACTCCCTGCTTTGCTGCCCTCACCCCTTCCAGTCCTGGATCCTTGTTGTGCTTTGTGTCCCTCTCCCACTTGTCTTGGAGCCTCTGTTAATGCCTCTCTGTGCAGGGAACAGTGTGTCAGTTGTGTCAGGCACCCTATCTTTGCCTGCCATCCATGCCGCATTAAAACCCACTTCTTCCAGGAATGCTCCTTGCCAGTTCTGCGAAAGGACAATCTCTGTGCTCCTTCCCTTGCTGAGCAGCTGCCCTGGGTTGCTCTGCCCAGCTGCCCCTCTCTCCCCCAAACTGGCAATGGAAAGCCTTTGGCTTTGGTAATAGGCCTCTCTTCTGGCTTTAGTGTGAGCTTTTGCATTGAACACATGGGTTTGTATTGATAGTTGCTATTTGAATGACTGTTCAGCAGATAAAATATAGTTCAAATAATCCTGAGTGACTCTTCTTGAAAGAAGAACTTTTTCCTGTGTCTGTTTCCTTAAAGGAAGCAGAGGTTCCCTGTTTCGTGGAGAAGACAACTCCTTGTGATTTGAATATATCAGTGCATTTATACATATTTTAAAATTGATTCAAATAAATAGGGCTAAAATCAGTTTCCTCGGAATAATGTGGCATGCCTGGTTTGTGGGGTTTTAAGACAAGAACTTTGCATTTGAATTCCATGATGGTGGCTACTGAGATGTGCTAGAATAAGATATAAGGCTGCTCTGCTTGGTCTTTGCGTCCCAAGGCTTCTGTGTTTCTGTTTTCTACTACTGTTTCCCAGTGTGTATTTGAGCAGGTCCTCATTCCTAATCCTAAAGGATCTGTCAGGGATTCAGATGAGAAATTTGAATTTCTTTATATTTGGGGGAAGATTTTGTGTAATTAAGAATGGGAGTCAGCAAATGACTTGTAATTAGAGCTTGAAAACTGAGGTGTGAAAGCTCTGTGATATACAATGAGGGCTTGCTGCTCAGTGTGTAACTAGATCTGTCATCACCCCATCAGCACATCCTGAACCCACCTTGCATAGTTTGCAATGTAGCTGGTTGTTGTTAACATCTATGAGGTAAAAAAAGATAATATGAGAGAGTTGTCTGACTTTTTTTTTGTCAGTGTCAGAGCTCCAGACATGCCCCAGAGCCAGTATGCCAAACACATCCTGCTATCATTAGCTAAGAAGGACAATTTAACAAATACTTTTTTTCTGTCATAAGGGTGCAAAAAGAAACGAATATTGAGCCATGACTAAGGAATAATACATTCTAGTTGCTGTTATCCTGGGCTCAGCTTAGCAGATTTTTTAGCTTTTATCGTGTCTGTCTGTAAGATAACAAGAATAAAAGCTAGCAAAGTGCAGTGCTAACGGTATGACTGCTTTTAGACAGTTTGGCAGGAAATACTGTTTCCTGTTCTCTTTGATGTTCTGTTGACTTTCTCATAAATAGTAACCCATCTGGGGCTTCAACATTTGTTGTTATGATGGGATAGACAATGTCAGTGACAGCCAAATTTAAATGTAGTTGTTCCTTTAAGTAGATTGAACAGGTTCTGGTTAAAAAAATACAGAGTTATGCTGTAATTCTTTTGACTGAGTGTAACATCTTCAGATTTTTGTTTGCATAATCAAGTTGGAAAAATGAGATTAGATTTGCCTTTAAAGTATGGGCTCACACTGGTGTGGCTTGCTCTTCTGGATCAGGTTAGAGCTTCCAGAAGTCCTGTGTCATAGGCAGATGCCAGGTTCCTCAGCACTCCAAAGTCAAGTAATAATTGTAGTGCCATTTGATGTACTTCCCAAATACCCAGATAAATTTATATTTGGACTAGAATGATAGATCCATCTTCTCCATTACTTTCTTGAGAGGAATTGTGTCCTTATCTCTTGAGACCCCAAGCAAGTGCTATCCACAGGGGTGTCAAGGTCCCTTGCAACCCAAACTCTTGTGTGATAGAGGTGAAACTCTCTTAACCTTTCCCCCTGCCTGTTCCTCTTGGCTGGCAATTGTGTGAACACTGGTCCAGCAGGGTGGCTTGGTTAGGGTAGTACCTCTTATCAGGGTGCACCAGTCTTTTGGGGCTGACTTTTAAACTTGTGGTTTTTTCAAATCAGATGCTGATAGATGAGATTTGAAAGCCAGAGGGTGCTGCTTCCCAGGAGCTGCGATCTGCAGACACGTTTGTGCTGGGTGGAGGACATCTCGAGGTGTCTCCCTGGAAATGCAGTAGCTTCCATTCCTGGTGTTTGTGCACACCAGTGACACTGTGCCCCAGCAGCCTCCTCAGTAAATTGCCAGCCTGATCTTTTGTGAGGAGCAGTCGTGTTGAATTTAGTGTTACTACATCAAGAGTGAAGCAGGGATACTGAGACTGAGTAATTGTAACCAAGTCTGCCCTTATGCCTGACAGTGTGTGTTTGGTATTTAGCTGTAACTGTTCCTAATTTGCTCAGCTGCTTGACAAAAGCATAAATGACATTGAGGTGAGAGCTCTTCTGTTGGCTGCAACTCTGTGTTACCATGAAATAATTGTAACATTATACAGGAAGTGATACATGATTGTTAACTTTAATTAGAGCACTAATTATATATTGGAGTGAATTTCAGCAGAAATGAACAATTGCTATCTCTGCATTTAAATTTCCATCTGAATTGTAAGAGAAGGCTGAGAATATTTTTCCTTGGTGTGAAAAAGGGATGTGTTTAAAGGGAATCTGCAGGTACCATCATATTTTCACTTGGATATCAAATATTCTAATGAAAGCTTTGGTTGCATAGACAACCAGACTGTTGGCTTCCTTAAAAAACAAATATAAACAATCTTTTGGGGTAAAGTTCCCATGTGTACTCTGTAACATTTAAATCATATACTTATGCATTTGCACTTTTTCTACTGGAACTACTTAGGAACATAACCCTGTTGAATGCCCAGCTGTCAGCAGAAGAATGAGGGGGTGGTCTAGGAAGTTGGTCATCTATTTAAAAACCTAATTGCATGTTGCACACAGGGAACTGCTTGATGCCCTGAAGTAAATCAATACCTTTGTGAGTGTAAATAATTGTGACTTCTTGAAAAACACTATCTGACTGGTCTCTGTTTCCTGCTTGATTGAGAAGTCCTGAAAGACTAAAAAGAGAATAGGTCAACATTTGGGTAGTACCTAGAATTACTAGGATCCTTTGGAAGTTCATTTGAGATGTCATAATAATCTAGAGAATGACATCACTTCTGTTATATATACTAGGTAATTTTTTTAAAGTAATGTTCTAAAGTGGTTCTGTAAGAACAGGATATTTTCATAAATATCAGTTAATTTTACAAAAAGTCAATAGCACAGGCTATTAGGGCTTCAATAATAAAAAACAAATTACTTGTAACCAGACATTTCAGTCAGTGAGAATGAAAGCTCTTTGCACATATGTGTATTTAGCTCATAGTTTCTACTCATATTTTAATCTCCCTTGGAGTTCAGTATTAGTCTTTCAAAACACACATGTTACTAATCAAAATATTATTCTTCTAAGGATTTCTTCCTGAAATACCAACCAGAAGACATATGTTTATGGAGACTGTGTTAGAACTTAACAAATACAGACCAAACAACTTAAAATTGGCCTGGTTTTGCTGATTTTGTATTTTGTTGAATTAACAGCCTTGTGGTTGTGAATGTTAATGGATACCAGAAACCTAAGATTCGTTAGTTTTAGATTTTGTATGATTTTATTATCTTCTGGAGGTCAAAGAAAAGAAAGGGAGAGAAATCCTGACAAGAGACATAAAATGAAAAGCACATGTTGTACAGAAAAGCTGTCCAGGGAACAGTGTCACTCATTAGCTGCTACAATAGCTGTTACTTGGTTTGATGTAGTGAGCACATTGTTGTGCTGTGACAAAAGCCCAGCAATGTTATTTCTAAGAGGGGCAGGGTGCTTTTTGATTGGGTTGGTGAGTTTTGTTTTGCCTTTTGGGGTGCTTTTTCTTTTCCATGGTGATAAGGGCAAAGCTGTGGGTTTCAGGCACTTCCTTGGGTGAGGTGTGAGGAGCTGTGTTTGAGCTGCGCCTTTCTGAAAGGGTGACAACATCCCAGTGAGCACTGTGGGTCTTGTCTCTTTTCCATGCTGTTGTCTGGGTGGTCTCACTGTTTCATTGTGCAGCTTGGGCTTCCTGGCTGGTGTAAAGCAGGAGGAACGTGAGCCTCCCTGAGCTTCTAGATGTGCTAAGAAAGGAAAGGTTTTGGGGCTAATCAGCCCCCACGTTGTAATCAAGAGGATAACTTCTCTTACAGTATCTGGCACTATATACACTCAGATCCCTTTCCTTGTCTTGTGAAGGTTGATGTTTATGCCAGTAGGATTCTCTGTAGGTGGATTTCCATGTAGAAGTTAATAATTTGCCCTGTGTGCTTTAGCCCAAGAAGTGTCATGGTTAGGTGATACTTGACATGATCAAACTGGGAAAAGGTGCTTGGCTGGCTGCCCCTGGACTTGTCAGATTTGGGTAGGGTTTATTGAGTAATATGCAAACAAACAAAAAAATCAAGACAGCTCTGTAGTATTTACAGCCTTAAAAACTTTCAGAGTCCTAACTCTTAGCTTCTTTATTTTAGATTCTTGGCACTGATAAGAAAAAAGGAATCTGAAGCCACATTATTATACTGCTGGTGGAAACAATCCATATGCTTCTTGTGGGATCTTTTCTGGCAGATACAAGGATACAACTGCAGCTGCTGTATTTGGGGGAGTGGGGTGATGGGAGAGTGGCACCTGAGACAACACAGTTTTTGCTGGCCCCATATGTACAGATGTTACTTTGCATTTCTTTTTTTTTTTACTTTGTCCACATTTTGTGCCTAATTTTCCCTTTTGCAGCTGTAGAAGCTTATGCTCGGAAATGGAATGAGATTGTTCCTTTTGGTTCCTTGCTTCTGGCTGAACTCTTTGCATATGCCTCAAAGTGAAATTGCCTTGAAATAATAAGCAGGGATTGTACAACTGACTTAGAGTTGAAAAAACCTGATTGGGAGCCTCTCATTCATTCCTGGGTTGAGTTAGAAACAGTGCCTTGTGAGAAGAGAAATTGTATGGCCTAAATGGCCAGTTCATTGCCTCTAGCCTTTAGTTTAAGGCTTCTGCTTTGGTTATGTTTGGGGCTGTCCCAAAGAGGGCACAAATTCAGGCTCTACCTTGTTAGACTGAATAAGCCATGTTCTTACACGTTCATGGAACAACAGTTTGGAAAGAATTTCTGGAATTTGTTGAGTCCAGCTCCGTGCTCAAAGCAGCTCCAGAGAGACAAGGTTACTCAGGACCTTGTCCACTCTCCAAGGATGCCCTGTTCCTGTGTTTGACCACCTGTGTTGGTTTGGCATGAATGGTAAAAAAAAAAAACAATCGGTGATCTGCTTTGGAACTGACAGCCAAGTTGGCCAGTCAGGTAAAAAGTGTACACCCCTGGGGACACACCGCTTAAATACAGGAATCTTGGGAGATCCCGTCCCTTTTTCGATGGACCCGGCTGAGGTAACATTGCGGTTGGACCGGGGCCCCGGACCCAGGGCCCCGCCAGCCCCGGGAGTCGGGCTGGG